>JAZKJV010007734.1:0-600000 GCA_037367405.1 Ottelia alismoides
TTGATCGAAATGATCAGATGGCCATGATGAAGCCATGTGGTTGGCCCGAGCCTCTTGCCGAACCTCCGGGATCAGCTCTTCCAAACCTCGTGTCGAGCCTGCATCAGAAGCCACATGGCCCACGCCTGCGATGGCTCCTGAGCCTAGCCTTCTCACGTGCCTAGGACGTACGGGGCTGGGTAATTTACAGTGAAGGACCTGGATGTTTTTGGGATTTGTACTTTGATCCCCAGGCGCATGCCTCACGTGCGTGCTTGGGTATTTTACAGGGAGCACCTCGCAGCTTATGGAAATTACACATATGCCCATGCGTCTATTGGAAAATTACATAGGGGCCCAGGCAGTTTTACAAAAGTATAAATAGGTCCCTCCATGGACCTATTTGTAATATTTATCCTTTTATTTCTTACAGTTTTATTATATTTATGCCTTTGCATTGTTTTCTTCATAACTTGAGCATCGTAGGTCCAAATTGCATGATTTTAATGTCGTTATGATCCTTGTTTCTTCATCTATGTTATTTCATATTTAATTTTCTCATCTGATACCAATTTAAATATGATGAATTTTTAGTGTTCGATGATGTCTCTTCCTCAATCGCCTTGTCATAAAATAGATGTCCTCTCATAATGTTCTACTCAATTCAACTCTAATATCAATTCATAATCTGTTGCTCAACTTAAGTGATCTTTCCAGGGCATTTTTGTAATAATCATCTGCATACCTAACCCTTGCATTTAATCATTCATTTTCTCATGCATCATCTTATAATTACATGAAAATCGACTAAAAAAATGCATGCATCATTTAAGTGCATTGCAATCTGCATGAAGACCTTGGAATTGAGATTTATTCACACAATCTCTTAGCTGACCATATTCAATAAATAGATAGAGTAGCTCGTGTCATTGTGTTCAACCTTGGTAGACTTGCCAAGTATAAATATTCTACAACATTCAAAGATTGTGATTTTTGATCGACCGATTTTCACCTCCTACACTACAATTCCTAATTATTGAAGAGGCGGATTTCACGCTCATCTTTCAGCACTTATGCTTTCAGGAGAATGCCCTTTGTGTTGTGAAACGCACCTGCGAAATTCTAGAGATGCATGCTTGCCGTTTTCGCCGAGAAGGTAAGCAGTTTTCTCGAGGTATTTATGGACGACTTCTCCGTCTATGGTGACAGCTTTGATTCTTGTCTTCAGCACCTGGATAGAGTACTTTAGAAATGCCGTGAATTAATCTTGTATTGTCATGGGAAAAGAGCCACTTCATGGTTATAGAAGGTATTGTGATGGGTCACGTCGTTTCCAAACGTGGCATGGAAATCGACCTGGCAAAGGTGGATGTGATTGCTAATCTGGAGCCACCTCAGATAGTGAAGAATGTGAGGTCATTTCGGGTGCATGTGGGATCCTACAGAAGGTTCATCCGTGATTTCAGTCGCATTGCCCGACCTCTAACAGGACTATTATGCAAGGAGATCGAATTTATGTTGATCAACAAGGTCTCCTTTCATTCAATCATCTTAAGGAGCTAATCACTCAAGCTCTTGTCCTACAGCCGTCGGATTGGTCTCTTCCATTTGAGATCATGACGGATGCGCCAGATTTTGCAGTTGGGGCTGTGTTAGGACAGAGGAAAGATAAGGCAACCTATGCCATTCATTATGCCATAAAACCATTAGATGAATCTTAGAGAAATTATATTTTGACAGAGAAAGAATTACTGGTTGTAGTATTCGCCCTTGAGAAGTTCAGATCCTATTTGCTTGGATCAAAAATCACCATCTTCACCGACCACTCTGCTATCTGATACTTACAGCAGAACAAAGATGCTAAACCCATATTGATCGTATGGATCCTTCTCCTCCAGGAGTTTGATTTGGAAATCAAGGACAAGCCTGGAGTTCAGAATGTGGTAGCAGACCACTTCTCCAGAATTGAGCAGCAAGAGCCTCCTCTGAGCAATGTACCCAACACAGACACCTTTCCAGACGAATCAATTTTAGTCGTTGATTCACTCCTTTGGTTTGCCGATATTGTGAACTACCTCGTATCTGGTGTGGTTCCACAAGATTAGACAAAAATCAAGAAGGACAACTTCTTGTCCACTATTCATTTTTACCAATGGGAAGACCCACTTCTATTCAGGGAAGGAGCGGATTGCAGTATTCCTCAGGAGGGGCATCATAGTGTCCTCGAGCATTGTCACTAGCTCGAATTTGGTGGACATCACTCTGGAGACAGAACAATAGCAAAAGTACTCCAATGTGGCCTTTGGTGGCCCACACTATTTAAGGATGCAACAACCTTTGTCAAAAGATGTACAGATTGTCAAAGATTGAAAGGCACCCCCATAGCCAAAGATTCAATGCCCCTAAAGATCATTCCGATAGCGGACGTATTCGATGCTTGGGGCATCGATTTCATGGGACCTTTCCCCAACAAGCAGGGATATGAGCATATCCTTCTTGCCATTGATTATGTGAGTCACTGGGTCGAAGCTATCCCTGCCCGAGCCGCAGACAGTCGTACAGTTTGTCGATTTCTAACATAGAACATCATTTCGAGGTTCGAGATTATGAAGATATTGATATCATACAGGGGTAGTCACTTCATAAACAGAGAGGTCAAGAATCTCACGAAAGAGTACGGCATCGAGAACCGTGTCACATCTCCTTACCATCCCCAGACCAATGGCATGGCAGAGTTATCGAATAGAGAAATCAAGGCGATCCTTCAGAAGCTTGTGAAGCCGGACAGAAAGAACTGGTCCCAACTTTTATACTCCATCCTGTGGGCATATAGAACTGCTTACAAGTCTTCCTTGGGCATGTCACCCTACCGTTTTGTATATGGGAAACCATGCCATCTGCCCGTGGAATTAATTCACAAGTCTTCATGGGTTATCTACATTTGCAATATGGACTCACAAAGAAGTGGTCAGAACATAAAAGATGACCTGAACAGGCTCCTGGAATTTCGATACTATGCATATGATAACATCTTGATGTACAAGGAGAAGGTCAAACGCTGGCACGATCGGCACATCAAACGAAAGACCTTTGAAGCTGGACAGAAAGGGTGGCTATTTGATGCAAAGTTGAAGATCTTCCTGGGTAAATTAAAAAGCAAATGGACAGGGTCATTTCAAGTTCGAGAAGTACATGACATTGGCAACATTGCAATATCAGAATTTTCTCCTGAGGCACAATCATTTGTCGTCAACGGTCAACTTCTGAAGCCTTACCTTGAGCATGACACTTTCTTGGCCGTCGTCAAATCTATCCAAGTACTGTGCTTTGATGACACATCCACAACAGTAGCTGCATCAAAAGATTCAGATAATACAACTCAAAAACTTTTCCTTTGTCTTTTATCTTTTCTTCTTTCATTTCCACATTCGCTCTATTAAAAGATTGCTTTTGTGTATTACCCCTTTTGCCAGTTTATTATACTTAGGACGTACTTTATCCTAAGTATAGGGAGTTGTGCACTCCAAGTAGTTTCACTCTTTGATCCTCTCCCCTGTCTCCTCTTCTTCTCTATACTCAGAGATATCTTACCTTAAGTATAGGGGGAGACAACTTGAGTACGATCTGTTCATTCTCACCCTTGACCCTCCCTGCTTTGAGTACAGTCTGCTATACTTAGGATTATTTTATCCTAAGTATAGGGGGAAGGTCGACTTCTCATTCAGCTATTTCTTCATTCGTTATTTATAGGCTTTTCTATACTCAGTCCGAGTTACGTCTTCTCTTTTTCTCTTCGATCTATGAGGACATAGGTCAGGCTAAGTATAGGGGGGTCGTATATACTATATATATACTTTATCCATAACTCGTACTTTCGTATTTTTGTAATAATACTGATGGCTAAAATGATTCATTAAAATCTCATAATAAAAACAAGCTTATACCTCCTCAAGCCCTTTCTGTACATACTGATTAGTTAAAATACTTTTGCAAAATATTTGAAAATCATTTGAAAATCTTTTTGAAAAAACATTTGAAAAACTATTTGGAAACTATTTTGTAAAAAGCGTTCAACTTTGTGAAAAGATTTTGTTTACAAAATTTATTTTCTTCGTGTGAAATAAAAATGTTTGAAAAATGATTTGCAATGGTTTGAAAAATGGTTGCAAAAATAATTGAAAACCTATATATATTGTTTGAAAAACCTTTGCAAAATGATTTTCAAATGTGTGTAAATGTTTGTAAAAATTATTTGTAAAAACTATTTTGGACAATAGTTTGCAAAACTATTGTAAAACGATTTTCAAATGAGTTTGAGGAGTATACACACCATATTAAAATTCTTTACATATATGTCTACAAAAGTGACCATTTACCCCTTGTAAATTCTTTAAAAGTGAACCATTGTAAATATAAGAGGCACCCTTGTGTAAATATTTGTAATTATTTTCTTAGCCAAAATTCTCTTGTTTTCAAAAATCACAAAAACATCGGTGAAACTAAAAATACCACAAACCTTTTCAAAAATCTATTAACAAAAGGCACTTTTATTCTTCAAATCCTTTTTTGTATATACTGAGTAATAAATTAGGTTAAAAATATTTTTTTGCAAAATGATTTGACCCATTTGGAAAACTTTTTGTGAAATATATTCAACCTTTGGAAAAAGTTGTGATGTGTAAAAACTCTTTTCTTTGTGTGAAATAAAAGATTTTGAAAACCTATTTGCAAATGGTTTTGAAAATGGTTGTAAAAATAATGTGAAAATTCTATGCATACTGTTTGAAAAAATCTTTACAAAATGGCTTCCAAATGTTTGTAAATGTTTGCAAAAACTATTTTATACTATAGTATTCCAAATTGTTTCCAAATAAATTTGAGGAATAAAAGCATCATTAATAAGAATAATATATATATAATCCTTTACCAATTGTACATCAAAACCTAAATCATTTTGTGTGAACCTGTAAATTCTTTAAATTCTTAACTCTTGAAAAATAAATAAAAAGAAGCACGCCCGTGTAAATAGTTGTACATATTGTATTATTATGTCAAAATTCTTTTTATTTGCAAAAATTCTTTTTATCTTCAAAAATTTGCATCATTCTTTGCACCATTGTACATAGCATTTGCATAGCATTAGCATTCTTTCGAATTGAGCTTGATGTTTGAACTAGTTCAAATAAAATCGAAGATTGAAGCTTGGTTGGACCTTACTGCACCAAGTTGCACAGGAACCTTTTGGGAACTAGATTTAAGGTACTTCAGGTCTATTTGAGACTAAGGGCTGGGTTCAAGTCACCTCAACTGACAACTAGAACTTTTCGAGACACACACATGACTCTTGTTGGTCGTGACCTAACTTGGACACTTGCAACTTTCACTTGGCTCAACTCAGTTGGAGTGGTAAGGGGAAGGGATTTTCTAGTTTGAGACGCACACGTGTGGAAACATTCATCCTCGTCTAGGGAGGGAAGTGCACTCCAACCCGATCCAGTTGCCATGAGGTCTAAAGACAGGAGAGTTTGGGTTGCAATAATGCTTCAAAAGAGGGATAGTCTTCGGGCTCAAGAGGAAAAACTCCTTATGTAAATGTTGTTTTAAATATTATGACAAAAAAACTCTAAAAAAGTGGATAGGCCTGATTGAAACTAAAATGCCCGCTGGAGTATGTATATATGTTGTATAGAAAATAAGCAAGATTGAGTTTCAAAGTTACACCATGTGAGTCTGAAGCTGGATGACTTGACTACACTGGTCATGCATCCCGAGATAGGTAGCTACATAGCTACCATCCATTCTTCTCTTCACCCCCTCCTCTTGAATCGGATGCTGCTTGAACTTAGAAGGGAATACCCCACTCCTCGAGGAAAGAGTCGTTGGATTGGGGAATCATTGGGTTGTCATTTGGGAGAAGTCTGTTCCTTTGTATTTCAGTTGAGGAGAGCCACTATCACTGACATTGTACAAGTCAACTTCATAGCCATAAGGGTTTGAGTATGATGTAGGCTAGTTCTGACCTAGCTATTGAGGTGGTTTGAACCAAGTCCTGTGACTCTCGAAGGCTGTTGTGTTTTAAATTTGGTTCTCGACCAGGTTCCACACACATTCTCACATCAAGGTCTAACCTGAGCTCCAAACTTCGATTTTGTCAAGACAAGTTTAATAATTAAAATCAATTCTATTTTTCTTTCCTTTTCTTTTCTTCTTTAATTCTTTTTATACTTATTGTATAAGTGTTTGCTAGGGACTAGCAGAGGCAAGTATATGGGGGTGATCAATTTCCATTTCATCACCTTTATTCTATTATTTTGGCCTTAAAAACCCTAGCTAATGCATGTAAATAGATCAATTTTTATGAAATAGCATTCACCATTTATTGCATTTATTGTGTAAACAATGTGGTTTTAATGCCAAAATTACAGAATAAAAAGAATAAAAGAAAAAGAATAAAATATAGAAGATATTTTATGACCCTAAACCCCGAGACCAAGTCAGGAATTGAGTTGGTCGACAAGAATAAAGTAGGGGGAGATAAGGGCCAAAATAGAATAAAAACCCAATTTATTTATTCTTTATTTATTCATTTTTTTATACCTATTTTATTTGTTACTATTTATTCATCAAATAAAGAAACTTTGAACATGAAAGTTGTAGATAATAATGAAAATAAAAATATACAATTAAGTTTGTAAAAAAATAATACACACTGTACATTTTATGCACAAAATAAAAAGCCAAAACTCCAACTTAACAAACCCATATCATTCAAATAAAAACTCAAAACATATCAAAATCGACTCTAATTGTATATAACTTTTCATAAGCTATTTAATGGAGATGGTTTCATATTTTTTGGAGTTACGGTGTGAAAGTTAGGTTTTGGACCCTCATTGTACAATATACCCGGATAAAATATTCAATTTATTCATTCTTCATCATTTTTACAAAATCATATTTTCATAATTTTGTAATTATTATTTATAACATATGTACATATTAAAACCTAAATAAAACCAAAAAGAAAATACAAAATAAAACAAGTCTATAAATATATAGGCAAAATACCTATAATTATAGATGTATATAAATAAATATATAGGCAAAATACCTACAATTATAGATGTATATAAGTAAACGGGAAACCTATTCTTTTATTCTTTATTCATCCATATTTTTATTGTAGATATTATTTATATTCTACTAAAATTCAAAACTAAAATAAAACTCAAAAAGTACATTAAAATAAATAATGTATATAAAACATAGGTAAAATACATATAAGTATACCTACATATTATACATACCTATTTATTTAAGTGTACAAATTACATCATAAAAATAAAATAAAAATATATTTATGTACATAAAATTATGTTATAAATATATAAAATAAATGAATAAAATAATAAAGTAAAATATATAAAATAAAAATAAAATAGCCAAAATATAGGCAAATATACATATAAATAAACACTTAAAAATTAACTACTAACAAATAAAGTCAAAAAACAAATAAAAATCATAATAAAATACTAAATAAAATAATAAACATTTTTAATTTTATAATCGAAAATTAATAAAATCATATACTATTTTTAAATAATTATTTTCGAATAAAATTGTTGTTTTGTCGTTTAGCGGGCTGAGTTGGACCAATCCCATTCCAGTTGTTGACTGCCCGGTCAACTCTCCCCCAGCCCTTTGATTTGACGCAACACATAGTCTCCCTAATTTTGCACCCTTTTCCTGGGCATCTCTTCCATCCATCGCCTTCGACTCCTTCACACGAAATGATCATTGATCATTGAACATACACACCCAACCATTAGAGCCCTTGTATATACGCCCGAATTCGTAATTTCGTCCGATTAATAAAGGTGTCCACCTTGTTTTATAAATAACCACCTCCGTCTTCCATTGAGTTTTTGGTCACCATTTCGAGTCTAGGAGCCCTGGTCTTTAGCCTAGTAGAGTCCCTTATGACATGAGGCATCTCCTCGTGGCCGGGCCGAGCTCCAAGAGGACAGGGTGCACCCACGGCCGCCAGCTCCAGCGACCCTGCTCCCTGGACGACCCCAGGTATAAGAGTTGCTCTTTTATCGTTCATTTTAATCGTATTTAGTTGTAGATTTAATTTCTCATTCTTAGTTTATGGTTTAAGTAGTCTAATTAGGGTAGTTAGGGATTCCCGTAATTCACCGAAGCTGAGCTCCAGTGAGATCCTTTGTGCGTGATCAACCCGCTCCCTGTCGCTCATATCACCTTCATTTCATTCCCCTACGCCTTCTGAATGCCCCGCACACCTTCGCTCATCCAGATCAATACCCAATATGGAGATCAACTCCTCCACCTCTGCTGTTCACCAGAGGAGCTCCGTCGTGCCTCATTTCCACTCATCGCCACCAAATAAGGCCGTCAGACCGCCATTTTGCTTGTGTGTGCATTACCTGCAGGTTTGAAGGGCCAAAGGTCATGCTTAGGGTCGAATTTTTAAGACAGTAAGATATATGGGACCCGTGAGCTTTATCGACCTTGCGGAGGAGCTTTGGCTAATGTCGGTGCATTTTGTCACCCCCAGCATGAAGAGGACCTCCGCAGGAATTTGTTGAGCCATCTCAGAGCTTTAAAGAATTTCAGAGATGCAGAAGAGGAGGGATTAAAGTTCGTCGTCCCCGACGTTATTCCATGTTCCTCAACCGCGGTTCCCTGCCATCGAATCAGATGCAGATGCCAGGTCTTCCAGACGTCATTGGATCGAGCTCATCATCACCGTCAGATCAGTCCCGCTGATCTAATCTTGAGCATCCTTCGGTGAAGCGGTATAGGCCGCTAGGATGGCATCGCATGTCAAGTGAAATGTCCATCGTCATCTGATCGCTCCATTTATGGGGTAATTTTCAGATCCTACCCCAGTCATATTTGTATTTATTATATAATTTTGTAAATAAATATGATGTGTTAAATAAATGAGATTTTTTGTAATGAGACCCCTGCTACTATTTGTAATCATGTTTGGGTCCTTCCCAGGTTGTGTCACGTGTAGTTCACGTGATGGTGAAATTGCATATTATGCCATGGCATTTTTGTATTTACTTAAAAGTCTGAAAATTTTGTAAATACATTGTAAATTTTTGGCTAATCTGCACAGAGCCCCTTGTCTTTTATTTTTATTATAACAATGCCCATGTCAGGACATGCATTTTCTTGTACTTTATTTATTTATTTATTAAATATAGTTATTATGCTCCTAAATCCATAAAATAGGATTAGATGCTTCATGCCATGTATATTTATGCCCATCTTTTATATGACAATTCTGTGCATTTTATCCGTTTATTAAAAATGAAATGGAGTATTTTTATCCTTGTCTAGCTTATAAAATACCAAAAAATTTAAAAACATGTCTAAAAATTCCAAATATATAGTATATTTGATCCTGTTTTTAATTAAAGGTCAAAAATCACTAAAAATGAAAAAAAAAAGCTTAAAATCGAAAAAAAACCCAAAATCATTTATAAAAATGTAAAAATCCTTTAAAACCCCAAAAATAGGTTTTTTGTCTTATAATTTTCTTTATGTAAATATTTATATATTAAAATCGATTTGGCTAATTTGGGACCTATTTACTTTTTTTTAATATTCAAATCAATTTCAAAATATTAATTAATCCCTTATTTGGGGTATTTTTGACTTTAAAAATACATAAAAATTAGCAAAAAATCCAGAAAATAAAAAAAATAGAAAATTATAAAAAACACAAAAATATTGTATTTATTGTATTTTGACTATTTTTGCATATTTATATACATATAGAACCTACATACACCTTATATTGTACACACACACATATATACATATATATATCTTATATATTTCAATGAAAAAGAAATATAAAAATTGGAAAATATAAAAAGAAAATAATATATATATATATAACAAAAATAAAATGAAAAAATATATAAAAAATTAAAAACCCAATATATATATATATGCGTGATAAATCTCATGGTTGTAGATAAATAACCATAGGCTACCTGTTTTGCTCTCTGTGGTTCGACCTTTACATGCTTGCTCGCTATGCATTTTATGGTAGAAAATAAATTTTAGCTCCACATTTTTGCTATTCATTGCTTTGTTTTTGTTGTGGGTTAATTGTTGATTGACCCAGGTTTCGTGCGAGGTCGCTTCAATGACATCGTGGTCTCGCCTTGTGTAAACTATTTCAGACCCTCGCAAGATCCGTGTTATCAGTATATTGGCATATGTCTTGTATATTATATTTTTATTTTGTATTCTTGATTTTATTATTTTATTTTCATTTTTTACGTATTTATAAATTGTTTATAAGTACATAAATATATTTTATTATATTTTTTCCGATGTATTTTATACACTTAAATAAATAAAGGTATATATTATATAGGTATAAGTATAGGTATTTCACCTATGTATTTATATAGACTATTTTATTTTTGTGTCTTTCTTCGTGATTTTATTCTATTCTAAATATGTATATATACTATAAATAATATTTACAAAATTATAAAAATATAATATAAAAATTATAAAGAATGAATAAAATGAATGTTTTGTTCAGGTATATTGTATAATAGGGGCCCAAAACCTAGCTTTCACACCATAACTCAAAATTAAGTGAAACCACCTTTATTAAATAGATAATCAAAAGTTATATACAAATAAAGCGATTTTGATGCATTTTGAGTTTTTATTGAGGAGATATGTGTGGAAAATTTGGATTTGGCTTTTTATTCTGAGCATAAAATGTATATTGTGCATTATTTTTGTGTAAACTCAATTTCATTTTTTTACACATTTTTATCTACAACTTTAATATACAAAGTTTATTGATGTGATGTATAAATAATAGAGAATAAAATAGGTACCAAAAATGAATTATTGATGAATGAAAGAATGAGATTTTCTTTTCTTTTTGGTCCTTATCTCCCTCTACTTTATTCCTTGTCGACCACATCAATTCTTGACTTGGTCTCCAGGTTTAGGATCATAAAACACATTTGGTATTTTATTTTATTTCTTTTCTTTTCTTTATTTATCCTTTTATTTTGGATTTAAATAATGTAATTTATACAATAAATACTGAATTTTAATTTGTACAAAATATTGATATTTACATGCACTTAGCTGGGGTTTAAAGGACAGAATGAAAGAATAAAGGTGATGAAATGGAGATTCATTAATACTATTTAGAGTACATTCGTTGATTACACAATAAGTACAGAAAAACACTTAACAATATATAATATGAATAGAATAACTTCTGAAGAGCTCTATTGAAGTCTTGAACCTTGTTTGAAGATCTTACAATAATACACTTATGCAAGTACAGATAATATGTGTATTAGCTTTAAAACACGAGTAAACAAGATTCTAACAAGTTGTTCAAGATGGAAACCAAAGATCTTTGGGAAATGTACACAAGGTTCATAGAAAAAATAAACAACCTTTTTAATCTGAATGTAGAGATTACAAATTCAAGTAAAAGAAGATCCTTAGATTTCTCACCTCTGCATGGATTACAATGGCATTTATTATTAAAGAAGCCAACAATCTTTAAGTCGATGAACTCCTAAGTAAACTATTGTCTTATAAAGTAGAAAAGACGAAGACAACCGAACTAGAAGCTGGGATTAAGAAAAAGAAGAACATATCTCTTTAAGCCATGTAGACTACTTCAACGGATGAAAGCTCTGAGGATAATAAATCCACATTTACCTGGAGGTTTAAGAAGTTCGTCAAGCATGATGGTCGGAGAATGGAAAGTGAGTTATGATGATTCAGTTGCAAAAGAAAGGGACACTTCAGAATGTCTGCCCTTTACTCATAATAAGAGATCAAAACATATAGAACCGTATAGAATAAAGGGAGGAAAATGAATCGAAGGAGGGGATCCCATAGAGACCAACATAACCATCCAAAGAGGAAGATTTTGCAAGATGTTTGAGACTCCTACGACTCTGGCACCTCTAATAAAACTCTGCTAGGACTCATGGCACTCGACAACGATGAGGTATCTTCTAAGAAATCACTTATAGAAGAATTACAAAATACTATAATTACTCTGCATGATCTAGTTATTAATCTAAAAAAGGAAAATCAATTACTAAAATCAATTACATGCACATAGGTGAAAAGCATAAATCTGAAGTAGGGCTACTTATAGAAAATATTCATTTACTTACTAGTTGTTTATCATTATCTGAAAAACACCACCATGAATCGAGATTAAGACTCTTAAAACTAATACAGATAATCTAGAAACACTTATCGTTGAACTAAAGAAGAACACACATGACTTGATAAAAGATCTAGCAAGTTCACTATAGGGAAGGGAAATCTATATTAACTGCTTGGAGCTATCACAAAAAAACACAGGTTAGGATTGGTCATGAAACCTCTGTTACGAGAATCTCTAAAACTGTTAAAGTTGCTAAATCTATTAAACCTATTAATTTTGCCAATATTGATCCTAGTCAAGTAGAAGCATGTATGGTAAAGGACCATGGAGAAATTCGAAGAACCATCCTAACATTCAGAGGACCCAAAAGTAATTAGTACCAAAAGATTCGATCAACTGTTTTGCATAATCGAAGATATTTTACAAATGGAGACATCATAAACCATAGTACATGACCATGCCATATTTCACAACATACCAACCATGAAAGACATGGAAAGTGGATCATGGACAACGGTTGCTCCAAACACATGGTTCGAGACAAAGACCTCTTCCTCAAATCAAGTACAAAGCTGGCGGAATATTTACATTCCGAATAATCACATAAGTATGAAAATTAGAAAATGCATGATTGGAAACTCCCTTATTTTTATTAATCACGTCAGTCTTGTTGAAGGTCTGAAACACAATCTCTTGAGTGTTTCTCAGATCTGTGATAGAAGATTTAAAGTTCAATTTTCTAAAAATTGTTTTGAAGTTGTTCAGGAACACACACGAAGTTTTTCGTATGGGAGACAAGCACAAACGTATATACACACTTAGGTTCAATGATTACTCATCGTGAGAATGCATGATGGCATCACAAGAAGAACCTCTACTCTATCATAAAATATTAGGTCACATTTACATGAAGCTAATCAATAGGCTTAGCAAACTTGACTTAGTTAAAGACTTACTTAGGCTATTCAATAAAAAGATGGGCATGTCATCAGCATTAGAATTAGGAAAACTCCATAGACAACCTTCAAAAGCAAACAATTTATCAGCACCTCAACACCATTAAAGCTTCTACATCTAAACTTGTTTGGACCTATAAAATCTGGAAGTTTAAGTGAATGTCATTACTACTTCATTATAGTAAACGACTATTGAAGGTTCTACGTGGCTTCGTTCATTTCTTCCAAAGACTTAGCTTTTTCATATATGAAAAGCTAGTCAAGCATATTCATAACGAACAAAGAACCACTATCACTAAGTTAAGAAGTGATCACAAAGGGAAGTTCGAGAATGGAAATTTTTATGAGTACTCTACAAAAGGCTGGGATCAAGCATGAATTTTTAGCACCCAAAACAACATCTCAAAATGGCATAGTTGAGTAGAAAAATCAAACTCTTCATGAATGTGCTCCCATAATGCTATGTGAATCTGACCTACCTCGTTATTTTTAGGCACAAGCCATAATTATGTTATGCTATATCTTAAACAGAATTTTATTCTGAGTAGGATCAAAGAAGACTCACTTTTGAGGTAGGTTATTTTGTGTCTTTGAAAGCAAATGTTTTGTTATCAATACTAAGGAAAATCTTGACAAGTTTGACCTTAAAAGAGAAGAAGGTATCTTCTTATGATACAATTTGCTTAACAAAGCTTACATGCTATTCATAAAGAAAATAATGACTTATTGTGAAAGTAGTCAATGCTTCATTTGATGAGAACTTGAGAAAAGATTCTCAACTACATTATTTAGAAAATGAGGAATTGGCTCAAGTAGATTATCCTTCAAGTACATCCGAGAAAGAGAATTCACACAATCTACCCAAGGACTGCAGTTTTGCCAGAGATCATTCCAATAAGTTGGTGATTGGGTATGTCTTAAAGGGAATTTGGATCATATCACACTTTAACATGTTCGCTATTTTTGCTTGTGTATCTCTTGTTGAACAAAAATCTGTTGATGAAGCTTACAACATTGATTTTTGAGTTAATGACAATGCAAAAGGAACTTGTCCACTTTTAAAGGAAGCAAGTATGTGAACTTGTACCTAAACCTAATAAGCACACAATTATTAGAACCAAGTGGGCCTTTAAAAATAAATTAAATGAGACAAGGAATGTCGTTAGGGACAATCTAAGACTTGTTGCATAAGGACATACTCAAAAATAAGTCATCTACTACAACAAAACCTATGATCATATTGCATGGATTGAGTCAATCAGGATGCATTTAGCATTTGCTTGTTTCAAGGGAATCAAACTATTCCAAAGGATGTCAAAAGTTTATTTCTAAATGGCTTCATCAAAGAGAAAATGTTTAATTTAAGAAACCTCCAGGTTTTTAAGATCCATCTAGATTAGAACACGTTCTCAAACTTAGGAAAAGTTTGTATGTACTTAAGCAAGTTCCAATAGCGTGGTATGCCAGACTTAGAAACTTTCTACTCACCTTAGGTTTTAAAGTAGAAAAAGTAGAATGCACTTTGTTTGTTAAGATTGTTTTGTCAGATCTTTAAGTTGTGGAAATCTATGTCATGATATTGTGTTTGGTTCCACTAATGCATCTTTTAGCAAGGAATTCTTTAAAGCTATGCAAAAACATTATTGATGAGCATGATGGGAGAAATGAAGTTATTCCTATGATTGCAGATCACACATACCCAACATGGTATTTTCTTTCGAAAATATAAGTACACGAAGGAGATCATACAGAAGTTTGGTTTGGAAAAGAGTTCAAGAAAGTCTGTACCAATTGCCCAATCTACACACCTCTATCTTGTCTAGTCCGGAAAACCTATTGACCAGAAGATTTTGAGAGGTATGATAGACTCAGAGGTATGATAGCCTCTCTTGTCCATCTGATTGCGAGCAAACCTGATATACTTTTCTGCACTTAACTTCATGTTGTAAGTCATCACCTAAAAAAGTCATCTAAAAGATGTAAAAAGTTTTTTTTAAAATCTTATTTTTACTCAAGATTTACGTTTCTTATATCCTAAGGTGCATTGCATAAGTTTATTTCCATACAATGATGAGTTTATGCAGGTGGTCATACTAATAGAAAAATTACAAGTGGCACCTGTCAATTCATGGGCTCCTTGTATTTTGATTTTCTAAAAAGCAAAGTTGTGTAAGACATTTGACTAGTGAAATGGAGTACACAACCATCTCTTTAGCATGCTCTCAATCGATTTGGATGAAAAACAATCTCTCTGAGTTTAGTCTGACGTTTAGCCAAAGTTGTATACTCTATGACAATATTAACTATGCCAATCTGGATAAGAACAATGTTAATCACGATAGAACAAAGCATATTGATGTTGGTCATCATTTTCTTCTCGAAAATGTTCTAAAAAGGAAATAATGATGAATACATTTCCACAAACAAGAAACTTGCATAAAATTTGACTAAACCCTTAGATGCACCTCAATTTAAGAAGATTAGCATAGAATTAGGTTTGTTTAATTTGAGAGATGTGTCGATATAATTTCCAAACAAAAAGGATTCTTAAAATTCATTGTTGATTGATCATCAGACAAAGTTTGATTGATCATGTCTGATCAATCACCCATAAACCATGATTGATCATTCTGGGGAGATTTTAAATTTGTATCAAAATTCAAATTTTTATGTGACCACTTTTAAGAAATTGTTTCTTGGGACCTCTGATCTTGACTTATTAGGCACACTCATATTAGAACATTATTGCGGTGTGAGTTGTCAATTCATCTTAATTTAGCATCGTTCTATCCTTTTTTAAATTCAAATATTTGATTGTATCCTCCCTACCACCTTTACCCCCTCTATTTAAAGAGACTTATGGTTGAGGCCCCGAAACCAACCTCTTTTCTCCATCGGAATTCACCAGAAAAACCATATCTCGTAGGCCAATAGCAAAGCCTCGATCGATCATCAAGGTCCTCCTTATCGATTACTCTGATCGATCACCCTAGATAATTGATTGATCGTTTTATTTTATGTTATTATTTTCCCTAACATTTTTCATTTCTTGTATTGAATCTCCATTCCAATAGGATATAACCCTCTCAAGGAACCATTGTCTATCCTTGTGACTTATCAGATATCCAAGAAGGGACAATTATCGTCTAGGGAACCTCATTCCATATCTGCTTGAGAACATCTTTACATTTTTTCTTGTCCTACCCTATCCACCTACAAACCCATCCCATCGAACGTGTTTAAAGAACACTTCCCTGCTCGTGGTTCAGTCCACCCATTTTACGCTAAGGTTCCCCCTGCTGACATCAGCCTACGTCAACCCACCCTCTAGGTAATTTACATATTAACCCCAATAGATATTGGTAACGACAGTTTGACTCTTCTATGTTTTTTGTGCTGAAACAATTCATGTAACATTTAAAGTTATACCATCATGTTTGCATGCCTCTAACTTCTAGATCCTTGCATGAAAATCCACATTTTAATTTTGTAAGGTAGTAAATCTAATGCTATATCAAAAGCAAGTGAGTTTGTAATTTTTGGGTCTCTGACCTAGTTACTAGAATTAAGTTGGTCAACAATGCTTATTTTTTGGATAATTTGTAGAAAATAGTGGTGATTGAAATTTAAAATTGAAACTTAGCATATTTGAACCTTGAATCATGCACTATATATTTGCTAAGTATTTTTTAATGATATTGCAGTATGTGCCTTGAATTAAGTTTGTACACTTTTGATACTTTGATTTAATTAGTTACAAATTGTATTTTAGAAAAGAAAAAAATACCTCCAGGTAGTGTACTATAAGGGGCTTAACGTGGATTTTTAGTAGATTTTTTATATTATTTGTTATTTTCTAAAAACTATTTTTTCTTTTCAGCCTATATTCGCTAAGAATTCATTAAAAAATATCTCAAAAAGTTACAAAATTAGGGTAATCAAATTTTCTTATGTTTTAAAACATATATAGAGATAAAAAATACTGTTTAGATATAAAAATACAAAAATAATGAAAATTTTCTAAAAGCAAAAAAAATAAATGCTATTTGTTTCATCTTATTTGAATCTACTTGGGAAAATTATTGATGTAATTTTAGGACCAATTTTAAAGCCACAAATTCTATTTTCCTATAAGTCTTGTTTACCTTATTTTCTTAATAATAAAAATACCTCCTTTTACTTCTTTTTTACGCTTCTTTATTTATAAAATTCTCAAAACTATGTGAATATCCTCTAACAACCTAAAATAAGGAACATGTTTATGATTTTATTTAGGTCAAAGTGATATTTACAGTCCTTTTTAGTTTTTTATTTTCACATTTTAGGGTATTTTCAAACAAATCATCGAGTTTTTCCTATTCTTTATGTATTATAAGTGAATCAAAACTAAGTGAGATAGCGGAAATGTGATGGGAGACATAAACAAATGATGTATTCAATGGTTTAGGAATACTCACATTACTTCTCAACGCTCTCCACGTCAATGCAAGCTAGTATTTTATATACATAAGTGTCACGACCCAAATTCCGGGTCGTCTGATCCTCCCATATATGGATCTGGTTAATCAACAATAATTTATTCAATAATCACAACTAATATTCAGAAACAGATTGCAATTAAAATTACTAATAAGAAAGTATTTTAACCTTTTTTCCATTCACAAAATAAAGTTTACATGGTGCATTGTCCCACTATAACCTTTGCATATACATCAATTGGAAAGAAAATGCATATAAAAATTTCCAACTACCTTATATAGTAATGCTATTGAGGCTGGCTGGATGGCTATTATCTCTGTAATGACTCCCTGATGCCTGTTGGGTTTTTATAAATCATGGGACAAAGATCAACGAGTGTCGGGTAATGAAGAAGAGAAAAGTAAACAAGGAGTGTAGTTTAACAAAACTTATTATACCATAAAGTTTCACTTCTTCTCATTAGTTTACGTCATATTCCTTCTATTCCACGCCAGGAATTAGTCAAGGGAAATTACCTCACCAGTGGATTCTGAAGCCGTGGACACTTTGGGATTGGAGATTGCGTTGCTTTAGTGAGCTTATGCCGCCGCACGTCGCCTCAACCAATCCTCCAATACTACCATGGTATTTTCCTTTTCTTTTATTATCCAGGGTTTCAAATCCCCAATTGACAAACAAAGAAGCACACCATCCTCGAGGACCCGGTAGCTTAAAACTGCAGGCTAACCTTTAATCACATATGCTAGTGGCTTTAAATACATGTTATCGTGACTAGCCGCTATCCAACCACCCATGCATCCACATGGCATAACCACATCTTTAGTCAGTCAACCTGCCAAATGGTGGTTGAGTACCATGCATTTTAAATCATTTATTTCACACGCACTTATAGTAACATGGCAACCATGTACCACCTAGGTATGGTCTACCGATACAAATGTTCTTCTGACAAACCTACAAGTTGCATGCTTGACTTGTAGTATCTACTCCAAGTCATTCTTAATGTAACACATGATCCTTTTTTAGGATCTATTTCAATACACACCAAAACAACTATAAAAGGGAAATCGAAAGAATATAATAGAATTGTAAGCAATAAAGAATTGGTAGACACCATGTGTCTTAGGAGAGTTGAGCGTGTGACGAATTACAGGGTTCACTGACGTGCATAGACGCCCACACCTAAGTAGGATGTCACACAGATTTCTCCTCGAACCACAATACAAAATGAAACAGAAAGGAAGATGGATCGACAACCTAGCTCAAGTTAGATCTACTTACCTCCTACACTAAGCCAACTAAAAGAATATTGTACCCTCCTCCTCCTCCTCGTCCTCCCGGCAGCACTTCGGTAGCGCTCCTTCCCCGCCTCACTCTCCTCCTCCCAACATCTCGACCCTAGCCCTTGGGGTAGTGGTGGTAGTGGAAATCGTAGAGAGTGAATGGGTGGATGGGTTATTTATAGGCTTCAGAAAAATGCTAACCATGATTAGTAAATCATGATTTAACCCTTAACCGTGATTGCGATCCATAACTTTGGCGAAAGCTTATCCGAAACTTTAAAGCTTAAGATAGTACTTTCCAGAAGCTTCTAGATTCGCTAATAATGCTTAATTAGCGCTAATCATTATTAACTTTCACTAATCATGATTTAACTTTCACGACTCATGATTAACTTTTGTTGAACTTTGATAAATATTTGCTAATGTCATTAGCGGTTCTAAATCTGTCATTATTTTCTTTAATCACGTTTAATTAGTCTTAATAATTGTCATTAGGGTTAATGTCATCTTAAGAATCTCTCTCTTTCTTCGGAAAATCATAACAATTCAAAATGACGTCCAATTCATAAGAAACAAATTTCATTGGTTTCTTCTTGTCGAGCTGGATCTTATGATATATGATCCAAGAGATGACCAAATTCAAGGCTTTACAATAATATATATGCGAATGCAAGGTGAAAAATATTCCAAACATGCTCTTCTATTAGAGGGCAAGAACATGTTTCTTTGTGAGTTGAATTAGTGTTTGGGCTTCGGTTTCATTACACAACCAACAAAGTAACCCATGTGGCTTTAAGCACTCACAAGAAACAAAAAAGAAAAAATGGCCCAAACAAATAAAAAGATGAGACAAAAATCATGGTGAGATCCCGACTCCACCTGATGGAGAGTCAAAATGGATCCTGAGTGTCCAGTGTCTATGGTAATTATAGACCAACTATTGCAAATGAGTTTATAAGTTCTACTTAATTATATAAATAACTACTGAATATTAGAAATAAAGCTAAATACACTACATTAAGGTGCTTCTTAGGAACTAATCATGCTTCTCACAAGCAATCTGCTTGAAAGACCGGTTCAGTATACCAATCTTCCAGACTTGCTCTTTACCCTAAGAGACCAACTCCCTGTAGAAATTAGTCATTCCAGTAAGAAATATAATAAAGTAAATGTAAGAGAGAAAATTCATAAGTGGGATAGGTGTGAGTAAAAATTGAAAATCCTACCTATTTGCTATGCCACTAATCTACCTCCCCGATAACGACATTTATTTTCGATGCACCTTTCCCACTAGGTGTTAATTACATGGAATTAACAAACATTGTAGTAAAATGGAATCACCGATCAAACACAAATAAGATACGAAGAATTTGTCCTAAGGATATCTTTATATAACATGGTCAAGACTCTAGGTCGAACTGAAGGAGACAAACTTTAAATTGAGATGCCTAAGTGGGATGTAGGAAAGAAACTAAGTCAAATAGAAGGGCCTCTAAGTCAAGTCATACAAGTGGTCAAAATCACCTAAGGGCAAAAGGCATCATATGTATGTTATTTTAAAGTATTTTTTCTTTTAAAAGATATTTAGTTTTTGTATTTTTTATAATTTATAGCTTTTATATTTTAATTTTTAAATTAGTATTTGAAAAGATATTTTTTCTTTTTAGAAAATAACCTTAATTATTAAATTGCAAGGTTTTGAAATAGGTTAAACATAAGAGAAATAAATAAAAACTAAAGAGAAAATATTTGTGGGTTTTAAAATTTTGAAAGATGTTATTCAAGTGTTTTTGTGAATTTTAGAATTTTAGACATTTTTATAAAAATAAAAAAGGAGAATGAATGTGTGTGTGTGTGGTTGGGGGGGGGGCTTCACCTATGTGTACGTAACTTTCCTGTACATACCCCTTTTCCCCTCTCTTTTTTTATTTTTTGAATTGAAATCGTTTGGGCATTCTGATGAATATGTAATTCATCACTTTAAAAGGTAAAAATAGAGCTCTATTATCAAGTAGTTAGATACATTTTACCATTTATATAACATTATTAGCATTCATACATGTGTAAACATGATCTTCATTTTATCATTCATAATAGCATTAATAAGAAGCCCGAAATTCTGTGTAAATAATCACTTGTATATTAACTAACTCTCCATATTTTTATTTATTTTATACTAACTCCAAATAAAATAAAATCAACTCCATTGTGTGCATAATATTGACATTAATAAAGAAAAATGTCAGAAAAAATACTAACTTGTATATACATCAAATAAATTCAAACTCTAGTTTTCAAACAAAAAATCGTAAACGCAAAATCTCTCACATAAAGTCTCATATGAACCCCTACTTACTTTTGAACTAATATACATTCAATTATCTACAAAACAAGTTCAAAATCAAAAGAAACAGAGTTCATATGTGAAACTTTGATTTTGGGCCCACATTGTATATTGTAAATTTTGACTAACTTTGACCCATTATTTTATGTACAAAATTAACTCCTTTTAATTTTTTCTTTTTAATTCGATTTCTTTGATTTATATTTTAATAAAATGTACAAAATTAAAATCTAAAATGAATTAAAAATCAAAGAAAAAGATTGTGTTTGAGAATGTATATGAGTTTATAAATAAGCCTCCCATGTTTTATTTCTTTATTTTCTTTATCATTAAAAATCACAAAAAAGATTAATATGTAAATATTTATTTTATACTTTATTTGATTTTATTTTGAATTTTTTTAAATTAAAAATCATAAAAAATTTCAAAAACATAAAAAATTAGATATTCTATGTACATAGAAGACCATCAAAAATACACTTATTCAGATGACATTTTTTATTTTAATCCCTTCATGAAAGTTGTAGATCTCATTGAGATGAACAACTTCCATGAAGGATTTTTTTTTTTGATTTGAATCCATTTTCTATTTTATTTTATTTTTTATTTATTTTTTTATTTTTTGATTTTTCTGGGTGCAATACGTGGCTACTCCTGGAGCCAACAAACATCGTCCCTTGACTCACTTACCCGCCTTTTTCTACCATTGGATGAAGGGTGATTCATCCAATGGCCCTGATCCCCCCACCAATTTTATTTACTTTTTATTTTTTTCTTTTATATTTTCTTTTTCCTTTTTATTTCTTTTTTACTCTCCTCGTGGCCCTTCCTCGGTCGTTCGATCTCAGCTAGTTGAGTTTCCATCTTCCTTCCACAGCCTCCACCTTCTCCACTCTGACTCGGCTGAATCATGCCTCCTGCTCCTCTGCCTCTTCCGCCTTCGTCGCACTTCCCCTCTCGCTCCTCCTTGCATGCCATCCCCATGACAACCCTCTCCTCTTCTACTTCTCCTGTAAGCCTCACCCCATGTTACAGCATTTCCGAGACCATCGCGAACCCTAACCGAAAACCCACAAAACCCTCTCAATTGTCATCTTTCAGCTGCATCTGCCAGTTGATCTTTGAGATTCAGCCCATCAAAGCACGGAGGTGATAACTCCACCTTCTACATTGAGCGACAAAGAGTCTCTAGCATTCTCTGGCCATCGGCGAGATCCAACGATCAACTCATCTCCACTGTTGCAAGCCCTCACATGAGGCTTGCTAATATTACAAGGTAATCACTGACCTTCTCGAGGCGATGGCAAGGAGCAACTTCTCCGAGCAGCTCCATACCAACGCGTACAATATCATGTAGAACTCTCTCTCTCCCCTTCATCCTTCTTCGTCTCCAATTTCAATATTTCTTTATCCGCAACATCTTTTGCTGCCCATCTTCTTCTTCCTTAGTTTCTGAGGAATCAACAATTCATCATCCTCATTCATATTTTTTGGCTTAAAATCCCTTACAAAACACATGTAAATATCATTAATTCTCATCTAGACAATCTAACATCATATGTTAATAGTGTATTATTATCATTATTTTAACCCTAAAATAAATAAATAATAAAGGAAAAAGATAGAAAAGAATGATGTATATATATATATATAAAATAAATACAGGCTGATCCTAACCCTGAAAGTAGGTCAAGTCTTGACCAAATCGATAAAGAATAAAGTAGGGTGAGATAGAGTCATTAATTTATCGAAGATATCTCTTAAAAATAAATTCCACGTTATTCATATTCATTCTATTTATTATGCATATATCTTGTACTATTTTACTTATCAATAAATCAATCTCAAATAAAAATATTTTCTTCATGAAACTTGTATAATAAAATATGTTTTAAATAATAAAAATTTTTGTAAAAATTAATCAAGCATAGAAGAAAAGTTACAACACTTTGAAATGCCTTAAAACCAGAATTGGAAGCTCAATATCTACTCCATATGAACTCAAAATGAATCAAACTCACTTTTATTGTGTTTAAAAACAAATAATATTTAAATTGAAAGTGATTTCATAAAATTTGGAGTTAAGATGTGAACGCGGGTTTTTGGAGTGTGATTGTACATGTGTACTTGTATTTTACCCATTTATTTATTTAATCATTTATATTTTTGAACACGTTGTGTTTTTAATGCTTTGTAGATATTTTATATTATTTATATAAAATAGAACTAAAAACAACAATACAAAAATAACTAAAAATAAATAAGTATATTTATTATATAGGTACAATGTAGCCATATTGTACATATCTCTATTTATTTATTCTAGTAAATAAATCCATAAAATAAAATAAAAATATATTAAAACTCTTTAATCATTCCTTAAATAAATAAAATATAAAATGGTGTATATTTGTATAAATAAACAATTAAAAAAAATATATATTTTGTATATAGGTATTTTATACATATAAATACATGTACTTAATTATTTTAACCATAAAACATTTACAAAAGGATTGCAGATTTCATATAAATCACCTCAACATAATAATACTTGTATAAAATATAAAAATAATTAATATAGTGCTAATATGGATTGTATTTTACAAAAAAAATATAAAATTTACTAATGGATGATGAATTTTGAAGGACACGCCATATTTGGCAATGACATTGGATGGAAACATACAACTAATTAATATATTAGTAAATCGAGTTTCATCTTACAAAAAGCATGCAATCATTACAAAATAAATCATAGATTCTACTTAAAATATGAAAGGTTACAAACATTTATTCGACGTAATGTCACTCAACACAAAATTGGACATTATTTTAATAAGGTATTGCAAAAAAATACCGAAATTAGTTCTAGTTAGAATCAATATTTTGAATATTAAATGGTATGTATAATTAATGTGAAAGAGGACGATCAAAATACCCTTTTAGACAAAGAAATTGACGGTGTCGTTAGATTTGAATCTAATGGCTACAATAACCGGCCTTCCTTACATATGGAAGGATCATGTCATATAGAAAAGAGCCCCCTATATATAAGGTTAAAGATAGGGGATGGAAAAATCAAGGATATATTTAAATGACAGAGCATTTAAAATCACACAATTGGGCAGTTGTTTTTCTGATTTTGGAGTTTGCAAATTTTTATAGAAAATTGAGAGTTTTTCAAGAAAAACACAAGGAAATTTTCAAAGGTTTTGAGAGATCTTGTGTATTCAGAGATCTATAACAGACCAATAGTTGAGATTTGTTTATCAGATCAAATACCAAATAATGGTATACTTTATTGGGTTACTCAAATTTAACAAGATAAACTATCGAAATAATGCAATTCCAAGATGATTGTCTACTATGATTCGAGCTCTGTTTTTGTGCTCAATTCAACTGAATTTAAATTATTGACATGTACGTAAACAAATTGGCAAATCACTACTTTAATTCTAAGTAAATGTAGTTTGACATCAAAAAAGGTACATTTTCTATCTTTATCTACTTCTAGCTAGTACCTTAATTGTTGTATTAGCCATATCCAAAATCCTTATTGATTTGTTTCACACTATTATTTATGTAAAGCTGTAAACGGTTGAAAGTGACACATGACCACACATGTAATTTTAAGTGATTAAATCCTAACCGTGCTGCAAACATAATGAGAATCACCACCCGTCGGCCATCAACGTCCATGAATAATCAAATAATATGGGCTAGAGGCACATGACACAACACAAAGGATACTTACCTTTAACTCCAAATACGTATCAATATAATAAGAGTAAAATGGGGCTTCCTATAATTTTATTTATTTGAAAAATACTTACGTGGATTTTCATTATTATATCCTTGTATTATGTCATTCAAATTTTGTACAAAATAAAGACTCATACGGCATCCACTTAGATGAGGTCGATTTCAACAATTCTATGACCGCTAAAAAATGAATGTCTAGAAGGAAATCGTAGGAATATTTGTATCCACAAAACGAAAATGACATAATATGGGGATATAGTGATGATTTTTCACAGATTTATTTTCCAAAAAATAAAAAAATATGGGGAAAATGGAGCGAGGCAACCAAGTTAGCTCTCCCTAGAGGGCAACCACATTTTTCTTATATAATAAGGGATATTTACACTATATACTTTGTATTTTTTAATAGCACTTATATCTTGAACTTTTTTTACAATTTTACTTACACCCTTATATTTTTATAAAATTTACAATAGCACCCTTTCATTAATAAACTTGTGACCTTATATTTAGTGATGCAAACAATCGAATATAAATACATATATAGCTTTTATCTTATCTTTATCCATTTTTAAATACGAATGTGGATGTGGAAACAAATATGACATATATAGAAATTACGTTACCATATTCTTAAGAATAAATATGGATGTAGAACAGATCTCTAATACATAAAGATAACATCAAAAATACTTTATATATTATCTAAAATATGCATGTATTAGATGACTTACACATGATATAAATATACTATATGTGTTTATTTCATAATAATTATAAAATTATGTTACATATAATTTAAAATAAACATTATATAATTTAAAATAAGTCTACGTCTATATTTATATATAATTCCGTATATATAGATACGGATACAAACATTTGTAGGTATCAAATGATAGTAATATCCACTTCAATTTTAAAACACAAAAAGATACATATGTCAAAATCTATACAAAACATATTCAATGATTGACAGGATGCGAAATATCCCTATCTACTTGCATCCCTACCTATATTACATCAGCAAGAGGACGATACTATGATTTTATAAAATTACATGGGCACAAAGCGCAAAATAAAAAAAAAAGTTAAGAGCACAAAGTGCTATTGAGAAAACTTTGAATTGGCAATAGTACAAAAAAATCAAGTTGATCACAGTGTACTGGGTGACGCATCTACCTGAAAAGCTTCTTTTTTATTAAGAAAAGCGCGGTATAGTATATGATTTAGCTCCACCAGGCATTCCGTCGACCGGCTTACGTGCGGACCATACCCCCGCGCACGCACGATCCATAGATCAATCAGAGAGCGTTAATGTCCGCTCCCGCAACCTCAGAAACTGCCCGCGGCGTCATCAGCCCGATCCATGGCGGGAAGATCGAAGAGCAGCAGCTGCTTCTACCAATGGAGAACCGTCGCTCTCCTCTGGTGCTTCGCCTCCCTCCTCGCCTTCGCGTCCATCCGTCTCGCCCTCCACAACGCCTCCAGGCCCCCCTCCGCCTCCCCCGCCGCTTCCCCCTCGGATCTAAGGGCGATGCTATACGACAAGCTCGCGGGGGATCTGGAAGCCAATGGCGCGTTGTTCCTCAAGGGAGGTGAGACGTCGCAGTCGCTGCTGTTGTCAGACATCTTCGAGCGGAGCGACGGGGGGATTCGGCCTAAACTGAAGGTGTTTGTTTGGCGGGTAGTTTTTTTTGGATCCCGATGCGAGGGTTGAGATGTGTTGTCACACTTGCAGGCGGTGGATCCTCCAGTGAGGGCGAATGTGCTGTATCTGAGAGCCGAAGCCGTCGCTCCGATCTCGTGAGTGAACTTCGTTAGCAGCTCTTTTCTTTTCTCTTTTGTTTGAGATTCAGTGGTGAACTTGATTGTGATTTTTTGAGTTTTTTAGCCGTTTGATTTGTGTTCTTTATCAAAGTTTGGGCGCCATTAGATATAATGCGTTTTTCCGAAATATCAGTAATGGATTATGGTAAAGAAACATACTGGAATGTATGTATTATGAGAGGCCAAAGGGTTCCCTTATATAGGAGAAGAATCATTGAGCAAATTACAAAAGGATGAAACAAACAATAGAAAATTACATAAAGGAACATACTAAAAATAGTAACTATCTCAACACTTCCCCTTAAGCTGGAGCCAAGGAAGGCCGTATCGATATCGATATCGTTTCGATCTGCCCGAAAAAGGATATATTGGGATATATCGCCGATATATCGACGATATCGGTGGAAATATCGAAAATGGTTCAAAAAAGCCAATTTTTTGCTATTTTTCAGAAATTAACGTCATCCACGATATCAAACCAACAAATAACCTACAAATAAACATTTATATCACACATATAGGTCATTTATAGACCATATATTGCACATATCGGTATCACACATCGGTCATATCGAACATATCGATATTAATATTGATTCTTTACTTATAAATATTGGAAATGGATTTCATTCAAGTTCTTATAAAATAAAATACTACAAATATACACCTAGAAAATACATATAGATCATTTATAAGGACTATGATCCTTATAGTGCACATATCGGTCATATCGAACATATCGTTGATATTGTTAGTTGTTGACATACTATATATATATTGAAAATGGAGTTCATCCAAGTACTTTCATTACTAAATAATTTACAAATGTACTCTTACTATCTTATATGACACATATCGATCATCTATGAACTTTATATCGCATATATCGATACGACAGTATTGTTAGTTGTTGACCTATATATATATTGAAAATGGAGTTTATCCACATTCTTAGATCACTAAATAACTTACAAATATACTCTTAGATCACACATATCGATCATCTATAAAGCTATTGCATATATCGATCATTTCGAACATATCGATATTAATGTTGATTCTTGACTTATAGATTTTTTTTGAAGAATTGACTTATAGATATTGGAAATGGATTTCATTCAAGTTTTACAAACATGGAATAACTTGTAAATATATATCAAGTTGAAGAACTATTGTATGCACCCTCCTGTCGCACCATACCCTACTAGTACGGGGGTCTCGCTGCCAGGTCAGCGAGTCTGGGGGGGGGGGGGGGGGGCTAGGGGGGCCCAGGTTGGCCCCCCCCCCTTGTGGGGTGCGGGGCAACACCCCCGACCCAGAACAAAGTATATAAATCATAGATTGTTTTAATACTGGGTGTAGCTAGATAGGTAGTGGAATCAACCTTTCATGAATAATAGCATTGATATATAGGGATATCGACAAAATATCGGCGATATCGGTCGATATCCTGTATTTTTTGTACTGAATCCATTCATTTTTGACCGATATGGGTCGATATGTCGCCGATATATCGGAGATATATCGCTGATATCCCTGTAAAAAGATATACACTCCGATTTTGATACCCCCAACTTCTCGATACCGATATATCGCCGATACGACCTTCCCTGACTGAAGCATAGATATCAATAAGACTCAGCTTGGAACAACATCTCTGATAAGGTCCTCTCGCTAGAGCCTTTGTATGTATATCTGCTGTCTGGTCTCCGGAGCTGACATGCGTAGTATTGATAATACCTTTCTGTATCATGTCACGAGTGTAGTGGCAATCCACCTCTATGTGCTTCGTCCTCTCATGAAAGGCTGGGTTATTTGCAATGAAATGAGCAGCTTGATTATCACATTGGAGGTGCATGGGAAGAGGTACTTCTATGGTCAGGTCAGTAAGAACGGATCTGACCCACATCATCTCTGTACTAGCCTGTGCCATGGCCCTGTATTCCGATTCAACACTTGATCTAGCAACCACAGTCCGCTTCTTACTCTTCCATGAAACAAGAGAATTCCCTATGAATACGGCAAATCCAGACGTAGGTTTTCTATCCTTTGGACACCCAACATAATCTGCATCTGCACATGCTGTCACTGAGAGAGATGTGCCTCTGCTGAAAAGAAGTCCAGTACCAGGTGAAGTCTTCAAGTATCTCAGAATCATTTGGACTGCATCCATATGTGCCTGTCTTGACTGCTCTATAAACTGACTCACTTTGCTCACAACAAATGCTATGTCGGGCCTGGTAATAGTTACATATAGTAGCTTGCCAACAAGCTCTCTGTACCTTTTCTTATCGATCTCCTCAGTATCATCATTATAGAACTTCATGCTTGGGTCAAGCGGAGTAGTGGCAGGTTTGCAATCTGCCATGCCTGTCTCTGAAAGAATATCTATAACATACTTTCTCTGGGTCATTACAAGACCTCGTTGATTCCTGGCAAACTCTATTCCAAGAAAGTAACGTAAATGTCCAAGGTCCTTGGTCACAAACTGCTGACCTATGAAGTCCTTGGCACCCTGAATACCCTGCTCGTCATCCCCTGTAATGATAATGTCATCAACATAAACAAGAATGACTTTAATACCTCTCTGGGTCTTCTGTATGAACAAAGAGTGATCTGCAGTTGATCTCACAGACCCCTGCTGCTCTATCAAGTCCGAGAGTTTCTGGAACCATGCTCTTGGACTCTGCTTGAGGCCATAGATAGCCTTGTGTAACCTGCACACCTTCTGACACTCCCCCTCAGCAGCAAACCCAGGTGGTTGCTGCATGTAGACCTCCTCCTATAGGTCACCATAGAGGAATGCATTTTTCACATCAAGCTGATAAAGAGGCCAATCTCGTGTCACAGCAACAGCAAGGAGAATGCGTAGAGTAGAATGTCTAGCAACTGGGGAGAAAGTATCGTGATAGTCTACCCCATATGTCTGGGTAAACCCTCGTGCCACAAGTCTCGCCTTATAGCGATCCATACTCCCATCCACACGGTGTTTCACAGTGAATACCCATTTGCATCCCACGACTGATGTATCAATAGAAGCAGAAACAAGACTCCACGTAGCACGTGACTGTAGCACAACCATCTCCTCCTCCATGGCTAACCTCCACTGACTATCATTGAGAGCCTCCTGATACGTTTGTGGTATCTGCACGGCTGATAGTACTAGTGTAAATCTCCTGAAATCCTCTGGCAGCTTGCTCAAAGAAATCTGGGCTGCAAGAGGGTAAGTAGCACACGCTCGTTTCTGCTTTCGCAGAGCAATTGGTACATCAAGATCATATACCAAGTTCTGAGCCTGTATATTTCCCTCTTGAGAGGGTATCTGCTCCTCCTGTTGTACAGTTAATTCAGTAGTGCCATCAGTAGAAATAACATGCTCATTACATACATGAGGCGTACTGGATGATGGGCAAGGCTTGTGAGCATGGCGAACAGAGCGAGATCTACGAGGAACATCATGAGGCAAGAACTGAACCAACGGAGGTGGTGGAGGTGGTGGAGGAGGAGTAGGTGAAGGTGAAGAATCAATAGTAGGAGGTGGTGACATGCATATCTCATCATCAGAGTCAGATGGAGTAAGTCTGTTACATGTAGGAGAAAAATACATGACCGACTCAAAGAAAGTAACGTCATCACTAACAAAATATTTCTGGCTTAGTGGATCAAAGCAGCGATACCCCTTTTGGGTACGAGAGTAGCCGACAAACACACACTTAATGGCTCTAGGAGATAGCTTGTCACGCCTTGTAGAGACATCATGAACAAAGGCAACAGATCCAAACACACAAAGTGTAAGAGAGAAGAGATCATTCTCGGGAAACGCAATCGAGTAAGGAATCTTCTCTCCTAACACGAACGAGGACATACGGTTTATCAGATAGCAAGCAGTAAGGACATCATCACCCCAGTAAGAATGAGGAGCACGACTCTGTATCAACAATGTTCTGATCACATCAAGTAAGTGACGGTGTTTGCGCTCAGTAACACCATTCTGCTGGGAAGTGTAGACACATGAGGTCTGGTGAACAATGACATGGGATCTAAGGAACTCAGAAAGATGTAAGGTGCAAAATTCCAAGGAATTGTCAGAACGAATATACTTGATATTGGCAGAAAAAATATTCTTTATTTCATTAATAAAATACTTGATAGTAGATCCAGCCTCAGACTTATTCTTCAATAAGAAGACCCATGAAAGTCCAAAAAAATCATCGACCGCTACAAGATAAAAATGGTGTCCTTGGAGATCAGGAACACGACTAGGACCAAGGTTCGAAATTTCGATTTCGATATCGTTTCGGTAAGGTCCAATACCGAAATTTCGCCGAAATTTTGGGAAATTTCGACGATTTCGGTGGAAACGTCGAAAAAGGCTAAAAAACCCGATTTTTTTTCCAATTTTATTGAAAATTTCGATATTCCAAGTTATTAGAACAGTAAATAACATACAAATACACATTTATTTCACACAAATTGGTCATCTATACCCTATATATAGACATATCGGTCATATCGGCCATATCGGTCATATCGGTGGACATATTGTTGGAACCCAAGCAACATGTCTCGATCGATATGGGGTCGAAATGACCCATATTTTATCCATATCATTGCAATTGAGGATCTCCACCCCTCTATTACAACCTATCTCGACCGAAATCTCATAAGACAGTTAATATATAAAAGTTGAAACCATGGTTGTAAGTTGTAACATTGTTAATACATAATAAACAAGAGTAATAGTCTAGTCTTACAAGTACAATACAACTTACAACTACTTATGAATATGCAAATTATTTTATTTTTTAATTTCGGAATTATTATATATTTAATTTTTCCAACACCTACTTTTCTTATTTACAGAAAAAAACCTTAGATCTATACATTAGGATCTTAGATCTACAAATTAGGGGACCAATTTCATGAAAGACTACATTATTGACACAAAATATGAACAAAAACGTAAATATTTAACAAATCATTTTCGGATTTTATATATTTTTAATTTTTATTAATCCAAAACAATTTCCAGACTATGATTTATACTTCCAAAACACAAGATCCGAATATATAACACCACAACTCATTATTGTTCCACATTAAACTTCAAAACCCCCAATTTCTTCTAACATAGATCCAAGAAAATAATCTCCAACAATGTTTTAGTTCATGTTAACTTCAGATCTGTGATACAATGATCATAGTTAGCACTATTGTGCAAAAAAAACACAAAAGCCCCAAATTTCGACTCCAAATTTATACCTATTTTGGGGGAAATCTCTCAAATTAAACACCATGCCTAGCTATATCAACAACCATTTAGTGAAAACCCTAAAAAAATTACTGAATTTGAAGAAGATTTATCATAAATTGGCTTACCTCAAGGGATGAAGGTCTTGGAGGTCTTGGAGGAAGAAGAGAAGAGCCACTGCCCGAAGTCGGTCGAAATGGGGACATTTCGACCGAAATTTCGCTATATTTCGAAAGTGGCCAGATTTTCCTATTCAAAGATTCCTAATGTCGGGCGAGATATCGAGATGGACCGAGATATCGGCGATATCTCGCGATATTTCGACCGAAACCGGGGATCTCGATATACAGTATGATATCGATACCCGATACCCATCGAAACCGAAATTTCGTCGAAATTTCGGCGAAATTTCGCGAGATTTCAGTCCATGACTAGGACACCAAAAGTCTAAGTGAAGGAGCTCAAATAGCTGAGAATTGCTCCGACTCTGACGGGATGGAAAAGATGAACGGTGATGCTTCCCAAGTTGACACGCTTCACACTAAAAGGAGGATCTCGTAGAAATCCGAGGGAGAACATAACATAACTTCTGCAGAGGAAGATGTCCAAACCTAAGGTTCCACAGATAAGAAGAGACATGTCCAGTAGGTATAGTAGAAACACTAGCATGAGGATGTTGGACCAGTCTGTAGAGTCCCCGTTGCTCACGACCACTTCCAATCATCCTACCCGTGAGTATGTCCTGAAACACAAGAGATGGGGGGTCAAAGATGGCACGACAATGTAGATCCTTAGTGATCTGACTAATAGAAAGTAAATTCATCTGAAAAGCAGGAGCATATAAAACATTCTTCAGGCGTATGGACGGTGTCAACTGCACCTCCCCCTGTCCTGTAACGGGTAAGTGGTCGCCATTAGCGATGACGACCCATCTTCCAGTTTGTATAGCCCTGTAGGACTTTAGTTGCGTTCTGTCTCCACATAAGTGGTGAGAAGCACCAGAGTCCACAATCCACTCTGTCATGTCTGCATTCGTACTACCAGTAAAGGCATATGTGATACCTGAGGAGCTCAAAGAGGCTCTGGCTGTTGCAGCAGTATCTGTGGTGGTGTCAGCACTGGGAGTCATGACCTCTCGAATACGAGAGACAATATCATCTAGGCGAGGATCGACCTGAGGAGCTGAAGTCTCTGAAGACACGATCTGCTCTGCTGCTCGCCAGAAACATGATATCCATGCTTCTGATAGCATGTATCCTCTGCATGTCCAGGCTTGCGGCAGTAGGTGGAGGGACCACGTTGGCGTCCACTGCCTCTTCCTCGAGGTGTGCGTCCTCTGGACTGGATCGCCCCACCTCGACCACGAGAAGCGACCATCACTGAAGAGTGCGAAGACGTGGTTGTCGAAGGGATGATGAGTCGGCTGAGACGGCTTTGGGCCTCCTCTATAGGAGGAATGGTTGCTCCAGTAAGAAGATGAGTACGTGCAGCATCATATTCTGCATCAAGCCCAACCATGAAGACTCCAACCATCGTAGAGTTCCTATATGTCTTCTATTGTTCAATAGACGTCGTAATGGGCATGTAGCTATGAAGCTTTTCAAACATGCCACGCAACGAAGAGTAGTAAACATACAAGGGGCGACCATTCTGCTTGGTGTTGTAGATATCAAACTGTAATTGAAGGATTTTGGCCTCATTCTTCGCCTGGGCATAGGTGGATGCCAAAGTGTCCCACATTGCCTTCACAATTGGCCGAGTTAGAATATCGTTAGCTATCTCTGTAGCAAGAGTCCCATAAAGCCAAGCACGTGTATATGCGTCATCTTGCTTCCAAGAAGCATTTGCCCCGGTCTTGTCCGCTGGCTCTGGATCTGTCAGGATGTGTTCCTTGTTGTTGCACTGCACGAGGGTGAGAAACTGCATGGACCACAACTGATAGTTGGTCTCATCCATCTTGTTAGGAATGTGAGCCCGAGGCGAACCATTCCTGCAATAAATGTTATTGTAATAAATGATTTATCAATAAAAGTTATTGATTATGTTTCACTCCCTTTCTGAAATTGATTGAATGAATGCACTATAAGGTCCCTCTGTACAATATGGGTTATGTACCATGGCCAACTTGATAACCATACAGCTGTTGATTCATTGATTGAATCATAGAGGCTGATGTTTGGATGAATATCTAAGGAGTTAGATAGAGGACTCATCAAGCATCATCAATGATTAACAAGTAGTGATCTCCAGCCTGAGAAGGAGATGACAATCTTTTTCTCGGTAGGCTGATATCTAATCGACCTCTTGATGCAGGTCCTCTGCATGGGAATGGTGATTCGGAGGTATCAGAGTAGTTGAGTCAATGGGTTGACTTAACGAGATCGAGATAACCAAAGACCTATGATGAATACTGTCACATCACATGCAAACATCCTCTGACCAGAGACAGATGTATTGCTATATGTCTGAGTGTGTACATTTGACAGACCAATAGGTTGATGACCTAACCAAGGTCTATACACCGGGGAGCTAGTGTGCATGTAAGGGCATACGAGTAATACGATCTCTCAAAGGGATCATACAGGTTCACTTGTGAACTGGGAGACATAAGCTCACTTATGAGGTATTGGGACATATCAAATTCCATGCATGGTCGTCATGCTTTAGAAGTATGACATGAATTTGAAGGTAAGATATATGCTTTGTGAAAGCATATGATCTGTACCATATCCCAAGGACCAAGATTGAGAAACTTAGTGATCAGACTATGAAGATGACAGTGTAAAAGTGATCTATATCTTCGGGATGATCATGAGTCTTCCAGTATGCAGGATGTACATGTATTGGGAATACCTGAGGGTGATTTGATCATAAACGATTGTATAACCATAACTCTTCCATTCCGAGAGAGTGATGACACAGGTCTGGATTTTAGTGACTCCTCTCATTAGAGAAGTGATCTAATCTTAGTCCATGTACTGGACATTAATGAGATTCAGATGCAATGAGAAGATTAGGTTTACGGTCTTGATTTAATCAAGCATCTATGAGAGGTCCATGGATCTGAATTTGAGATGTGATCTCAATATCCAAGTCACTATACGTGGAACAATACAATCGCCCTGTCCTTATCTCCAAGTATCTGAGGAGAAATAACATTGTTCTTGAATGGTTCAAGAATAATTCCATAAGATCTAAGCATTGAGAAATTGATAATTAAATGTGATTTGATTATCATGATGTATGAGGAATTATCCAATATAATTAAATGTGATTTAATTATTATAGATAAGAATAATGTGGATAGTAATATCCAATTATTCATAATATATTATAAATGTGATTTATAATGTATTAGAGAGAGCTAATTATAATTTATATTTGTTGATTAATTATTAATGTGCATTGGATACACATTGTCTAATTAATTGAAAATGTAAATTATATTTTGTTTTGGGTTGTGAATGTGATTCACAAATTTCCAGTGTCAAGATTGCAATATTCCCAAAATTAATTGTGAATTATTTTTTGATGAATAAATCCCAACAAAAGTTGTTGGAAATAAATAATGGAGAAATTCAAGGAGGCATGCAATCTCATGGAAATCCATGAGATTGCCCCTACATGGAAGGTGGTGGGCGGCACCCAATTCCTATATGGAATGGGTGGCCGTCCCCCTTGAATGTACATGGAGATGTAATCTCCATGTATATGCTCTCCTTATTTATTGGTGTAGTTTAGGATTGATTTATATTTGATTTTGTCAAATATATTTTAATCTAAAGTTGGTTTTTACCAACAACAATCTTGACCATTGGATTGACATAAATCAATTTCATCCATTGATTTTATATGTCCCATGGATTGAGATCCACGGATCCCAAAACCCTATAAATAGAGAGGCATACCTTGCTCTCTTGTACATGCTATTGGTAGCACATCTCTCTCTCTCTCTCTCTTTTCTCCTCACACGCCAACCCTCTCCCTCTCTCTTTTGGTGGCCGACCACCAAACCCTAGGAGAGGACTTCGTCGTCGCCTACGCCACCGCGCCGCCGCTTCGACGCTCTGCGGTTCTCCGTCTTCTTGGAGTGCTACGCTCACGAAGGAGACGTTTGATCTCGTACGACGAGGTCAGGAGCAACCGTGCTTGGATCATCTTGTTGGATTGCGAGGACAACACGATTCATTCCCGCGTTCGCAAGCAATCTCTCCGACGATCGGACTTGAGACAGGAGGTCTCTTTTCTTAGAGACTCGATCAACCACGCTTAAAGAGGTATCGCATTATACTTGTTGTGGTTATAGATGAAACAATCCAAGAATCGTTCTTGGATCATGTGGTTTCATCGCTTGAAAATTTTACCGAACAACTAGTATGACTAGTCGTTCTCCGTCGTATCCGATACGACGCTCACGCTTCCGTGATGCGCTTGAGGATTTTTCCCATATCCTTCAAGTGGTATCAGAGCCTTAGGTCGAAGGTTTTGGATACGATCCGCAAACCTAGGACGACTTGGGTTCGTAGAGGTCACGAAATTTTTTATCGCATTTGATTTTTGCACTTCTGTTTAGTAAATAAATTCGACACTGTTTAAATTGTTTAAACACGAATTTAACACTTGGATTTTGTTCCCCATTAAATAAGGAAACCATATGATCTGAGTTTACGTAATTTGGATTTCGTTTGCTCGAGATATGGTTGTTTTAATGAACATGTATGCACTGTTGCAGGAACTGCAAATCTTAACATGATTAAAGAGTTAATTACTGTTTAGACTTGCCTCGAAATGCATGAAATATCACTTGGGTTCTGTCTTAAATCAAATTAGCAATCAATGAAAATTGATTTTGTCTAATTTGGATTTAATATGATTGAGATATGTTAATTTTAGTAAGTAGGGGTCACTGCTGAAATTACAGTCCTAATCAAGTAACATGTGATTGTCAATTAATGAAATTAATTGTTAATTTCAAGAAATAATTATTGAAAATATTTGAGAAATATTGGGAGATGATTATTTCCTTAATTGACTTGGCCTCAACCAATTAATTGATTAGATTTGATCTAGATCAAAATTAGAAACACAATCATCAAACTCCTTGCTTGAATAGGATTGAGAATTTGTCTAGCAAATTTCCTTATAATAAAAAATTGTTTTGATTACTATATGGTATAATTTCGGTTGAAGAACCGATTACATCTCAAGTACAAATTGATTTATTTGGCATTATCCTTTCCCGAGGCGGATATGGTGTCTAGTCGGAGATTGCTGGGGTAGCGAGTTATAACGTATGTGGTCCGTCCCACTCTCGCCGGTACTGGCCATGACAACGGGTATGGTCTGGATAATGCCGAAGAAATCAAGTTGTATTTTCTAATTATTAAAATACGAATTAATACGTACTTTGAGAATAATATCATATATATTCAAGTATAGTAATCAAGTTTGATTGATTGAATTGGATTGATAAATAATTTGATATGATTGAATTAATTATGTCCAATTAAAATACTATAATATGATTAGAGTTGATAATTCCCTTGGAAGAATTAATTATATGAATGTGATTCATGATAATTAATTAAGTTTGAATAAGAGGTGGAGGATCACATAAGTGACATCCACGGTCTCCCGTCAAGGCGAAGGGTTTCCGTCGCCAGGGATTGTATATAGGAGACGCATGTATGAAGTGACAACTCCTATATACAAGCGCATCTGGATCGGACTCTTTGCTTCTCGAAAGAGTAATGCCGTATGCGTAGTGACCCCAATATCGGATCCTCATATTATTGGGGCGATATTGGATTGCGCATAGCAAATTTTATTCCTGTTGACGATTGATTCAATTAATGACGGGTCAACATCACCTTAGGGGTGGTGGGCTTGGGCATTAAAGACCGAATTGGGAAATACAAGTTGGACTTGCAAGGCGGAATGTGTTCCCGCTTCTCTTTATTGGAGTTGCAGTTTCTCATATTATTGGGATGTAACAAAGATAAAGAGGAGATCCCAATTCTTGCTTGAGATATAGAGGTAAGTATATCTCTTATTTTGAAAGTGATTAAGGGAATAAACTTTCAAAGTTGACAATGCAAGAATAATTTGATTTAAAAACCTTAATCAAATATCATAAATTTGAATATATGATTATATGTTCTAATATAGTGCATTCTCAATTTCAGAAAATGAAGTCCATGAACCCACTGAGCAGGCTTCTGGAGGTCAACCAGTTGATCGGACCGAATTACTCGGATTGGATCCGTAATTTGGAGCTTGTACTCTCGGCTGAGCGCATAAGTTATGTGCTCTCAGAAGACAAGCATGAAAACCCTAAATCTAAGGAAGAGAAAGCATACAATGACAAGTATGATGAAGATCATGTCTTGGCTAGATGCTACATCTTGGGTTCTCTCTCCAATGTTCTTCAGAAACAACATGTGGAGATGAGTACTTGCCAGGAGATTATGCAGAATCTGAAAGATATGTTTGGTGACATTAACCGCACCCAGCGGTACAATGTTATGAAAGAACTCGTTCGCTGCAAGATGCAGGAAGGGACTTCGGTCCGTGAACATGTACTCAAAATGTTTGGGTACTTATCTGAGCTGGAGACTTTGGGGGCAACCATGGATGCAGACATGCAATCTGATTTCATTCTGCTATCATTGCCCAAGTCTTTCAATAACTTTGTAGTGTCGTTCCACTTGAACAAGCTGGAGTTGACAAATGCTGGACTTCTTGCTGCATTAAAGTCTGCAGAAGACGTAATGAAGAAAGATGGTCCTGCTGGCAGTGCAATGGTTGCACAGGTCAAAGGGAAGCACGGTCGGAAGTATGGTTCTCGGAAGGACCCAACCCAGAAGAGAAAGAAGAATGGACAAAGTGTTGGCTCGTCTTCCAATGCATCCACTTTAATGGCGTCGAAGAAAATCGACGTCTGTCACCACTGCAAAAGGCCGGGGCACTGGATGCATAATTGCCCGGATTACCTGAAGTCGGTCGACAAAGGTAAAGCCCCAGCAGGTATGAAATCTACTTTTATCATTGAAATCGGTTTTCTCGTTGGACGAGAAGGAAGTTGGGTTGTTGATTTTGGTGCTTCTGTTCATGCATGCAATTTATTGCATTTGTTTCAGGAAACTAGAAAACTTGAAGAAGGGGAGATAGTTATTCAGATGGGATCTGATGCAAGTGTTGCAGCAGTCACCATCGGGACTTGTCGGCTATCATTATCTAGTGGTAGAGTCCTAGTACTTAAAGAGTGTCTTTATGTACCTGAAGTCAGAAGGAATTTAATATCTGTATCTAAGCTACTTAGAAGTGGATATTCGTTCCTGTTCTGTAATAAATTAGTCATAAATCATTATGATAAATATATTGCAGATGGTATTTTGACTTCTGGAAGACTCTATGAATTGTGCATTGATAAATGTGTTATGAATGTTACAACCACTAATAAAACCCCTAAAAGATCCAGGGAGGATGAAATCTTTCGAATGAGATTTGGCATCAAAGGCTTGGTCATTTATCTGTTGATAAGATCAATAGATTAATAAAGGATGGACCTTTAGATTTTCTACAGGTTCAATCTTTACCTACTTGCAAGAATTGCATTCAAGGAAAAATGACCAGGATGCCTTTCCGTAACAAGGTTACAAGATGCGAAGGTATTATTGACCTAATACATACTGATGTATGCGGTCCCTTCAGTACCACGACTCGAAATAGATATCGATATTATTTGACGTTTATTGATGACCATTCGCGATACGGGTTTGTCTTCCTATTACGTCATAAATCTGAAACCTTTGAAAAGTTCAAAGAATTCAAGGTTTTAGTTGAGAACCAAACTGATAGGAAGATTAAACGAATTCGATCTGATCGAGGTGGCGAGTACATCTCAGATGAATTCAAGGAATACCTCAAAGAGAATGGAATTGTTTCCAATCTCACTCCTCCTGGAACTCCCAACTTAATGGTGTTGCTGAAAGGCGCAACAGGACCATCATAGATATGGTTCGTTCAATGATGAGCAAATCACATTTACCACTTAGTTTCTGGGGATATGCAGTAGAGACTGCAATATATATCCTGAATAAGATTCCTAGCAAATCTGTACCTAAGACTCCTCATAAGCTCTTGTATGAAACCAAACCTAGTGTTAATCACTTGAGGGTTTGGGGTTGCTTGGTGCATGCGAAGAACGTGGACGCAAGTAAGCTAGAATCTCGCTCTCGTAAGTGTTACTTCATTGGGTATGTTAGAGATGGTATTGGATACCAACTCTATGATCCTGAGACTCAAAAGGTTTTTGTTTCTAGAGATGTGAAATTTCTGGAGAATGTTTCCTTAAGGGTCAAGATAAATATGAAGTAAAGGAACTCATTGAATCCCCTGAGGATTCTGAGCCTCCTGAACCAGAAACTGAAGAAATAAATAAAGATGAAACACCCATACCTCTTTAAAGGAGTTCGAGGGTGGTTGCACCACCTGAAAGGTATGTATTCCATGTGTCAAGTGAAACTGACAATGATCCTACTTCATTTGATGAAGCACTCACGGATCATGACATGGATAGATGGATGCTGGCAATGAAGTTAGAAATTGACTTCATGCATAAGAATGGTGTATAGATCCTAGAGGATCCATCTAAAGGGGTAAAACCCATTGGGTGTAAATGGATCTTCAAGAGAAAGAGGAGATATGATGGGAAAGTAGAGACTTTTAAGGCACGTCTCGTAGCCAAGGGTTACACACAGAGAGAAGGCATCGACTACGATGAGACTTTCTCTCCTGTGGCTATGCTTAAATCCATCAGGACATTGCTATCTATAGCTGCATATCTTGACTATGACATCTGGCAGATGTACGTCAAGACGGCTTTCCTCAATGGATACCTTGAGGAGGATATCTACATGGAGCAGCCCCAGGGCTTCATGACTGAGGATGACAAAGTATGCAAGCTGAAGAAATCCATCTATGGACTCAAGCAAGCTTCTCGTAGCTGGAACATCAGATTTGACGAAACCATAAAGAGTTATGATTTTGTGCAGAATCCTGATGAACCTTGTGTGTACAAGAAGCTTAGTGGGAGCACCATTGTGTTCATCGTGCTTCATGTAGATGACATCCTTATCATTGGGAATGATACATGGATGATGACCAGTGTGAAGATTTGACTGTCCCATACCTTTGAGATGAAAGATCTTGGAGAAGCCTCTTACATCTTGGGTCTGAAGTTGTTCAGAAATCGAGAGAAGAGGATATTGGGATTGTCACAACATGGATACATTAAGAAGATTCTTGAACGATTCCGTATGGATAGTTCCAAGAAAGGATTCCAACCCTTAAGATATGGTATCCACCTGTTGAAAGGAATGGCTCCTCAAACTGTCGAGGAAAAGAAAGCCATGGCTGGATGCCCTTATGCATCAGCTGTAGGAAGCTTAATGTATGCCATGATGTGCACTAGGCCAGATATCTGCCATGCAGTGGGAGTGGTAAGTCGTTACCAATCCTGCTATGGAGAACAACACTGGAATGCAGTAAAGAACATATTTAAATATCTAAGACGGACGCAAGATTACATCTTGGTCTATGGAGATGGTGATCTCCAAGTCTTGGGATACACAGATTCTGACTTCCAATCGGATATTGATGATCGAAAGTCGACATCAGGGTTTGTGTTCCTGTTGAATGGTTGTGCTGTGAGCTGGAGAAGCAAGAAGCAGGACACTACAACAGATTCAACAACAGAAGCTGAATACATTGCCGCATCTGATGCTGCAAAGGAGGCGGTGTGGTTGCGCAAGTTCGTGCTGGAGCTTGGGGTAGTTTCCTCTGATACTCCCATCCCGCTACTCTGTGATAACACGGGAGCCATTGCCCAGGCAAAGGAACCCAAATGGCATCAGAAAAGCAAGCACGTAGAAAGGAAATACCACATTGTTGGGAAAATCAAAGAATCTGTTTATTCCATCAGCCCTAGGCTCTCTTATATAGGAGAGTAGCCTATGGGTAAATTACATAAATAGTACGGAAGGAATTGGAAATAACTAAGAAATACATAAGTGAATAATATATGTTAACACTCCCCCTCAAGATGGAGCATAGATATCAATCATGCTTAGCTTGGATGCGCATTTCTGGAACGGGCTCCGTAGTAATGCCTTGGTGAAGATATCTGCCGTTTGATTTTCTGAACTGACATGGGACGTAGCAATGAATCGCTTCTGGATCATATCACGTATAAAGTGACAATCAACTTCAATGTGCTTGGTTCGTTCATGGAATGCTGGATTGTTTGCAGTAAATAAGGGCGCTTGATTGTCACATTCTAATGCCATAGGAAGTGGAACTTCTATATGTAAATCTGTAAGCACAACCTTTACCCACATCATTTCTGTGCTAACCTGGACCATAGCCCTATATTCAGATTCAACACTAGACCTTGCTACCACGGTTTGCTTCTTGCTCTTCCATGAGATTAGGGAATCTCCAATGTATACAGCAAACCCTGACGTAGATTTCCTGTCCTTAGGACACCCTGCATAGTCTGCATCTGCACAATCTGAGACAGAGATCGCTTTACCCTTCTTGAACAACAAACCTACACCTGGAGATGACTTGAGGTACCTGAGTATCATGTGTATGGCATCTATATGAACCTGGCGTGGTTGCTCCATGAACTGGCTCACTCGACTCACTGCAAATGATATATCGGGCCTAGTGATAGTGACATACAGAAGTTTGCCCACCAGTTCTCTGTATCTTCTCTTATCCACCTCCTCCGTATCATCATCGTACGACTTCATACTAGGGTCCATTGGTGTGGTAGCAGGTCGGCAACCAAGCATTCCTGTTTCGCTCAACAGGTCAGTAACATACTTTCTCTGAGACATTACTAGCCCATACGGATTTTTGGCGAACTCCAGCCCCAGAAAATATCTAAGAAGTCCAAGGTCCTTAGTAACAAATTCACGTCCCAGCATCTCTTTTGCCTCCTTTATTTCTTGTACATCATCACCTGTAATTAAGATGTCATCTACATAGACCATGATTGCAATAGTTCCTCTGGAAGTCTTTTGTACAAACAAGGAATGATCAGCATTAGAACGTTTGTATCCCTGTTTTTCAAAGAGGTCCGAGAGCTTCTGAAACCATGCTCTAGGGCTCTGCTTAAGGCCATAGATAGCCTTATGAAGTCTGCACACCTTGGAACACTCCCCCTCAACAGCAAAACCGGGTGGTTGTTGCATGTAGACTTCCTCCTGTAAGTCACCATATAAGAACGCATTCTTCACATCGAACTGATATAGCGGCCACTCACGAGTAACCGCAATTGACAGCAAGATTTGTAGAGTGGAATGACGTGCTACTGGCGAGAATGTATCAAAATAGTCCACCCCGCATGTCTGCGTAAAGCCACGAGCAACAAGACGAGCCTTGTATCTGTCAATACTGCCATATGCATTCTGCTTGACTGTAAATACCCATTTGCAGCTCACTGGGGACACATCTGCAGGCATAGGAACCAAACTCCAAGTTCCTCTAGATTGAAGTGCTACCATTTCTTCCTCCATTGCTAGACGCCATCTACTATCCTTCAGAGCGTCTTGGTAATTCCGTGGAATATCTACAGCTGACAAAGCGACTACAAAATTCCTGAAATCTCCAGATAGTCGTTCAAATGACACAGAAGCTGCTAAAGGATATGAAGCGCAGCTCCGCTTCGACTTGCGTATAACAATAGGAACATCTAAATCAACTGTGTCCTCATCTTTCCTCTGTAACACATCCTGCTCAGAAACATCATCAGATCCATCAATAGTAATATCTTCAGATATACCTTAGGCGAGCTAGGTGATGAGTCATGACCATGAGCTGGAGTAGGCCTGCGGGTATAATGAAATGGTAGTGGTGAAACAGGTATAGTAATAGGAGGTGCAGATGATGGTGGTGGTGGTGGTGATGGTGGTACTGGTGGTGGTGGTGTCACATAGATGGCATCGGTAGTAACTGGAGGTAGCAACTGATCACCTGAGGATGAAAAATACATTACGGATTCAAAAAATGTAACATCTGCACTAACAAGATACTGCCTGCGCAATGGATCATAGCACTTATACCCCTTCTGAGTTCTGGAGTACCCAACAAACACACACTTGACAACCCTAGGGGAGAGCTTGTCAGTACCGGGAGACAACTGGTGGACAAAGACAACCGAGCCAAACACACGAGGAGTAAGGGAAAATAGATCTTTACCAGGAAAGATAAGGGAGAAAGGAATCTTTTCACCTAGAACAGATGACGGCATACGATTTATTAGGTAACATGCTGTAAGAACCGCATCACCCCAGTAAGAATAAGGAGCATGGCTTTGTATAAGAAGTGACCTGGTGACATCTAGTAAGTGGCGATATTTCCTTTCAGCGATCCCATTCTGTTGGGAGGTATATGCACAGGATGTCTAGTGGATAATCCCTTGGGATGAGAAATAACTGACTAGAACATGAGTACATAATTCCAGGGCATTATCACTTCTCACAATTTTAATAGATGTGGAGAAAACATTACGAATCTCATTAAGAAAATTGATAATAATATTCCTTGCTTCAGATTTATTCTTTAACAAAAACACCCATGACACACGAGAGAAGTCATCCACAATAACTATATAAAACCTGTGTCCCTGATGATCAGGAACACTACTCGGACCCCAGATATCAATGTGAAATAACTCAAACTTGGAGGTACTACTCCGACACTGACGACTGGGAAAGCTAGACCGATGATGCTTTCCCAACTGACAAGCCTCACATTGGATAGATGTGTGAGGCAGACCCTGGGGTAACACACGACGCAGCTTCTGAAGCGGTAGATGTCCTAAGCGCAAATGCCATAGCATAGGGGATACAGGTCCAGTAGGTAAGGATGAGGTTCCAGCAAAAGGAGGCTGACTGAGGCGATAGAGGCCTCCTTGCTCATAGCCACGACCAATCACGTTGCTCGTAAGGATGTCCTGAAAAACAAGAGAAGATGGATCAAAAATCGCCCGACATTGTAAATCCTTTGTAATTTGACTGATAGATAACAAATTCATTGAAAAATCAGGTGCGTGTAACACATTCTTGAGCTGCATGGATGATGTCAGTCTAATTTCCCCCTGACCAGTAATTGGGGAATGTGTGCCATTAGCAATGACCACTGTTCGACCTGGAGGGATCTGTCTGTATCCTGTAAGTAGACTCTGATCGCCACATAGGTGATGTGTGGCTCCAGAGTCCATAATCCATGCTAAAGTATCTGATCCACTACTAGTAAATGCAAGTGTGGTACCTGATGCACTTGTAGAAGCAGAGGCGGATGCAGCAGCGTCAGACTGGCTCTCAGTAGTATGTGTTGGGCCGGATGGAGGAATAATGCCCCTTAGACGGGCAACAAGGTCATCAAAGCGCTGATCCAAAGAGGCAGCAGATGGAGGCTCTATCTGCTCAGCGACTCGTGCAGATGCAGGAAATCCATGCTTGGAGTAGCATGTGTCTTCAGTATGTCTGGTACGATGGCAGTAGGTACATGTTGGCCGAATGCGGCCTCCTCTGTCACGAGGACCACGACCACGGGTATGATGGTGGCCTCCACAACCTCTGTTGGCAGCCATAGCGGAAGCAGTCTGATTCGTAGTCGTAGAGGGAACAGTGATCCGGCTCAACCTGTGAAAGGCGTCCTCCATAGGAGGAATAGTAGAGTCCGCCAAGATCTGAGACCGTGCTGCCTCATACTCAGGATCGAGGGCAGCTAGAAACACTCCTACCATAGTTGCATTCCGGTAGGTCTTCTGTTGCTCTGGTGTTGCTGTCAGAGGCATGAAGCTATACAGCTTCTCAAACATCCCTCGTAGAGATGTGTACAGTGAGTGTAGAGGACGTCCATTCTGCTTGATAGTGAATATGTCATGCTGAAGTTGCCACCTTGATAATCATACAGCTGTTGATTCATTGATTGAATCATAGAGGCTGATGCTTGGATGAATATCTAAGGAGTTAGATAGAGGACTCATCAAGCATCACAATGATTAACAAGTAGTGATCTCCAGCCTGAGAAGGAGATGGCAATCTTTTTCTCGGTAGGTTGATATCTGATCGACCTCTTGATGCAGGTCCTCTGCATGGGAATGGTGATTCGGAGGTATCGGAGTAGTTGAGTCAATGGGTTGACTTAACGAGATCGAGATAACCAAAGACCTATGATGAATACTGTCACATCACAGGCAAACATTCTCTGACCAGAGACAGATGTATTGCTATATGTCTGAGTGTGTACATTTGACAGACCAATAGGTTGATGACCTAACCAAGGTCTATACACCGGGGAGCTGGTGTGCATGTAAGGGCATACGAGTAATACAATCTCTCAAAGGGATCATACATGTTCACTTGTGAACCGGGAGACATGAGCTCACTCATGAGGTATTGGGACTTATCAAATTCCATGCATGATCGTCATGCTTTAGAAGTATGACATGAATTTGAAGGTAAGATATATGCTTTGTGAAAGCATATGATCTGTACCATATCCCAAGGACCAAGATTGAGAAACTTAGTGATCAGACCATGAAGATGACAGTGTAAAAGTGATCTATATCTTCGGGATGATCATGAGTCTTCCAGTATGCAGGATGTACAGGTATTGGGAATACCTGAGGGTGATTTGATCATAAACGATTGTATAACCATAACTCTTCCATTCCGAGAGAGTGATGACACAGGTCTGGATTTTAGTGACTCCTCTCATTAGAGAAGTGACCTAATCTTAGTCCATGTACTGGACATTGATCTGAATGAGATTCAGATGCAATGAGAAGATTAGGTTTACGGTCTTGATTTAATCAAGCATCTATGAGAGGTCCATGGGATCTGGATTTGAGATGTGATCTCAATATCCAAGTCACTATACGTGGAACAATACAATCGCCCTGTCCTTATCTCCAAGTATCTGAGGAGAAATAGCATTGTTCTTGAATGGTTCAAGAATAATTCCATAAGATCTAAGCATTGAGAAATTGATAATTAAATGTGATTTGATTATCATGATGTATGAGGAATTATCCAATATAATTAAATGTGATTTAATTATTATGAATAAGAATAATGTGGATAGTAATATCCAATTATTCATAATATATTATAAATGTGATTTATAATGTATCGGAGAGAGCTAATTATAATTTATATTTGTTGATTAATTATTGTTAGAGTATTTGGAGCATGTGTCACTTATGTAATAGCTGGGTAAATGGATACCTCCAGGATCCATTTACCCCACCACTGAGTTTAGTCCCACATCGTTCAGTGGTGGAACTTGGAGGCTCTGGAGAGGCTATATAAGAAGCCCCAGACCTCCTGTATCTATTGAGAAATTCAATAGAATATCCGCCCCTTTTGAGGGCTTCTCCCGTGGTTTCATCCCGCTCCTCACGGAGTAGGGTTCCACGTAAAATCCCGTGTGTTCTTAAGATTTTCTATTCCAATTTTCTAACATGGTATCGGAGCGGGTTCGATTCTCGAGGAATCATGTTTTATTTATTTTGTCGAGATTCGATTTGAATTCTTATCTTGATTATTTATGTTCAAGATTATGAGATCATTATCAATTGTTCTGGAGATTTTCTCGATCAAATACTCAGTTCTTGATGATCATGTTGTTCGAAGAAAACTGGGGTTTTCATTATGAAACCCTAATTCCATTAGGCGTTTTCATGAAGCAATTGGGTTTCCAAGATAGAACCCTAAAGGAAGGGCTACAGATTCCAGGATCAGATCAACGCAAGTTGCAGCAGCAGATGCGCGACGTCCAGGCACCCGCGCGAAGCAACCCCCCAGATCTCGCGCAAAACAAAAGTGGGGGAGGGCGAAGCCCTGATCTCGACCACCTCAAGGCGGAAGATCATCGACCAGGCGTGCGCCAATCCAGATCAACAACAGGCTAGGCACCGCCCTTTCTCCTCTATCTTGGCGGCACATATCATCGACCAGGCCGTGGCTGTCTCTGGCGGCCCTCCTATCTCCGCTCCCTGCCAAAAGCACGAGCAGCCACCAGCGGCGCATCTACAAGGAGGCGGCGCATCCTTGCTCGGAAACCCCAGGCGAGCTCTCAGGCGGCGAGCCCTCAGGCGGAGCCTCCCTCCATCGCCTTTCAGCACGCATCCCCCGCGTGCGCATGTCCAGCCAGCGCGCGACCTCCTCCAACCTCGCAGGCTCGCAGGCGGCGCGAGGAAACCCTCTCGGCGGCGCAAGCCCGCACCCCAGCCACGGCGATGAGCCCCTCCTCCAACCTCAAGCAGGTGGCGATCCCAGGTCCCGAGCCCCGCCTTCAAGCCGCAGACCTCCCAAGCAGCGCTTCGAAGCGCCCCTTCCTCCAGCAACATCGAGCAGCGCACGCGGCTGTGCTCCAGGCAACACCGCCCCACAGGCGATCCCTCTTTTGCGTGGGCGGCGGCGATTGAAGAAGGGTTCATGTCGTGGGAACCCTAGGGCTGGAGGCCTGTTATTTATTAAAAAAATGCGTTTATTATTATAATGCCCAAAGTGAGGGCTATTTGCTTGAAAGTACGAAGGAAAAAAAACTACAGTTATGTAAAGCCCAATGGGCTGTATGTTCAAAAAAGAGAGGGAGGAGGCGCAAGTTACGAAAAAAAAAGACAGAGAGAAAGAGGAAGAGAGCTCTACATTATTGTAAGCCAAATGGGCTATTGTATTTTCTTTGTTAAAAAAAAGGCGCGTACAAAGGAAAAAAAGCCGTACGCATGTGTTTAAAAAAAATCGAAAAAGGCGTGTACAATAGAAAAAGCCGTACGCATATAAAAAAAATTGTGAGCTTTAAAAAAATTGATGAATACGGCATAGAAAAATATTTCAAAAAAAAATGGACGGCTTATTAAAAAAATAAAGCCGCAAGGAATCTTTTGAGAATATTCATGTTTTCTCCATATTTATGTATTATCTTATCTTTTCCCAACGTGGTCAACAATGTCATTCCAACCAGTATGGGAGAAAGGGGGAGTATATGTAGAGTCACAGGTCTTGTTCTAAGATTCAGATATCAGATTTTCCAGACCGGTCAGATGTTCAGACTCTACAAATTTCAGACTCAATGATGACGCATGCCAATCATTCTTGTTGGTCGGCCAGAGCTTTCATGTGAGCCATAGGGACTCCAGAGCAGAGGACCATTCCCTATGCCATTAAGGGCAAGGGTTTTCATGTGGTATCACAGGGACTCCAGAAGAAGAGTACCATTCTCTGAGCCAGATGGGAGAGATCCAGTTTCATACTCCAGCCCGTTTGTCCTCCTTACATGCACGCCATGAGAAGCAACGTCCTCGACTGCAGCAGCTGTGCGCGTTGGGTTGATATTGTCTGTAGTGTCATGTATTGTGAGTTGAGTTTCTTTCTGTTTGTCCAAGCTGAGCATTGCATGCTCCAGCTTGAGGGGGAGTGTTAGAGTATTTGGAGCATGCGTCACTTATGTAATAGGTGGGTAAATGGATACCTCCAGGATCCATTTACCCCACCACTGAGTTTAGTCCTACATCGTCCAGTGGTCGAACTTGGAGGCTCTGGAGAGGCTATATAAGGAGCCCCAGACCTCCTGTATCTATTGAGAAATTCAATAGAATATCCGCCCCCTTTGAGGGCTTCTCCCGTGGTTTCATCCCGCTCCTCACGGAGTAGGGTTCCACATAAAATCCCGTGTGTTCTTAAGATTTTCTAACTTTTTTTCTGATTCCGCTTCCTCTTCCAATTTTCTAACAATTATTAATGTGCATTGGATACACATTGTATAATTAATTGAAAATGTAAATTATATTTTGTTTTGGGTTGTGAATGTGATTCACAAATTTCCAATGTCAAGATTGCAATATTTCCAAAATTAATTGTGAATTATTTTTTGGTGAATAAATCCCAATAAAAGTTGTTGGGAATAAATAATGGAGAAATTCAAGGAGGCATGCAATCTCATGGAAATCCATGAGATTGCCCCCACATGGAAGGTGGTGGGCGGCACCCAATTCCTATATGGAATGGGTGGCCGTCCCCCCTTGAATGTACATGGAGATGTAATCTCCATGTATATCCTCTCCTTATTTATTGGTGTAATTTAGGATTGATTTATATTTGATTTTGTCAAATATATTTTAATCTAAAGTTGTTGGTTTTTACCAACAACAATCTTGACCATTGGATTGACATAAATCAATCTCATCCATTGATTTTATATGTCCCATGGATTGAGATCCATGGATCCCCAAACCCTATAAATAGAGAGGCATACCTTGCTCTCTTGTACATGCTATTTGTAGCACATCTCTCTCTTTTTTCTCCTCGCACGCCAACCCTCTCTCTCTCTCTCTTGGTGGCCGAGCACCAAACCCTAGGAGAGGACTTCGTCGTCGCCTATGCCACCGCGCCGCCGCTTCGACGCTCTGCGGTTCTCCGTCTTCTTGGAGTGCTACGCTCACGAAGGAGACGTTCGATCTCGTACGACGAAGTCAGGAGCAACCGTGCTTGGATCATCTTGTTGGATTGCGAGGACAATACGATTCATCCCCACGCTCGCAAGCAATCTCTCCGACGATCGGACTTGAGACAGGAGGTCTCTTTTCTTAGAAACTCGATCAACCACGCTTCAAGAGGTATTGCATTATACTTGTTGTGGTTATAGATGAAACAATCCGAGAATCGTTCTTGGATCATGTGGTTTCATCGCATGAAAATTTTAAATTCCGCTGCACCGAACAACTAGTACGACTAGTCATTCTCCGTCGTATCAGATACGACGCTCACGCTTCCGTGATGCGCTTGAGGATTTTTCCCATATCCTTCACATCTTAGCGATGGGAGCCGGGCCCTTGAAGGCTCCGGACGAGAAGATGTCACCCTTGTTGTCTGACATGTTGTAAGATAGCCAAATAACGGAATTCGACTAGGAAGTAGATCGATATAAATGAATCTACAGAATCATACGGAGGATTGGTTGTACATGTATATTCATACAACCATCCTTGCTAATCCTCTTTGGTTGACAAAACCCGTAACTCTGATGGAAATCAAATCACATACCTATCCCGCTGATGGGATCAGGATCAGGGCAGGGGACGTCTTCGAATCGGGAATCTGATTGCACGGGTAGGGACACGAGCGATCTTGGATGCACGCAGGTTGCTGAACTCACGCTCAGTGTTGTATGCGCGCAGGACTGTACACGCACAGGGCACATGACTGTATGCACAGTGTCGGGGGCGCGCAAGGCTTCAGGAGCCTGGAAGTCGGGCCTGGAAGCCTGGAAGTCCTAGATGTCCTGGGTGTGGAGGGGGACCTGGGCGCGGTGCAGAGGGTTGGGCATGGAAGCCTGGAAGTCACGTGCGGTGTGAGGGGGACCTGGGCGCGGAGGGCGACCTGGGCACGGGGGTGTGGGACACGCGGGGTAGCCTGAGCGCGCTGGCGCGCAGGGAGGCCTGGGAGCGCAGGGCACTCCGGGGCGGCTTGAGAGCGCAGGATGGCCTGAGGTGCGGGGCGGCCTGAGGCGTGGGACGACGAGGTCTCAAGGCATGGGACGGCCCAGGGCGTAGGGGTGGGGTTGGTGCGTGGGGCTACGCGCGGGGCGCAGTGGCACGTGTGAGAGGGGTGGGGGGGAGGGTGGGGGGACAGGTGTCGAGTATGGAACAACTAGGGTTGGGGTGGGGTAGGGATGGATACGGTAACTCCGGTTTAGGACCGTCGCTCCGATATCATGTTAAAGAAACATACTGGAATGCATTATGAGAGGCCCAAGGGTTCCCTTATATAGGAGAAGAACCATTGTGCAAATTACAAAATGATGAAACAAAAAATAGAAAATTACATAAAGGAACATACTAAAAATAGTAACTATCTCAACTATCTCAACAGAGTATTTTGCCATTTTAAATCTTTATGAAAGGTTAACTTGAATAAAATAAATAAAAATATTGATAAGTAAAAAAAAAGAGTTGACGGTAGTTTTCAGAATTTAATATTATGAGTCTTGACGTAAATTGAAAGTAAAGCTGGTGGAACCCTGCTTCTTCTATGGCTATTTAGTTTCACACTCGATTTTGAAGCGCTGCATTTTATAATTGTGTTTTGTTCAGTATTTAGAGAATATTTGGCTTAATGCATAAAGATTATTTGCTTTAATGCAAGCACAGAACTAAATAATACCTTTGTGTTTGGCGGTGGATGCATTTGTAAGGATGCGCTTTTAATGTGATAGTTAGAATGTCTTTTTGGTTGTGGAGTGGATGAACTTTTATTTGTAAGCTTAGGTAGGCTAAGGGCTGACAAAGCGTTGTGCAGTTGAGATAATTGTGCATTTTAAAGTGTTGTGAATCACTGAAACAAACACGCAAAAACACGATCAAACAAGCAAGACGCAAACATAAAGATTTACAAGGTTCACCCGTAAATGAGCTACTACCTTAAGCGACAGCGATCGGTTTCACTATATGGAGAAAAAATGTAATACATAGGATACTGAGAAGGTACAGATATGTGATGAGAAACATGATCAGAATGAGGATTGCAGTATCTGGTGGCCTTAAGGCCCCTTTTATACTATAAAAGAATAATACCATTTGTATTCAGCAATCCATCCCAACAGCTCTCAGCCAATCAGAAGGCAGGATATGGATCAGACATGTCAGCAATCTTGGCTCAACAACTCTCAACCAATCAGAAAGCATGATACAGATCAGACATGTCAGCAATCCTGACCCAACAGCTCTCGGTCAATTAGAAGGTAGGACACATATCAGTCGCATCAGCAACCCAACAAGTGGTTAGGATTCAAGTCATATCAACAATCTCCACCTTAAAATGAATCCTCATATAGCAGAATGAACCACTACTATTACTCATGGAAGGCCGTATCGATATCGATATCATTTCGATATCGTATCGATATGATATTTCGACGATATATCGACGATATATCGCCCATATCGACGAGCCTTTGTGAAGAAAATGCATGGAAATTGGGATATATCGCCATATCGGTGCCCATATCGGTCCCATGCCGATATCGATATATCGACGATATATCGCCGACATATCGTGATATTTCCTTCCATGCTATTACTCCACAATGATTTGAATTCTAGCAGAATTAACCACTGCTAGACTCCACCGAGGTTGAATTCTCATATAGCCGAATTAACCACCATTATACTCCACCATAAGTTGAATTCTCCTCTAGCAGAATTAGCCACTGGTAGACTCCACCAGGGTTGAATTCTCATATAACATAATTAACCACTACTATATATCACCACTTGAAATTCATAAAACAAGAATCAAGGAATTATGAACAATATTCACCTTGAAATTTCTCCTTAGAGAAGCTTTACCGAGCTTCACCTTGCCGCTGCCAGCCCCTCCTTAGGGCTACTGTCAACTGTCGATATTGAGCAAGTCCAAACAATGCTTGACTTATTCTCAGGAACTGTAGACCCTTGCAAGACATATATGATCTTCTGCTTGTTGCCCTTGATGACAATAACCCCAGCTTTGGCAACCTGCATGACTCCATCTTCAGCGTTGTATCTGTATCCTTTAGAGTCCAAGACTCTAAGGAATATCCTTCTTCATATCAGGAACATGTCGTACTTCTGTCACAGTCCCCACGACTCCACCATGCATCTTGATTTTCACAGAGTCGATCCCTACAATCTCGCACGTTGCATTACTCCCTGTGACAACGTTTCCGCCATCTATCTTCTCATAAGTGCAGAAGCAATCTTCATTGGGAGTCATATGGTAAGAACAACCCGAATCAAGAATCCATGTGCTATTTGTCGTCTTCTGATCTATGACGGTGAGAACGAAATCATCTTCAGAATCTCTGCCACCTTGAGCCACTGCAGCAATTGTGACCTTCTTTGGGCAGTCTTTCTTACAATGTTCAGGTTCCTTGCAGTCATTGCAGATGTCCCTAGCGTTGTGATTTTTCAACTTGGACTTCTGCTTTCCATTCTTTGTGTAGTCAGAACGGGCACGACTCTTCTCATGAGTTATAACCAAACCTGCAACGTTAGAATCTTGCATGCCAATAGCCACATGTCGAAGTTCACGAGTATGCAAACTCGCGCGAACTTCCTCTAAGGTTATGGATTCTCTTCCCACAATGAATGATTGGACAAACTTCTCAAATGATAATGGAAGAGAACCCAATAAAATCAAGGCAGCATCCTCATCTTCAATCTTAACATCTACGTTTCTTAAATCCTTCAATAATTTATTTAAGCGATCTAGATGTTCTTTAAGAGATGTATCTTCATGCATGTAGAGAGAGAACATACGTTGCTTCAAGAGCAACTTGTTGGTCAGAGACTTCGTCATGTATAGACTTTCGAGTCTCAACCACAGACTAGCCGCAAAATCCTCATCGGCAACCTCTGCGACAATCTCGTCCGCCAAACATAGCATAATTGTCGAGTGCGCCTTCTCTTCATGCACCATCAACTCGGACGGCTCGAGTGTCTTTGCTCGCTCCTGATCTAACGATGCCCAGATGCCCTACTGCTTCAGAAGGGTGCGATACTGATGCAAAAATTTTCCTACAAATTTAAAGGGTACAAGGAGTCAACTTTCCTCTCGCCCCGTGCCACGTGCAGTGACAAGGATGTCTTTGCAATTTTCCCATCCATGGGTACAGATGCAATTTTCCCAACATCTTACATGGATATCCACATATTTGAAGGCCACTGGGTCAGTTTTCCCCTCACCCTATGTCACCGTGTGATGGCAGAGGTGTAACTGCAATTTTTCCATCAGTGAGTACGGATGCAAATTTTCCACATCTGAGGTGCTTATCCGCAAATTTGAAGGATACTTGGGCCATTTACACGATGATTGCAGGGGGGAACAACCACGTGTAAATCCGTCCTTGAGCATCTAGATCTGCCATAGACTGAATCCGTTTTCTTACGCGAACTTCTCGATCTTCAGATTGTGTGATGCCATCTTGCTGGATGATCCTGACGGAACCTGAAGCTCTGATACTAGTTTGTTGCAAATTGCGGAAACAAACACGCAAAAACACGATCAAACAAGCAAGATGCAAACACAAAGATTTACCAGGTTCACCCGTAAATGGGCTACGTCCTTGGGCGGCGGCGACTGGTTTCACTATATGGAGAAAAAAAGGTAATAAAAAGGATACTGAGAAGGTACAGATATGGGATGAGAAATAGGATCAGAATGAGGATTGCAGTATCTGGTGGCCTTAAGGCTCCTTTTATACTACAACAGAAGAATACCATTTGTATTCAGCAATCCATCTCAATAGCCCTCAGTCAATCAGAAGGCAGGATACGGATCAGACATGTCAGCAATACTGGCCCAACAACTCTCAACCAATCAGAAGGCAGGACACAGATCAGACATGTCAGCAATCCTGACCCAATAACTCTCAGCCAATCAGAAGCTAGGACACAGATCAGCCACATCAGTAGCCCAACAAGTGGTTACGATTCAAGTCATATCAACATAACGCATTTGATCCGTGTATTATTGTATATTGGATAGTCACCAATATTAAACACTCGATTACGTCGCTGATAATGTGGAGGTCGGTAGATAATTAGAGCATTTATTGTCTTTTACATGTGATTTTGAAATAAGTTGCAACATTCATTAACTCTTTTTTTTTGAAAGAAAAAAGGTCCGTCGCTGTATAGATGTGTGCCTAAAAAACTTCATTATTAATCATCTTTAAGTAAGATTACATACCTATAGCAAGAGAAAATATAAACAAAAATTACATCACCCATCCCTCAGCAAGGGGCCTTAGCGTGGGCCACAACATTCTCTTCAAATACTCTATCCATGCGGAAAACAACACCGTTCCTAGCCGACCAAATTGCCCAAAGAAGCGCTAAGCACTCAGAATGCTCCCTCACCGTACCTCTCCATCCTTCCCCGATGGAATCCCAAAGACTCACCATGTCGTGACACCACACCTCCCGATTCCCAAGGATGGACCAAGCATCAATGGAGCTCCTGCATTTGAAGAATAGATGGCCCGCGTCCTCCACCTCCTTAAGGCATCTCGAACAAGTAGGGTCGTCGTTTTTGAAGAACCGCGCGAACTAATCCCCAGTAAGCAATCTTCCCCTTCTGCACAACCATAGGGAAATTTTCATGCAGACTGGAACCTATCAGTTCCAAATTCTTCCGCAATCCTCCACACAACCACCCGGTTGTAGATCTGAGGTCCCTTCAGAACCTTGTATGCTTTCCCCACTGAGAACGTCCTGCCAACACCAGTCGTCTATGCATTCAATGGATCCTGCCATGGTATCGAGATCCGACAACATCATCAACAGCTCCTCCGCCCTTTGTTCAGACAGTTCAGAAAAGATGGGAAGAAAGAATGTCCATCCTAAACCTCTGTCACAGTAGCCTCTGGGTTCGTAGCAAGAGGCATGAACCTTTGGAAAGCACTGACCCAGAACGCCACCTTCAGGCTATAGAGATATATTTACGTTTCTGTATTGTTTTCTCAGTTTACTTTATTTATGTCTATCATATGTAATTTAAGCATAGGTCTCTTCTCTATATAAGAGAGCCCTAGGGTTCCATAGAATAAACAACTATTATTCTTTTCCCAACATGGTATCAGATCATCGATCCTAGATCGGAGCTCTCGTACCCGAGAAAACCCTAAACCTAAACCCCGCATGCCAGGCCTTCTCCTCTCGCATGCCGCCATCGCCGACTTTCTCTCTCTCGGGTGTCCCCGCCCATCGTTGTCGGCTCTCTTTCTCGTTCGCGTGTGCCACCGCTGAGGGTCCCCCCTTCTGCACGTGCTACCACCATCAAGGGTACCTCCCTTTCGTCCGCGTTATCACCGCGGATCTCTCCCATCGCCTTCAGTGGACCCGTTTGCAACCCTGCGGCCACCGCGTCACGGTCCATTTCTTATTGATGGATTTGGTTGCATCCTAAGTATACGCATGCAACCGAATCCCCGTATGTCTTTGTATACGCGCTGCTTTTAGTCTACAAATCTAGTTTTCTTCATCCGACAATATATTAGAGAACAAAGTTGATATCTCCGCTACAGACGCTTTCAGTGGTCCAACGCCTATTGTCAAGATAGACGGGATGAATTATGAGTTATGGGCCATGCAGTTCACGAGTCTCATGAACTCTATGAGTAGGAAACATATTCTTACCGAGGAAGAGCCATTTGAGAAAACTCGGGTCAACGCCTTGTGGGAGGTAGATGATGCTTATGCACATGTCTAGTTATCTGGTACATTATCGTCAGAAATCACCAATGATGTAGTGCTTCAGCCCATTGCCAAGGCAATGTGAGATATCCTCGCAGCCACCTATTCACAAGCGAGGAATGGGGTAGAGATCCTGCATCTATAACACAACATATTTACTGTCAAGTAGAACAGACAGCCTCTTCATTCTCTATACATGTCCCTGCGCGGAATATTCGAGAAGCTCTATAGTTTTATGCTGCTTACATCTACTCTTGAGCAACTGAAGACATACATGAATGCCACTATGGTTGGTGTATTCCTAGCAGTGCTAGATCCAGAGTATGAGGCGGCGTTCACAGATACTAGCGGATGCTACTTTCCTCCCCTGGAGGAAGCTTTCCGTAGACTTAGCATGATCATTATCTCGTCATCTGCTTCTACTCAGACACCTTCCGCTATGGCAGCCTCCTGCGGTAGAGGGGAGTCTTCTCACTTTTGCGGTCGTGGACCTCGTAGTAGAGGATGTCGTATTTGTCAGCACTGCATTTACTGTCATCGCTCTGAGTATATAGGGGATACATGCTACTCCAAGCATGATTTTCTGGCATCAGCCTGTGTAGGGGAACGAGTTGACTCTCCTGCAGCTCCTTCTTCGGATCAGAGGTTTGATGACCTAGTACCTCGATTGAGGGACATTATGCCTCCTGCTAGTCCCATTGCTTCCTCGCCTACTCCAGGAGGCCACTTAGATATTGCTGCTTCTGTTGGGGCTAGTACCTCTGCCATTGCCAGTATCTCGGTAGCATTTATGCTCTTATTATATGTTATGGGTATGATATTACAGAATGTATTATGGACTCTGGGGCGACACATCACTTGTGTGGAGACAGAGCTCAGCTTGCAGGCTTGCAAACTACAAACATGTTCCTCAAGGGAGAGTTGTTGTCATAGCTGTTAGGACTCATTCCCTAATCACTGGACATGGAGATCAATTTTGACGCCTTCGACGCGTCTGCAGAACGTGTTGCATGCACCTTGTTGAAGGTGTGGAAAGAAAAGTAATATATCATGTAGCCCTAGAACCCTCTTATATAGGAGTAAGGCTCTAGGGAGAATTTACATAAAGAAGACTGAAAAATAAGAGAAATATAAATAAGGCAAAGATATATAAGAATTCTCTCAACACTCCCCCCTCAAGCTGGAGCATATATGTCTATCATGCTTAGCTTGGAACAACAACGCTGGAAAGGAACCCTCGTGAGAGCCTTGGTAAACATGTCTGCAATATGTTCTCTTGAAGCAACGTGGGAGGTGGAAATAAACTCCTTTTGGATCAAGTCACGGGTAAATTTCAATCAACTTCTATGTGCTTTGTTCTCTCACGGAAGGCCGGATTATTAGCTATAAATAAAGCTGCATGATTATCACATTTGAGGCCCATTGGAAGAGGCACCTCAAGTTGGAAGGAAATTTCGCTATATATCGATGATATATCGCCGATATATCGATATCGAAATGTGACCGATATGGCTACCGATATGGCGATATATCCCAGTTTTCAGGCATTTCCTTCACAAAAGAGCGTCGACATGGGCGATATTTCGGCGATATATCGTCGAAATATCGTATCGATACGGTATCGAAACGATATCGATATCGATACGGCCTTCACTTCCTCAACTGCAAGGTTAGTTAGAACGGACTTGACCCACATCATTTCCGTGCTCCCTTAGGCCATAGCCCTATATTCTGATTCATCGCTGCATCGAACAACAACAGTTTGTTTCTTACTCTTCCATGAGACCAATGAGCTATCAATGAATACAGTGAAGCCTGAAATGGACTTCCTATCCTTGGGACACCCAGCATAATTTGCGTCAGCCCATCCAATAACTGAGAGTTACGTGTCTCTTCTGAAAAGTAGACCTGCACCTGGAGAAGATTTTAGACATCTTAAGATCATATAAACTGCATCCATATGAACTTGTCTAGGTTGCTCCATGAACTGGCTAACTCTGCTCACAACAAATGATATGTCAGGCCTGGTAATAGTAACATAAAGCAACTTTCCTACCAGTTCCCTATGTCGTCTCTTATCTATCTCCTCAGAGTCATCATCATAGAGTCTAACATTAGGATCCATTGGTGTAGTAGCAGGTCTGCAGCCTGTCATACCTGTCTCAGCCAGAAGATCAGTAACATACTTCCTTTGCATCATAATCATACCCTGTTGACTGCGTATAAACTCCAAGCCAAGAAAATAACATAATTTGCCAAGATCCTTGGTCACAAACTATCGTCCAAGGAACTCCTTGGCAGCCTGAATACCATGTTCATCGTTACCAGTAACAACAATGTCATCAACATAAACTAGAACAACAACCGAAGCTCATGAGTTCTCTTAACAAAGAGAGAATGATCTGCAGTAGATCTGACAAAACCATTTTGTTCAATCAACTCTGAGAGCTTCTGAAACCAAGCCCTTGGACTCTGCTTGAGGCCATATATGGCCTTATGAAGTCGACTCACCATAGTAGACTCCCCCTCAGCAGCAAACTCCGGTGGCTGCTGCATGTAAACTTCTTCCTGCAGATCACCATACAAGAAAGCATTTTTCACATCCAGCTGGAAAAGCGGCCAGTCACGTACCACATCAACTGCAATAAGAATCCACAATGTGGAATGACGTGCAATAGGTGAAAAAGTTGAAGGATATGGTTAGATCCTCAAACGCATCACGGAAGCGTGAGCGTCGTACCGAATACGACGAGGAGCGACTAGTCGCACTAGTCGCTCGATGCACGAAATTTAAAAAAAATTTCATACGACTAGTCGCACTAGTTGCTCTCTCGGACCAGAGGATGGAGGATTTCTTGAGGTTGTTGTCTGAGATTCCCCCAACCGACGGGTGACCTCGACCATTTTGTGTGGGAGGACGGCAGGTTCTCAGTGAAGAAGGCTTACAGGAGGCTTGCTACTGGGTTATTGGAGCGGGACGAAGATCTTTGCGCAGATTTGAAGGTGATTTGGGCGGCTAAGATCCCTACTCGGGTTAAGGTCTTTCTTTGGTGCCTAAGAAGAGACCGGATCTGTGACAAAGTGAGAAGAGCCAGACTGTTGGGTGCGACGGATACGAGGTGTGACAGATGCGAGGACGGTATGGAGAATGCGGACCACATCTTCTTTGCATGCAGGTCTTCGGTTAGTGTGTGGCAGTCGTTGGGGCTCCCGTGGGTTCAGGCCTCCGATGCGGTGAGCTTTTGGGGCTCCATTCGGGCGGTGGGGCTAGGGTCTTCTGGTGATGTCTCCAAGCCTTTTGCAGCGCTCTGGGCTATTTGGCTGGACAGGAATGAAACGGTTTTCAATGGCCATCGGTTTTATTTTGAAAATGTTCTTGCTAAATGTAATGCATTGTACAACTTCTGGATCTCAAACTGATGTATCTTCTTGCTTTTTAATGAAAGCTTTAGTGTGGTGACTCCCGCCTTGGGAGAACACCCCCGTCTTTTTTAGTCAAAAAGAAAATTTCATACGATGAAACCACATGATCCAAGAACACTTCTCGGATCGTTTCGTCTAAACCGCAAACAAGTAATAGGATTACCTCTTGAAGCGTGGTTGCGATCGAGTCTCTAAACAAAGAGACCTCCTGTCTCAAGTCCGATCCGACGGAGGAGACGTTTGCGAGCGCGGGGATGAACCGCGTGCTTCTCGCAATCCATATTGATGATCCAAGCGGCGGATCTCCTGATCTCAACACACGAGATCCAACGTCTTCTTCACGAGCGAGGTGCATTGAAGGGGGCGGAGATCCACGAGCAGATGATCGAGCAGCATAACGACGACGCTGCGACGATGGAGAACCTCTCTAGGGAATCCATGGTGGACAACCATATGAGAGGGAGAGAGAGTAGACGTGTAGAGAGAAAGAGAGAGAGAGATGTGCTACAATAGCATTGTGTAACAAGAGAGCATGGTATGCCTCTCTATTTATAGGGTTTTAGGATCCATGGATCTCAATCCATGGGACATATAAAATCAATGGATGAGATTGATTTATGTCAATCCAATGGTCAAGATTGTTGTTGGTAAAAGCCAACAACTTTTAGATTAAAATATATTTGACAAAATCAAATATAAATCAATCCTAAATTACACCAATAAATAAGGAGAGAATATACATGGAGATTACATCTCCATGTACATTCAAGGGTGGACGGCCACCCATTCCATATAGGAATTGGGTGCCGCCCACCACCTTCCATGTGGGGGCAATCTCATGGATTTCCATGAGATTGCATGCCTCCTTGAATTTCTCCATTATTTATTTCCAACAACTTTTGTTAGTATTTATTCTATAATTAATTTTGGGAATATTGCAATCTTGACATTGGAAATTTGTGAATCAAGTTCACAACCCAAAACAAAATATAATTTACATTTTCAATTAATTACACAATTTGTATCCAATACACATTAATAATTAATCAACAAATATAAATTATAATTAGCTCTCTCTAGTACATTATAAATCGTATTTATAACATATTATGAATAATTGGATATTACTATCCTCATTATTCTTATCCACAATAATTAAATCACACTTAATTACATTGGATAACTTATTCTCATGTGCCCAAATAATATGAATCACATTCACATTATTCACATCTTTGATAATTAAATCACATTTAATTATCTAAGATAACTCTCCTTATAATATGAATCAAATTCATATTATTCATGATAATTAAATCACATTTAATTATCCATTTTCTCAATGCTCGGATACATATATCAACAATAGAATTATCCATGAACTCTTTCAAGGATAATGCACTTTCTCTGCGAATACTTGGAGATAAGGACATGGCGATTGTATTGTTCCACGTATAGTGACTTGGATATTGAGATTACATCTCAAATCGAGATCTCGGGCCTCCCATAGATGCTTGATTGAATCAAGACCGCAAATCTAATCTTCTCATTGCATCTGAACCACATTCAGATCAATGTCCAACATTAGGACCAAGATCAGAATACTTCTCTACTGAGAGGAGTCACTAAAATCCAGACCCGTTTCATCATTCCCTAGAAACGGAAGCATCATGGTTATACAACCGTTTATGATCACATCACCCTTAGGTATTCCCAATACCTGTACATCCTGCATATTGGAAGACTCAGAATAAACCCGAAGTATTAGATCAACTTTATACTGTCTACTTCAGGGTTTTATCAGTAAGTTTCTCATTTTGATCATTGGGAGTTGGTATCGATCATATACTTTCCAAAAGCATATATCATACCTAGGTCTTGATCATATACTTTCCAAAAGTATATATCAAACCAACAAATTCAGTCAATCTTTCAAAGCGAGACGACCGTGCGCACGGAATTTGATTCTTCCGAATATCTCATGAGTGAGCTCATGTCTTCCGGTTCAGTAGTGAACCTGTATGATCCCTTTGAGAGATCGTATTACTCATACGCCCTTATATGCACACCAGCGCGTCGGTATATAGACCTTGATTAGGTCATCAACCTATTGGTCTGCCAAATGTACATACTCAGACATATAGTAACACATCTGTCTCCGGTCAGAGGATGCGTGCCTATATCATGACAACATACAATATAGGACTTTGGTTATCTCGATCTCGTTAAGTCAACTCTTTGACCTAACTAATCTGACACCTCCGAATCTCTATTCCTATGCAGAGGACCTGCATCAAGAGGTCGGTCAGATATCAGCCTAACTGAGAAATGATTGCCATCTCCTACTCAGGCTGGAGATCATCTCGTAATAATCATTTGACGGTGCGTGATGAGTCCTCAATCTAACTCATTAGATATTCATCTAAGCACCAGCCTCTATGATTCAATAATTGAATCAACAGCTGTATGATCATCAAGATGGCCACAGTACATAACCCTAATTGTACTAAAGGACCTATTATGCAAATTATTTATTCTTCATTTCAGATCAGGGAATGATATTTGCAATAACATTTATTGCATAATGGCTCGCCGTAGGCTCGCATTTCCAACAATCTCCCACTAGCCCAAAGAGCCATTAGTGGGCTAATCATTTAAACCCACACTCATGTGACAATCATAGGCTATTTAGAAAATAGCTAGGTAAGCTGATCAGTCACTCTGTTCCCAAGAGACTACGCCAAGTCCTTTTACGGCACTTGCATATCCCCTAGTAACGGTGCTCACATCCAATGCGAATGTTGCATCTTATACAACCAATACTCAATTTTGTTATAATGTCCTTGACACTATAGCTCGATTAATTATTATAACCAGTATTTTCATAATCCTTATAAGAATACCTTTATTCCTAGAGATCTCTATCTCCTAAGGTATCTACAGTTAAGACCCTTATAGATCACCATCTACAAGGTCTTAAACTTTTGAAGATAAGACTTTGAGATCATTATCTCTAAGTTTCATCATCTTTGAAGATATTATTATTAATGCAACCAAGTGTTTTATCTCCAGAGTAGGATTAGTAACAGTTTACTACCCCTACTGCATGGCAGACATATGGCTTTTGTACATATCTAGCATACACTTCAGCTTCTCATAACTGATGCACAAGTGCAAGCAGTTCTAGCATTCACTTCCTCAACTCTTTGAGGTGCTATCCCTTTAGACAGGTCACTACCACATCTTAAGGGAAGGAAGCTTTACTTGGAATTTTCCAGAAAAATAGAATAAGTCCAAGGTTTACTGAAGCTAAAAAAAGGTAGACGCGATGGACGCGAGAGGAAGTGCGAGAGGAAGTGCGAGCGGAAGTGCGAGCAACGCGGGCGGTGCAGGGTCTCGGGCGTTCGGTGGCGGTTCGCGGGCGGCAGACGCGGGAGCCTCTGACGAGGTTCTCCGGGGTGCGTCGCTCTACGGGGGGGTCCTAGCTGGTGGCTCGAAGGGTGCGTTTGTTGGCTCGAAGGTGGTGCTCGAGGGCTCGGAGGTTGTCGTCGATGGTGCGAAGGTTGCGGTTGAAGGTCCGGTGGTCTCGGGTGGTGTTGCGAAGGGCAAGGAAGTCGTCAATCTCTATGGGGGCTCTGCTGCCATGGTGCATGTTGAGCCGGGTGCTTGGAAGACGGTCTCCCATAAGAAGGCCGACAAACGTTGCTTCAGGTGTGGGGAGCGGGGTCATCTTGCTTTTGCATGCCCCCAGCCTCCACGTTGCTTTGCATGCGGGGCTACGGGGCATCGTCGTGCCTCCTGTGGTTGGGTTCGTCGCCGCAGTTCACTCAGGTCTAGGTTGCCTTCCTTCTCGGTGCGCGGTGCAGAATCCTCTTCCTACCCGCTTCTCCGCTCGGGAGGTCCAGGGTCGATCTTTCGCGTAGGTGGTGGCTCCTCGACCTCTTCAGAATCCTACGATCTCCTTGGCTAATATGGCGCATTCTCTTCCGCTTGGGGTGGCGGCGGGGAGCGACGCGCCGTTGGGTGCTACTTCTGGCGCTCTCGGTGATGCTTCGTCGTCGGCGCTCTCTCTTGATAAGGACTTACCTTTGGCGGCTTCGCTTTTACATGCCACCTCCTCCTATGAGCCCATCACCATCTTCACATGTGCCTGTTGTTCCAACTCCATCACCACCTCCATCTCCTACTCCACATCCATCACCTCATGTACTGTCACCTCCCATAGTCCTAGCTCCACCATGGCCACGATACCATACTCGTCGGCCTGCTCCTGCTCATGGTCATCGCCCGTCATCCAGCATGCCTCAGGTTTGTTCTGAGTACAATATTTCTAACAATGGATTTGGAGATTTGTCTGAGCAAGAACCTTTGCAGGAGGCAGACATACAGATTTAAGAGATTCCCAATGTCCGGGATGTACCTATTGCACTTTGGAAGCAGAAGTGTACATGTAACTCATATCCTCTTGCTTTCCATGTTTCCTTTGATCGCTTGTCAGGGGAATTCAGGAGATTCATTGTTGCTCTATATGTCATGGAGATCCACAAAATTACCAGGAGGCCCTAAGAGACAATAGGCGGCGTATGGCCATGGAAGAAGAGATGGTTGCGCTACAGTCGCGTAGTGTCCGGAATTTGGTCCCCGTCCCAATGGGACGTCTATTGTCAATTGCAAATGGGTGTTTACAGTGAAACAACATGCATATGGGAGTCTTGATCATTATAAGGCATGATTGGTTGCACGAGGATTTACTCAGATTTATGGGGTGGATTATCTAGACACATTCTCCCATGTTTCTCGCTACTCCACTCTACGAGTTCTCCTTTTAGTTGCAGTGGTAAGTGATTGATATTTGTTGACGCATATAGAATAACTGTACCTCTTTGTTATTTTATTTTTCCTGTTATTCTCTTTATGTAATTTACCCATAGGCTACTCTCCTATATAAGAGAGCCTAGGGTTTATAGAATAGATTATCTCATTCATTTTTCCCAACATGGTATCAGAGCGACGGTCCTAGACCGGAGTTCTCACCCTAACCCTACCCACCTCACCCGCCGGCCCTATCTCTCTCTCCCTCGATCGGCGCGCCTCCAACACCGCCGCCTCTCCTCCCTCGCGCGTCGATCTTCTCCAGCACATCTTCTCCGGCGTGCCTGCGATCTTCGCACATCTTCTCCAGCACATCGATCGGCGCGTCAATCGCCTGCGCATCTGCGCATCTGCGCAACTGCGCACAGGCGCACCTGCGCATCTGCGCACAGGCACACCTGCGCACAGGCGCACCTGCGTACCTGCGCACAGGCGCACCTGCGCACGAGGTAGCGCATCTGCGCCTACGCCACGAGCGCGCATCATCTCCAAGCGCACCATCTCCAGTGCGCCTGCGCGTGAGGGGCTCCATTTCCAGTGCACCTGCGCGTGAAGGCTACATACCGCGTGCGCATACTGTGTGCATCGTTGTCATTCCTGTGCGTGTGCGGATTGTAGCACGCGCAAATTCATGGGGATAGTTGCTTGAGGTCTACACATGCAACTAATCCCGTCTATGTCATTGTAGACAAAGATTATCTCTTGTCATTCGCTCCAGTCTTCCGTCTCCAGTATGGCAGAAAGCAAAGCAGATATCCCGTCTATTGGCGCGTTTCGTGGTCCAGCGCCCATTGTCAAGATGGATGGTACGAACTATGAACTGTGGGCAATGCAGTTCATGAGTATGATGAAGTCTACAGGTAAGAAGCACATTCTTATCGAGCCCGAGCCTGCAGAGAAGACTGGAGTCCATGCCTCATGGGAGGCCGATGATGCATATGCCAAGGTGTGGCTATCTGGCACATTGGCTATTGAAATTGCCAATGACATTCTACATCAACCTACAGCCAAAGACATGTGGGATATCCTGGCAGCGACATATTCTCAGGCGAAGAACGAGACGAAGATCCTGCAACTACAACATGATATATTCACAATAAAGCAGAACGACCGTCCTTTACATTCTCTCTATACATCACTGAGAGGGATGTTCGAGAAGCTCTATAGCTTCATGCCTCTTACCGCCACGCCAGAACAGCAGAAGACATACAGGAATGCGACGATGGTGGGTGTGTTTCTCGCTGCACTTGATCCAGAGTATGAGGCAGCACGTTCTCAGATTTTGGCGGACTCGACTATTCCTCCCATGGAGGAAGCTTTTCACAGATTGAGTAGGATCACAGTGCCTTCAGCAGCTGCGAGTCAGAATTCCTCAGCTATGGCGGCCAACAGAGGCCACGATTTTCATCACCAGGGCCGTGGACGTACTCCTCGTGGAAGGGGTGGCCGCACTAGGCCAACATGCTCATATTGTCACCGAGTCGGACATAATGAAGACACATGCTACTCGAAGCATGGATTCCCTGCATCTGCACGAGCCGCTGAGCAGATAGAGCCCCCATCTGCTGCAACACTGGATCAACGATTTGATGATCTAGTTGCCCGCCTCAGGGGCATTATCCCACCATCTGGTCCAGCACCGACTACAGAGAGTCATACTGATGCTGCTGCTTCTGCCTCTGCCTCTACTAGTACTTCAGGTAGTACACTTGCACTCCACAGTAGTAGATCTGATACATTGCCATGGATCATGGACTCGGGCGCTACACATCATCTATGTGGCGACCAGAGTCTACTTACAGGATACACTCAGATTCCTCCAGGACGGACAGTAGTGATTGCCAATGGCACGCACTCCCCTATCACGGGTCAGGGGGAGATTAGATTGACATCTTCTATGCAGCTCAAGAATGTCCTACATGCACCGCATTTTTCTATGAATCTGTTGTCAATTAGTCAGATTACGAAGGATCTCCATTGTCGAGCTATTTTTGATCCATCTTCTTTGATTTTTCAGGACATCCGTACGGGCAACGTGATTGGTCATGGCTATGAGCAAGGAGGCCTTTACCGTCTGAACCAGACCCCATTTGCCGGAACCACATCTTCTCCTGCTGGACAAGTATCTCCTCTCCTGTGGCATCTGCGTTTTGGTCATTTACCGCTTCAGAAGTTGCGTCTAGTTCTACCCTATGGTCTCTCTCACACACCTATCCAGTGTGAGGCATGTCAGTTGGGAAAGCATCACAGGTCGTCTTTTCCCAGTAGTCAAGGTCGGAATAGTAGCTCCAAGTTTGAGTTGTTTCATGTCGATGTCTGGGGTCCGAGTCGTGTTCCCGATCATCAGGGACACATGTTTTATATTGTATTTGTGGATGATTTCTCTAGAGCGTCATGGGTCTTTCTATGAAAAATAAATCTGAAGCAGGAAATATTATTATCCACTTTCTTAATGAAATTCAAAATGTTTTTTCCACATCTGTCAAGATTGTGAGAAGTGATAATGCCTTAGAGTTGTGCACCAACATTCTAGCCAATTACTACTCCTCAAAAGGAATTATTCACCAAACATCTTGTGCTCATACGTCTCAACAGAATGGGGTTGCTGTTGAGGGGGAGTGTTCCAAGGTTTGCAGATTACATAAGGCCATCTATGGCCTTAAGCAGAGCCCCAGAGCATGGTTTCAGAAGCTTTCAGACCTCTTTGAGAAACAAGGATATAAGCGCTCCAATGCTGATCATTCCTTGTTTGTACAGAAGACGGCTAGAGGTATCATTGTAGTCATGGTTTATGTTGATGATATCTTGATTACAGGTGATGATGACCAGGGCATTAAGCAGGCAAAGGAAAGGCTGGGGACCGAGTTTGTCACCAAGGACTTGGGAGTCCTTAGATATTTTCTGGGGCTGGAGTTTGCTAGAAATCCATATGGATTAGTCATGTCACAGAGGAAGTATGTTACAGATCTACTGAGTGAGACATGTATGCTAGGGTGTCGACCTGCTACGACACCAATGGATCCTAGCATGAAGCTGTATGATGATGACACAGAAGAGGTGGATAAGAGAAGGTACAGAGAACTGGTAGGCAAACTACTGTATGTCACGATCACTAGACCTGATATATCATTTGCAGTGAGTCGTGTGAGCCAGTTCATGGAGCAACCACGTCAGGCCCATATGGATGCAATACACATGATTCTGAGATATTTAAAATCATCTCCAGGTGCAGGCTTGCTATTTAAGAAAGGAAAGGAGATCTCTATCACGGCATGTGCGGATGCAGACTATGCAGGATGCCCCAAGGACAGGAAGTCCACATCAGGATTTGCAGTCTATGTTGGAGATGCTCTAGTTTCGTGGAAGAGCAAGAAACAGACAGTGGTAGCTAGATCCAGTGCTGAATCCGAATACAGGGCTATGGCCCAGGCTAGCACAGAAATGATGTGGGTGAAATCCTTACTTGCAGATCTATGTCTTGATATACCTCTTCCTATGATGTTGGAATGTGACAATCAGGCCGCCTTGTTCATTGCAAATAACCCATCCTTTCATGAGAGGACCAAGCACATTGAGGTCGACTGTCACTACATACGTGACATGATTCAGAAGGGGTTCATTGCTACATCTCACGTCACATCAGAGAATCAGACTGCTGATATTTTCACCAAGGCATTACTTAGAGGCCCGTTCCAGAAGTGTGCGTCCAAGCTGAGCATGATTGATATCTATGCTCCATCTTGAGGGGGAGTGTTGAGTGTTGACGCATATAGAATAACTGTACCTCTTTGTTATTTTATTTTTCCTGTTATTCTCTTTATGTAATTTACCCATAGGCTACTCTCCTATATAAGAGAGCCTAGGGTTTATGGAATAGATTATCTCATTCATTTTTCCCAACAATATTTATTTCAGCTTGATGTTAAAAATGCATTCTTGTATGGTGATCTCCAGGAAGAAGTCTACACGCAACAGCCTTAGGATTTTATTGCTGAGGGGAATGTCAGCAGGTTTGTAGACTTCACAAGGCGACATATGGCCTTAATCAGAGTCTAAGGGCATGATTTCAGAAGCTCTCAGATCTAATTGACAAGCATATATTCAAGAGATTAAATGCAGATCATTCACTGTGTGTGCAGAGAACCCCCAGAGGTACAATTGTTATCATGGTATATGTTGATGACATACTTGTTGCAGGAAATGATGCGCAGGGGATCAAGAGGGAAAGGAATTTCGGGGCTGACAGTTTGTTACCAAGGATATTGGCACCCTATGGTATTTCTTGGGTTAGAGTTTGCCATGAATCAACAGGGTTTTGTGATGACCCATAGGAAGTATGTTACAGACATGCTAGTTGAGTCATACATGATTGGGTATCGACCTGTTACTACTCCTATGAATCCTAGCATGAGGCTGTACGATGATAATACAGATGGGGTAGACATGAGATGATACAGAGAATTGGTAGGAAAGTTTCTCTATGTTACTATCACCATGCCAAACATCTCCTTTGTTGTTAGTCGGGTTAGTCAGTTCATGGAACATCCCCAATAGGTACACATGGATGCAATATATGATCTTGAGGTACCTAAAGTCATCTCTAGGCGCAAGATTGCTATTCAGGAAAGGAGCAACTCTTACTATCATAGCCTATGCAGATTGAGACTACGCAGGATGTCCTAAGGACAAGAAGTCTACCTCAAGCTTTGCTTTATTTGTTGAATGCTCTCTAGTATCCTGGAAGAGTAAGAAGCAAGCTGTGGTTGCTAGGTCAAGTTTGAATCAGAATATAGGGCTATGACACAAGGAGCACATAGATGATGTGGGTCTGAGCGGTGCTAACAGACTTATATATAGATGCACCTCTTCCTATGCAGTTACAATGTGATAACCAAATCACTTTATTTGTTGCAAACAATCCTGCCTTTCATGAGAGAACTAAATATATTGAGGTAGATTGCCACTATACATGGGACATCATCCAAAAAGGCTTTATCTCTACTTCCCATGTTAGTTCGAGAGATCAAACTGCAAATACTTTCAACAATGCTTTGCTCAGAGGACCTTTTCTGAAGTGTATATCCAAGCTGAGCATGATTGACATCTATGCTCCATCTTGAGGGGGAGTGTAGAGATATATTTATGTTTCTGTACTGTTTTTTTAATTTACGTTATTTATGTCTATCTTATGTAATTTATCCGTAGGTCTCTTCTATATATAAGAGAGTCCTAAGGTTCCATGGAATAAACAACTATCATTCTTTTCCCAACATCGACCCCTCCTCTTCTCGAATCCAGCTACAAATAGGGGAGGAGAGCGACCAACGAGGGGGAACCCATCTAAGAGGGCTTCACGCCCTAAAACCCAACATCAGCCTCGGCCCATTTCCCTCACTCCTCCATCGCAGGCCACCGCCGACCATCAGCTCCTCCTCTGTCTCATCCATAGTTGCCTTCGTCCTCCTCTACCTGTCGTGCTCCGTCGGTGGCCGAGCTCGACGTCGCCATCAAGGAAGAAGGGGTCCCTGGAGGGACCCCTTTGCAAAGTTTTTTTCTTAGTTTTTTTTAACGTTTTGGACTTAGCATAACTTAGCAAAAGTTTGTTTCATACTCTATAATTTCTCTAATTTCACATGTTATATTATGTAATATTTGCACTATTTATATTCAGGTTCCACTATTTTCATTACAGCCCTTAAAGAACCTTTCTTCAATTTTATACACTATTTTTTCTCTGTAATTTACCCAGTTTATTTTTTTTGAAATTTTCATTTCTATCCACTCACGTTTACATTATTGTGATTACATTCTTAAGTTTTAATTTTATTTATATCCAGGCCTTAAAATTTCTTAGGAAGTATCCTTATGCCCGCAGCAATTCAAAAACTCACCAAAAATAACAGAAAAATCTGAAAAATTCCCAGAAAATTCATGTGTGATCCTTATGATGTTTAGAATCTAATTACATATGTTTCTATACATTCTAGGTCCCAAAAATAAAAAGAAAAATAGGATTTGTTTTGAATTAATAAAGTCAAAATTGCCTATAAAAATTCGCGTAAAATGTCCGACTCTCTGTGGATCGATCCTCGACTTACCATATACTTATTTTAATATCTCTTGGTTTGTAGTTGAATAAAAATTATCTGAATATCTCAATTTTCTTATGTACACAACAAAACTCGTAAAAAAGATATCTTAGCAATTAGAAAGAAAGTTGGTGTAGTTTCGATCGAGGATAAGATGCGAGAAAACCACTTTAGATGGTTTGGTCATTTGCAAAGAAGATCAACGGATGCATCAGTTAGGAGATGCGAGTGTTGGGATGTTGAGCCGGCTAAGAGAGGGCGAGGACAACCCAAGAAGTGTTGGAAAGACACTATATGGAGGGATCTTAGTTTTTTTGGATATAAGCTCGAGATTGACCCAAGACAGATCTGAATGGAGGCGAATCCATGTAGCCAACCCTACTTAATTGTGGGAAAAGACTTTGTTGTTGTTGTAGCGCGTGGAACCATGGGTTTCCTCCCATTGTTCCATCTCGCTCCCTAGGAAATAGGATTCCACCTAAATTTATTTTTTCTCCTTTTCTTGATTCCGTGCTTTGTTTATTTATTCTCACATCAATGATTGTGAAGGCTTGTATACTTTGACATTTACCTTAATATCGATTTTGTCCTCTGTAGCCATGTACATCATAAATTCGTTGGCACACCAAACACAGAATAGAGTATCATAAAACAACAAAACACAAGGCAATGATAACAATGATGCACCGACACAAAGCACAAGGCAACAACACGGCAATGCATACTTAAATCAGAGAACACCAATCACAACAAACCTAAACCAAGGAATAATATCCAAAACAGCATGGCACCAACTCAACACCAACAAGAAACAATAACACTAGCATTACAATGGCAACCATGACAACAAGACACCAAAAAGTCACGAGCGGGAGGGGACCATGCAATGTTCGGGAAATCGTCTGCGATGGTCGCATATGCCCATGCGACATACGACTGAATCGAATTTATGAATCGGTGTATTATGCAACCTAAATGCATATGCGACCCACTTATGCCCCGTATATCCTGCATATGCCCTGTATATTGCTCCAGCAGCTCCAACTCACCAATCTTCTCATTCGGGTACTTACCTCCATAGCTCTGTCTCTTCCTCCATTCGGCTATAAGAATATGCATTGCATTTGCATACAATTGCAATGAATTATGCCATTATGTATATGCAATGTTTTATGTTTTGCTCTTATATTGTTTTCACGAGTATATGTATCAATTGAGGTTTTGCTCATGTATTGCAAATATACTTGTATATGTATTGAAGTTTTGCTAGTTTGAATCATCTAATAAAAAAGTTTTATGGTTAAATATTTTTTCGTGATTAAATGTTAGGAAATCGATGGCCTCTACTCAACTATCTAACATGAACTATTTATTCTTAGATCTTCTTTAACTCCACTTTGTTACATATATTCAGTAGTAATATTATATAGAAATATTTACTATTTTTAAATTAAAAATTATAAAATAGCACAGAACCGCATATGCCTCGCATATGACCCATCATACCGCTTGTTCAGTATTTAGAGACATGTCTAAATGCATACGCGCACTGCTTTCATAATCTTTGGGGCCAGGAACCAGTATCGATGCCAAGCTACCAAGGGTCGAGCAACCATCGACCATGTTATCGATGTCAAGCTCCTAACGAGCAACCATCAAGTACTTCAACTAGTAACCGAGCGAGCAACCGCCGAACACCTCAACGAGCGAAGAGCGAGTGCCTCAACGGGGCTTTGGTTCCATGTAGGCAAGCAGACTTAACGAGGAGACGATCATTTACGTGAAAACTCTCAACAACTGCGAGAGAACCATCAAGGAGTCCTTGTCACTTACAAGGACAAAGGTTTTTCTTTTTCTTTTTTCTATACTCGAGATAATGGGATTTCATTAAATATAAGGTCTCAAAAGGTTAAGTGAATCCTCACCTATGATCTATGTTAACGCATATAGTAGTTTATGTGCGTCTCTCTGTTATTTTATTTCTTAGTTGTATGCTTTATGTAATTTACCCATAGGCTACTCTCCTATATAAGAGAGCCTAGGGCTTATGGAATAAACAACTTGTTCGTTTTTCCCAACATGGTATCAGAGCGATGGTCCTAGACCGGAGTTCTCGAAACCCTAACCCTAACCTACCCCACCCACCGGCCTCTCTTTCTCTCTCCCTCTCATTGGCGCCGCCGGGGCTCATCGCAGCCGCATCAGCACCCCCGTGCACTGCTGCTGCTGCTCCTGCGCTCCCTGCGCGAGTGCGCTAGCGCTCCTGCGCAAGTGCGCTGCGCACTGCGTACCGCGCCTCCTCCGCCCACTGCGCGCGTGCACCCCCCCCCCCCCTGCGCGTTGTAGACCCCCCACGCTGTAGCCCCCTGCCCTCTGCGCTGTGCCTCCTCGTCTGCCTGCCTGCGCGCTAACCCTCGCCTGCGTGCTAGTCTTCGGCGCGTCGCGCTCTTCGTGTGCGATCCAGCAGGCGACTCCGCACGTGATCTCTGCGTGCTCCCAGTTGCGGGTGCGCGTGATCTCTGCGCGCGTGTGCTAAGCTCTAAGCCCTAGGGCGCGCATCTTCATCTACATGGGTTTAGTTGCTTGAGGTCTACACATACAACTAAACCCGTCTATGTCATTGTAGACGAATCTTATCCTTCTGTCAATCGCTCCAGTCTTCAGTATCCAGTATGTCAGAAAGCAAGGCGAATATCCCATCTATTGGCGCCTTTCGTGGTCCAGCGCCTATTGTAAAGATGAACGGTACGAACTATGAACTGTGGGCAATGCAGTTCATGAGCATGATGAAGTCAACGGGTAAGAAGCACATTCTTACCGAACCAGAGCCTGCTGAGAAGACTGGAGCCAATGCCTCTTGGGAGGCTGATGATGCATACGCCAAAGTTTGGCTATCTGGTACATTGGTAATTGAGATTGCCAATGACATTCTGCATCAACCCACGACCAAGGATATGTGGGACATTCTGGCGGCTACATATTCGCAGGCGAAGAACGAGACAAAGATTCTGCAGCTCCAGCACGATATATTCACTATAAAGCAGAATGGTCGCCCTCTACATTCTCTCTACACATCACTAAGAGGGATGTTCAAGAAGCTCTACAGCTTCATGCCCCTGACAGCCACGCCAGAACAACAGAAGACATACAGGAACACGACTATGGTGGGCGTGTTCCTTGCTGCACTCGATCCCGAGTATGAGGCGGCACGATCCCAGATCTTGGCTGACTCTACTATTCCTCCCATGGAGGAAGCTTTCCATAGACTGAGTCGGATCACAGTTCCTTCCGTGGCCACGAATCAGAACACTTCAGCCATGGCAGCCAACAGGGGTCGCGGATTTCATCATCAGAGCCGTGGACGTGGACCCCGTGGAAGAGGAGGCCGCACTCGGCCAACATGTACTTACTGTCATCACGTTGGACACAATGAAGACACATGCTACTCGAAGCATGGATTTCCTGCATCTGCACGAGTCGCTGAGCAGATAGAGCCTCCATCTGCTGCTACTTTAGATCAACGGTTCGATGATCTGGTTGCCCGTCTGAGGGGTATTATTCCCCCATCTGGTCCAACACCTACTACTGAGAGTCAATCTGATGCCGCTGCTTTTGCCTCTGCGTCGACCAGTGCCTCAGGTAGCATACTTGTATTTACCAGTAGTAGATCAGATTCATTACCATGGATTATGGACTCGGGCGCTACACATCACCTATGTGGCGATCAGAGTTTACTTACAGGATACTCTCATATTCCTCCAGGCCGAACAGTAGTCATTGCCAATGGTACACATTCCCCCATCACTGGTCAGGGGGAAATTAGATTGACATCTTCTATACAGCTCAAGAATGTGCTACATGCACCTGATTTTTCAATGAATTTGTTGTCAATTAGTCAGATTACGAAGGATCTACATTGTCGGGCGATTTTTGATCCATCTTCTCTTATTTTTCAAAACATCCATACGGGCAACGTGATTGGTCGTGGCTATGAGCAGGGATGCCTCTACCGCCTGAATCAGACTCCATTCGCTGGAACCTCATCCCTTCCCACTGGACAAGCATCTCCTTTATTGTGGCATCTGCGCTTTGGACATCTACCGCTTCAGAAGGTGCGTCGTGTGTTATCCCAGGGTCTTCCTCACACACCTATCCAATGTGAGGTGTGTCAGTTGGGAAAGCATCACAGGTCGACCTTTCCCAGTCGTCCAGGTCGGAGTAGTACCTCCAAGTTCGAGTTATTTCATATTGATGTCTGGGGTCCGAGTCCTGTACCTGATCATCAGGGACACAGATTTTATATAGTTTTTGTGGATGACTTCTCTCGTGTGTCATGGGTATTTTTGATGAAAAATAAATCTGAAGCAGGCAATATTATTATCCATTTTCTGAATGAAATTCAAAATGTTTTCTCCACATCTGTGAAGTTTGTGAGAAGTGATAATGCCCTAGAACTGTGCACTCATGTCCTTGCCAACTATTACTCCTCAAAAGGGATTATTCACCAAACATCCTGTGCCCATACCTCTCAACAAAATGGAATTGCTGAAAGGAAACATCGCCACCTTCTTGATGTCACAAGATCACTTCTTATACAGAGTCATGTTCCCTACTCTTACTGGGGTGATGCAGTTCTCACTGCATGTTACCTAATCAATCGTATGCCGTCCTTGTCTTGGATGAACATATTACGTTTTCCCTTATCTATCCCGGGAAGGATCTGTTCTCTCTCACTCCCCGTGTGTTTGGTTCAGTCGCCTTTGTCCATCAGTTGTCTCCTGGTACTGACAAGCTCTCTCCTAGGGCTGTCAAGTGTGTCTTCGTTGGGTACTCCAGAACTCAAAAGGGGTACAAGTGTTTTGATCCTCTGCGTCGACGGTATATGGTTAGTGCAGATGTTACATTTTTTGAATCTGTAATGTATTTTTCAGCCTCAGGTGATCAGCAACTACCTCCTCTGCCTACTGATGCCATATACATGACACCACCACCTCCAGCACCGTCACCACCACCACAACCGTCACCACCACCACCACCACCACAAATCCCTGTCTCACCACTACCGTTCCATTATACCCGCAGGCATCCTCCCGCCCATGGTCATGACTCGTCTCCTAGCTCGCCTATGGTATGTAATGAAGATACTTCTATCGATGGATCTAATGATATTTGTGAGCAGGATATGTTGCAGGGGCCAGATGAGGACACAACTGATTTAGATGTTCCTATTGCTATACGCAAATCGAAGAGAAGTTGCGCTACATATCCCTTGTCAGCTGCGGTGTCATTTGAGCGACTATCTGGGGATTTCAGGAACTTTGTTGTGGCCCTGTCAGCTGTAGATATTCCACGGAATTATCAAGATGCTCTGCAAGACAGTAGATGGCGGTTAGCAATGGAGGAAGAAATGGCGGCACTTCAATCTAGAGGAACTTGGAGTCTAGTTCCTATACCTCCAGATGTGACCCCGGTGAGCTGCAAGTGGGTGTTTACGGTGAAGCACAATGCAGATAGTTCTATTGACAGATACAAGGCATGCCTTGTTGCACGTGGTTTTACACAGACATATGGGGTGGATTACCTTGATACATTCTCGCCAGTAGCCCGTCATTCCACTCTCCGGATCTTGTTGTCAGTTGCAGTTAATCGACATTGGCCGCTGTATCAGTTGGATGTGAAGAACGCGTTCTTATATGGAGATCTGCAGGAGGAGGTCTATATGCAACAGCCACCCGGTTTTGCTGTTGAGGGGGAGTGTTCCAAGGTGTGCAGACTTCATAAGGCTATCTATGGCCTTAAGCAGAGCCCCAGAGCATGGTTTTAGAATCTCTCAGACCTCTTTGAAAAACAAGGATACAAACGCTCCAATGCTGATCATTCCTTGTTTGTACAGAAGACTTCTAGAGGTATTATTGCAATTATGGTTTATGTAGATGACATCTTGATTACAGGAGATGATGAGCAAGGCATAAAGCAGGCGAAAGAAAAGCTGGGAAGCGAATTTGTCACTAAGGATCTTGGAGTCCTTAGATATTTTCTGGGACTGGAATTTGCCAGAAATCCGTATGAATTAGTAATGTCGCAGAAATATGTTACAGATCTGTTGAGTGAAACAGGTATGCTTGGATGTCGGCCTGCTACGACACCAATGGATCCTAGCATGAAGCTCTATGATGATGACACAGAGGAGGTGAACATAAGAAGATACAGAGAACTGGTAGGCAAACTGTTGTATGTCACGATCACTAGACCGATATATCATTTGCAGTGAGTCGTGTGAGCCAGTTCATGGAGCAACCACGTCAGGTTCATATGGATGCAATACATATGATTCTTAGATATCTCAAATCATCTCCAGGTGCAGGTTTTCTATTCAAGAAAGGAAAGAGAATTTCTATCTCAGCATGTGCAGATGCAGACTATGTAGGATGTCCCAAGGACAGGAAGTCCACCTCAGGGTTTGCTGTCTATGTAGGAGATGCTCTAGTCTCATGGAGGAGTAAGAAACAGACGGTGGTAGCTAGATCTAGTGCTGAATCCGAATATAGGGCTATGGCCCAGGCTAGCACAGAGATGATGTGGGTGAAGGCTGTACTTACCGACCTATGTCTAGATGTACCACTTCCTATGAACTTGGAATGTGATAATCAGACAGCCTTGTTCATTGCAAACAACCTAGCATTCCATGAGCGGACCAAGCATATTGAGGTTGACCGTCACTTCATACGTGACATGATTCAGAAGGGGTTCATTGCTACATCTCATGTTGCCTCAGAGAATCAAACTGCTGATATATTCACCAAGGCATTACTACGAGGCCCATTCCAGAAGTGTGCGTCCAAGCTGAGCATGATTGATATCTATGCTCCATCTTGAGGGGGAGTGTTAACGCATATAGTAGTTTATGTGTGTCTCTCTGTTATTTTATTTCTCAGTTGTATGTTTTATGTAATTTACCCATAGGCTACTCTCCTATATAAGAGAGCCTAGGGCTTATGGAATAAACAACTTGTTCGTTTTTCCCAACAATCTATTTACCTATACAACATAAACCATAATATCTATCACAAAGAGTACTTGAAGTTCATCTCCATTTTATCCACCCTTCTGTAAGTCTTTGAATAGCATCTCCATCGATTCCTCCATCTATTTGAAAAATAAAATCAAAATGTGTATAGTCATCTTTCTTTGGAATAAAATGTCTTCCAAGCTTTACCTCTATCAAATCTCTAACTTCCTTATTATCGATCTGATATTCAATATACCTTGTCTCGGTTGTATAACTTGTATTTAGTTGGAAACTCTTACACTCCAGAGCCTCTCTCCAAAGCTCAAACTTCTTATTGACTCCAATCCTTTGTATCATTCACTAAAACAATATCATCTAGAAACAACATGCATCAAGGTATCTCTCCTTGTATGCGCTTTGTTAATCCGTCCATAACCAAAATAAAAAGGCAAAGGCTCATGGTTGATTCTTGTTGCAGACTGATAATTATATTTAGGGATATTTGCACCCATAACCCTGAGTGATTCCGTAATTACCCCAGGAACCCTCGATAACTCATAATTACATGAGAACCCTCGAATAATGCTTAACTATTACATAGCATAACCCGGTGTTATGTTCCATTTGTTTTGTCTGTTATACTTCACAATTTTCGTTAAAAAAGGACACAATTATCCATAATGCTCAATCTTATTTGTGAATAATGCCCTCTCATTCTCTTCCTCATTCTCATTCCACCTAAGTGTCGTTTCCGATCAAGTGTCATTGCGTGGAGACGAGGCGGAGGAGGGGGCACCGATGCCACCACAACCGCTGTTGCGTGGAGAGGTTTGGAGGGTAGCGGCGGAAGGGGCTGGAGGAGGGGGTCAAGGAGGGGGCTGAAGGTGAGCAGAGGAAGGGGGAGGAAAGATACTCTGAAATGTTGGTTGTACAGTATGTTGATTGCCACCCACTAATGCCCCACCCGTAGCACTGCTACTGAGAGAATCCCAAAGCTGCAGTCCCTGATTTCCTTTGAGGGTCTGCTTGTAGTATCCCAAATTCCGAAGTCCAAGACCTCCATCACTATCCATACTCCACTCCAGATTGCAAAAAGAAGAAAAAAGGCCCTCAAAGATTCGATCTTTCCACGAGATTAGCTCTTCCCATAAACCCAAATGCATGTAGAATCCATTGCAAGCAGATACAAACCAAAAAGTGAGAAAATGGCTAAGAAAGCATAATTGGGGACAAGTACTGACCTCGATTGACGATCAATGATGTGTAATGAGGGCTGAGCTTGTGGAACGTGATTTTGAAGATTTTTTGAGGCTCTAGTGGTGCGGTGATGTAGCCGGATCTGTTGTGCTGATTGTGATGGCTGTTGTACATGGGGTACCGGAGATATGTTGATTTACCTGCAAAGGACATGAAGCTCGAACAAGGTGCTCTTCTATGAGTTACGTAAAGGGAAATGAGGGTGCATATTGATGGTGATGGAGGGAGCGAAGCCTCAACCACGGTGTTGGTCGGGGGTGATAAGATTTGTGAGGTAGAATGGAAACAAAGAAGAATGGGGGTGAGGGTGATGTTTATTTGGGTTTGGATCGAGAGAACAACAGATTTGGGAGGATAATGGGGAATCAAATAACAGAGAAACAGATAAAGGGGGAGAACGATTTGGAGAAAGAAGAAGGAGACGAGGAAGGGGAAGAGGGTTTAGGGCTTTATGAAGTGGGTATCTCTCGGGAGTTATTAGAGCTCAAAGATCATGATTGTCACCTCCAAGAGGTGTGGCGAGGCACCTCGAAGCTCAATAGATGCGCACACAACAACAATGATGTGGATGGGAGGTGGGGAGGTAGTCGACGAGCTTGGAGGAGGAGGGTGGGGAGAGGTGGTCGACAGGCCTGGGGGAGGGGGTGGGGAGTGTTGGAGTATGTGCGTCACTTGTGCATATGGGTAATTAGATCCTTCCAGGGTCCAATCACCACATCCAATAGTTTAATCCCACATCTACTATTTGTGGGACTTGGAGACTCGGTGGGGGCTATATAAGAAGCACCACACCACCTGTGACAGATGAGAAAAGTGAATAGAAAATACAAGCCCTTTGAGGCGTTCTCTCGTGGTTTCATCCCGCTCCTTAGGGAGTAGGGTTCCACGTAAAAATCCTGGTGTTCTTCATTGTTCTTATTTTTATCTCGGATATTACGATTCCCATTCTCGTTTTCTAACATGTATCAGAGCAGGTTCGATTCTCAAGGATTTTTATGTTCTTTATTTATGTTCGAGATTCAGTTCTAGGGTTTTTTTTGTTGAAACCCTGGTTCATGGTTTGGTCAAGATTCAATTCTTCGTTTTTCTTGAAAGATTATTATGAAGATCTATTCATGTTCATATATTGTTCGGAGATCTGTTCGTGTTCCGGAAATTCCAAGGTTTCTGAACTCTAATTCCGCGGCGTCGTGCGAGGGTTCGTTCTGAAACCCAACAACGAGAAGAAACCCAAAATTATGCTCGTTCAGAACAGATCAAATCGTCATTGTCGAGTTCTATCTTCAAGGTATGAATTGCTGCGACAGTTTTGAAGAAGAAGTAGAGCCGCACCCCAAATCGCAATCGTCAATGGCATACGTTTTAAGTTCTGAAAACTAATTCTGTGCATGAATTCTAGGGTTCCTAGAACCCTAGATCTCCATGCCATTTGCAATCAGCCGCTAGCATATTACTCAATCTCGAGGCATCGCCTTATGAGTATATTTGAAGAAAAAAGAAAGAAAAGAGGCATCCATATCTAGGCAGCGGCGATTTCGCAAGAAAAAAAGGAACCCATCAGGGCAAATTTTGCAAGGAAGGTCGAAGAACTCCAAGCGGCGGCCCAAGTCCTGATCGTGACCTCCAGGCGGCGCCACCCACATCTCCTGGTGGTTCCTGTGATGGAGCTTTACCAGTTCTCACACGAGCGGTGCTCTATTCTCGCGTTAAGTCCCAGTCGCATCTCTAGGTGGCACTATGCGACAACGCATCCGCATCTTCGAGGCGGCCCGGCCGCATCTCTTCGACACCACCATAACGTTCTAGGCGGCGACACTCGGTGATGCTCCAAGGCGATGACGATGAAGCAACTCCAAGCGGCGACCTCCTCTTCTCCCAGATTCGGCGGTGCAGATGGGTTCTCCATGAGGAGAACCCTAATTCGGTGGAGAGGGACCCCCACCCTCCCTTTGTTAGGTTTTAAAAACCATGTTGGGCTGATTTCTTTGGGCCCAACCATCAACATTTAAAAAAATGATTTTTTTTTTGTTTTTAAGTCCAATTTGGGCTATGGTTGTTGTGGAAAGGTGAAACAAAAGATACATTTCATCGTAACCCTAGAGCTCTCTTATATAGGAGAAAAGCTCTAGGGAAAGTTACACAGATAGCCAAAGAAAAACATAAAATTACAGGATAGCATATGAAGAGATATAAATATCTCGACACTCCCCCTCAAGCTGGAGCATAAATATCTATCATGCTCAGCTTGGAACATCAACGGTGAAATGGTCCCTTTGCAAGAGCTTTGGTGAACATGTCAGCAATCTGGTTGCCTGAAGCAACATGAGAAGTGAATATAAGCCCTTTTTGAATCAAATCACGGGTGTAGTGGCAGTCGACCTCGATGTACTTTGTCCTTTCATGAAAGGCTGGATTATTTGCTATAAATAGTGCAGCTTGATTATTACATTATAAATGCATAGGAAGAGGCACCTCCAGAGTTAGGTCAGTCAGAACAGACTTAACCCGCATCATTTCTGTACTCCCTTGGGCCATTGCTCTATACTCTGATTCTGTGCCAGATCTGGCCAGAACTGTCTGTTTCTTGCTCCTCCATAAGACTAATGAGCTGCCAACAAACACAGTAAATCCTGAAGTTGACTTCTTATCCTTGGGACACCCAGCATAGTTTGCATCCGCACAACCTGACACTGTCAGGGTCGTGTCCCTCCTGAATAAAGTCCTGCACCTGGAGAGGATTTGAGATACCTCAAGATCGTGTTGACTGCATCCATGTGCGACTGCGTAGGTTGCTCCATAAACTGGCTAACCTGCTAACTGCAAACGATATATCAAGCCTGGTAATAGTAACATACACTAGCTTCCCTACCAGCTCTCTGTACTGTCTCTTATCTACCTATGCAGAGTCATCATCATATAGCCGTGCATTGGGATCCATTGGAGTAGTGGCAGGTCTACATCCTGTCATACTTGTTTCAGATAAGAGATCAATGACATATTTCCTTTGCGTCATTACAATTCTCTGCTGGTTTCTTGCGAATTCAAGTCCAAGAAAATACCTCAACTTACCAAGATCTTTGGTAACGAACTGTTGTCCAAGAAAATCCTTGGTTGCCTGAATTCCTTCATCATCGCTGCATGTGACAACAATATCATCCACATACACCAAAATAGCAACAGTACCTTTCTGGGTCCTCTTAACAAAAAGGGAATGATCTGCAGTAGATCTGACAAAACCCTGTAGTTCAATCAACTCTGAGAGCTTCTGAAACTACACCCTCGGACTCTGCTTAAGGCCATATATGATCTTATGAAGTTTACACACCAAATCAGACCCCCCCCCCTCAGCAGTAAACCCTGGTGGCTGCCGCATATACACTTCTTCTTGCAAATCGCCATATAAGAAAGCATTCTTGACATCCAATTGGAAAAGGGGCTAGTCTTTTATCACATCAATGACAACAAGAATGCGTAATGTGGAGTGACGCGCAACAGGGGAAAATGTGTCTTGATAATCCACCCCATACGTTTGGGTGAATCCTCGAGCAAACAATCGGGCCTTGTATCTGTCCATGGAACCATCTGCACGGTGTTTAATAGTAAATACCCACTTACTGCCGACAATAGAAAGAGCATGGAGGAGCAGAGACAACACTCCATGTACACGAGATTGTAAGGAGGCCATTTCTTCTTCCATAGCAAGGCGCCAAGGGGCACTCTGTAACGCCTTTTGATATGATTTCGGTATCTGTACAGCTGATAAGGCAACAATAAATCGCTGAAAAATCCCCAGACAACCGCGTCAGAGAGACATGAGAGGAAAGAGGATGCATCGTACATGTACGCCGCTTTCGACGTAGAGCAATAGGCACATCCACGTCCACTGTATCTTTAGAAATAGAATCATCTAGAGCATTCTGCATACTCAAATCACCAGTACCATCAGTAGAACTCAAATGTTCAGGACATACCTTGGGTGTGCTGGATGTTGGTGGAGGCACATGAGCACGAGGCCGGCGCTGGTAAACCTGAGGAAAGAAGTTAGACGTGGCTGGAGGTGTGGGTGGTGGTGGTGGATGTGGAGGATGCGGTGGTGGTGACGGTGGAGTAAGAGAGATAGGTGGTGGTGGCATATAAACCTCTTCTCCACTCTTTGAAGGGATAAGCTTGTCACATGTAGGAGAGAAATACATGATGGATTCAAAGAAGGTGACATCTGCACTAACATAGTACCTTCGCCGAGCAGGGTCAAAGCAACGATACCCCTTTTAGGTCTTGGAATATCCAACAAACACACATTTGACTGCTTTAGGCGAGAGCTTCTCAAGACTTGGAGACACTTGATGAACAAAAGCAACACAACCAAATACACGAGGTGTGAGAGAAAAAAGATCCTTCTCGGGAAACGCAATCGAGAACGGAATCTTTTCTCCCAGAATCGATGAAGGCATACGGCTTACCAAATAACACGTAGTGAGAACAGCATCCCCCCAGTATGAGTGGGGAGCACAATTCTGAATTAGAAGAATCCTGGTGATATGCAGGAGATGGCGATGTTTTCTCTCGGCCACCCCATTCTGTTGGGACGTATGTACACAAGATGTTTGATGCATAATACCATAAGACCTAAGAAATTGAGAAAGTCGTGTACTACAAAATTCAAGAGCATTATCAGAACATATATACTTGACATTTGCAGAAAAGACATTCCTTATTTCATTAATAAAGGACTGAATGATAGGACTAGCATCAGACTTGTTCTTAAGCAGAAAGACCCATGACAATCTCGAAAATTCATCAACTGCAACAAGATAAAAATGATGTCCCTGTAGATCAGGAACACGAGTGGGACCCCAAATATCCAAATGAATCAACTCAAAAAGACCATGACTACTTTGACTCTGACGACTCTGGAATGTAGACCTATGACGCTTCCCAAGCTGGCAGGCCTCGCACTGGAAATTATAGCGAGGAGAGATCTGGGGAAGTACATTACGCAGCTTTTGCAGAGGAAGATGACCAAAACGAAGATGCCACGTATACGGAGAGACAGATCTAGTACGAAGAGAAGTGGCAACAACATATGGAGATTGCATTAATTTGTATAGGGCCTATAGGCCTCCTTGCTCACGACCAGTTCCAATTACCCTGCCAGTTAGAATGTCCTGAAACACAAGAGCAGAGGGGTCAAATATGGCACGACAATGCAAATCCTTGGTGATTTAACTAATAGATAATAGATTCATAGAAAATTCAGGAGCGTAAAGAACATTCTGAAGCCGCATTTCAGGGGTCAACTGCACCTCCCCTTGACCAGTAATGGGGGAGTGCATCCCATCGGCTATCACCACGTATCTTTTTGACTGATTCGGGCTATAAGTACCGAATTGTCCTCTGTCACTACAGAGATGATGGGATGCTCCTGAATCCATGATCCATTCTGATAAGTCTGCCCTGTAACAACTAGTAAAAGCATATGATGTACCTGATGTGGATGCAGTGGCAGAGGCTGCTACCTCCAAAGATCCTGACTGTGAGGTAGTTGACCCGGGAGACGGCATAATCTCCCTGAGCCGTGCCACTAACTCATTTAACCTCTGGTCAGATGCGCCAGATGAATTGCTGCCCTGCTGAATCTGTTCTGCCACATGCGCTGAAGCAGGAAAACCATGCTTAGAATATCATGTTTCCTCTGAATGACCTAACCTATGGCAATAAGTGCAGGGCTGACGAGGGGGTCTACTGCCCCCCCTTTCACGGCCATCTCGGCCACGGAACTACGTAGTGCTCCCTCTGCCACGAGATGCTGCCATGGCTGAAGAAGTCTGAGACACGGAAGAACTGCCAGAAGATATAGAGAGTTTGCTCAGCCTACAATATGCTTCCTACATCGGAGGAATAGTAGCATCGGTAAGAATCTGTGCTCTAGCTGCATCATACTCGGGATCCAGTGCCGCTAGGAAGACTCCTGTCATCACGGAATCCCTATATGCCTTGAGTTGCTCTGGTGTAGCAGTCAAGGGAATGTAACCATGTATCTTTCAACATACCCCTTAACGAAGTGTAAAGGGTATGGAGAGGACGACCATTCTACTTCGAAGTGAAGATATCGTGCTGAAGTTGCAGAATCTTTGACTCATTCTTCGTCGATGAATATGTAGCAGCGAGAATGTCCCACATAGCCTTTGCTGTGGGCTGACTCAAAATGTCATTGGCTATCTCCATGGATACCGTTCCAGAAAGCCATACTCGTGCATATGCATCATCTACCTCCCATGAGGCATTCACCCCATTGTTGGCATGCTCCTCCTGTGTGAGGATATGCTTCTTGCCATTACACTGCATTAGACTCATGAACTGCATGGCCCACAATTCATAATTGGTTCCATCCATCTTCACAATGGGTGCTGGACCTTTGAAAGCACTCAGGGATGGAATATCTGCTTTGTTGTCCGACATGATGACAACAATCTCTCAAAACTGGGGTTGCAATCTTGGACAGAGAATGTCTACATAGACATATAGGAAGATGGTGGTGGGTGTAGACTCATACCACAACCACTTCCATTCTTTGAAGACTCTCCTGGAAGGCTAGGGTATTTTAGAGGGCCACGTCATCCCCTAGAGATCTTAACAAAGCCTTCCGAGGGCGTAGGCGTGCATGGGCTCGCGGGAGTGCTGGCACGTTGGAGCACACAGACGCGCAGTAGCGCACGGGAGTGTAGGTGCGCAGGAGTGCGCAGGCGCGCAGTGGTGCAGGCGCACAGGCGGTGGCGCATGCTCGCAGGGTCGAGGTGTGCGGCGACGACGGCGACACGTGAGGGTTTTGGTGGGGGAAAGGATTTAGGGCACAGGCTCCGATCTAGGACCGTCGCTCTGATACCATGTGGAAAGGTGAAACGATAGATACATTTCATCGTAACCCTAGAGCTCTCTTATACAGAGAAAAGCTCTAAGGAAAATTACATAGACAATCGAAGAAAAATATAAAATTACAGGGTAACATATAAAGAGATATAAATATCTCAACAGTTGTTCGTACATTAGGGCCCAGTTTTGTAGGCCCAACTGGGCCATGAATTTTTGAAAAAAAGAAAGGGAAGCATGCAGAAAAGGGGGAGAAAAGTCGTATGCAAAGAAAAAAAGAAAATGAATAGCCGAAGAAAAAAGGGAGAAAGAGCTAAAAAAAAGAGACGACTATAAAAAAGGGAAATAGTCAGGAAAAAAAGAAAGAAAAATGTGAAAAGAAAAGCCGAGAAAAAATTGAGATCGGCTTATGTGATTTATTCGTTTATTCTCGCCATCTTCATGTCTTCTCTCAACTTTGTCGATGTCATTGTTTTCCAACAAGTATGGGAGAAATGGAGAGGATTGTGTAGAGTTCTATGGCTTATATTCAGATCCCGTAGTCCATATGCTGGGCCAGTTTTCAGATTCTACAGAATTTTCAGATTCAGACTCTCAGATTGGTTCTGAGTCTTCAGTTTGATGTGCACTGATGAATCTGTGATTCATCACTCTTAAAGTTGAAAATAGAGTCTTGTTCCCGAGAAATTAGCAGCATATTTCCCTTTATCTTGCATAATTAGCATACATACATGCATACATAATACATGCATTTTAGCATCCATATTTGCATTAAATAAGAAGCCTAATTCACTTGTAAAATATCCACCAATATTCACCTATTTACCTATATTTTATACCTCCTCCAAATACAATAAAACCAACTCTATACTGTGTATATTACTAACTAATAATACAAGGAAAAAGGGCACGGTTTTTATCTTGTAAAAATACCCAATAAAAACCCCAAACCCAGTTGGATACCCCAGACCTTAGAATCCAAATATCCACCTCATACAACCTCCGATCTAGGTCCACTCACTTTCAGATTAATATACATTCAGAGACCTTCAAAATGAGACCAATTTCATTTAAATCGGAGCTCGTATGCAAAACTTGGGTTTTTGGGTCCCTTACTGTACTATATGTATGTATATTTGTACCCTTATATTTTTGTATCATATTTGACCTCATCTCCGTTTTTGGTCAACATGAAACTTGTAGATCTCATCGAGATCTACAACTTTCATGTTTTGAGTTTTTACAAATTCGGCCTCCTTCTCTCTCTAAATCACCATTCTCTTTCAGCCATTCAGAGCAGGCCACGTGGCGCCCTCCGATTGCGCCACGTGGCCGCTCCATTGCGCGCCACACGCCCTTCATCTCCGCTGTTCGAACCCGTCCCCTCTCTCTTGATCTGGGCCATCCAATGTCGCAACGCATCTCGACCCTCCGATCAAACCCAACTCCAATCTGGGCTGTCTGTTAGAGCCTCTCCCACAAGCCGCCACGTGTCACCTCTTCCCCACCGTCCGATGGCCTCACTTCTCTCCTCATCGCCACCGTTCATCTCTCTTTGGATCCATGTCGTTCGATCAAAGCCCAGACATCATCTTAGCCCTTCATCTCCGCCTTCACCTGCACCCTCCACGTGGCGTCATAGTGACCCTTCGATCAAAAACTCAAGACCTCATCACAGCCGCATGCCAGCGCCGCACCCTCCGCTTGCCACGTGGTGCGTCATGCGCCCTTGATCACATCACCTAGATCTAATCCCAGCCCTCCTCCCGCGCCCTTCTCCTGACCGTTGGATTGCTCGATCCAACGGTCCAAACATCGTCTTCTACCTCCCGCAAGGCCCGCACCCACGTCGTCCACCTTGCGCGCGAGCCGCCCCCTTTCTATTTTTGGCACCACTCCGGCCACCCTCTCCGCCTCCTTTTACCTCCATTTCGTAGCACACTCTACCCTCATCCTCGCCGACCTCCATGATCACCATAAACCACACCCACGTCGTCCCACCTCGCCCTCCATCACCTAGACCTCCACCTCCAACCTATAAATACTCAGCCACCGACGATCGTCGACCCCATCCGCCACCGCTGAGAGAAACCCCGAGCTCGACTCCACCTATTAGTGACAATAATTAGCCCAGAATCCGAGCGAAGACAGAGTATTTCTCCGACGAGATCCACGGCCAACCCCGCCGTGCCGCAACTCCTCCCGTGAGCTGCACGAGCTCAGGAACCCTACCGGCCTTCGAGCGATGACCAGGAGCCCAACTCCGAGCTCCATTCCCCAGGTAGCACCCTCCATCGTCCCTCCGATCTCCATCTTTATTTTCTTTCTTTTTCTCGAATTTTATTCACCTCCTCCGATTACTCCCGCTCTCGCATGACCATCCTCCAAGCTCCGCCTCGGAGCTGGCATCTTCGCGCACGTCTCCATTTACCCTGACTACGCATCGCACTTCACTCCGACGAGAGCTCCTCCACCGTGGCGGAGCAGCACCACCGGACCACCTTCATTCCACTCCAGGCCTCCCTCCGCACTCGCCTTCACCCCACGAACACGATTGCACGCTTCGGCTATCGAGCTAACCTCTCCAGGTGCACTCTCCTTGATTGGCCGGAAGCTTCGCCTGAGCATCCTCGAGCTTCATCGCCTTCGGCCTACGGACCTCCTCAGCCGCTCCTAAGACCTTCGACGACTCCCTGACGTTTCCCCGACTGTTCCGAGCTACAAAGGAGCCGCCGACGAGCTTCATCGACTACAGGAGGAGAAGGCAGAGCCAGGAGGGCTTCGCCGGAGCACAACCACCTCCGCCACAGGAGGCGGAGGACCGTTTGAGCACGAAGCACAGTAGTCGTCCGATCCCCCTGATCGGACGGTTCTGAGCAAGCCACGTCTCCATCAACCTGCCGCCGTCGGATCAGGAGGATCCCACGCTCACGATCACGCCACGTCGCCGCTTCCTGAAGCTCTAGATGCCGTTGGATTCGTCCTGATCTAACGGCCCTCGATCGTCCACGTCTTCATCTCCAGCGAGCTCCAGATACCGTTGGATTCATCTTGATCCAACAGGCCGCATCACGCCACGTCGCCTCCTCCAAGCCTCCTCCCCAACCATTAGGCTCGGAGCCCCCGAAGCTGCCCTGAGCCACACCCGAGCCTGCAGCGCTCCCGAGCCGACCTCCGAGCCTCCGACGTCACCCGAGCCTGGGACCTCACGTGTTTCTCACATGCTTTTTTTTTTTTTGAGGCTCGAGTTTCTCACATGCTGTCTGGGCATTTTACACCGAGGCCCCCGGAAGTTTTACAAATTGCAATTCAGTCCCTGCCAGGAGCACTACGTGAGGCGCACGTGTTCTGTGGGCATTTTGCATACATGTCCCCATCATTATAGGTAATTGCATTTGAGTCCCTGTCAGCATGTTTAATTTTTAGCAATTTTTTTCTGTATTTGCAAATTGGTCACTGTCTTTGCACACATTTTAGGTACCCATTTGGCATCATTTTTAAGTTCTAAAAATTGCATTGTGTAGCTTAAACTTGTCCTCTTTCTTATGTGACACTTGTCTTATTTTTGTGACATTAGTGGATTTTATTATTATTAAATTGGTGAAATTTTCCATATTTTGCCTATTTGATGCCTTTTAATTTGTATTAAATTCTCTGTTGCTCCAAAAATCATCAAAAATTCACATTAGACTTAGATAATTTAGTTTATATTGTGCCCAAAAATCATTTCATTTGCACGCATCCCGAGGCCTGAATAAATTAAATTGTGATTTCCTTAATTGTTTTTTAATAGGCCCAATTCATATAGAATTTTAGGTTTATCAATTTTCCTGGATTCATCATACTTAGATCTATCTAGGATAATTTTTATATCTAGAAATATTATGTTTTGGTATTTATTAAAATTGATTTGTAAAAATCACCTTGCATTCATATTTAATTCATAGTAAATTCATAAATTGTCAGAAAATTCCAAAAAAAATTAGTGTAGCTTAATTTCATTGCATTACACATTCTGGCCAAGTTTCATAATTATTGGACTTAATTTGACTACATTTCTGATTTAACTTGTAAACTGGCCTGATATTGCATTGTCTTTCTTTTAAATTGTATAAAAATTGATGAAAAATACCAAAAATATCTTCTGAAAATCCGACCTCTGAAATTTGCTTAAAATTTACCTAAGGAGACAGCTGCCTCCCTGCGTTCGACCTTGGGCTTGCTCAAGTAAAATAAATTTGCCGCTCGTGATTAACTCGACATTAATTAAAATTGGTTTTTGATTAGTCCGTATTTACCTAACTACAACGAACGACAAGACATTTTGATCATTAATTTGATTGAATTAACAAGGGTAGTACGCGACTCTTCACGCACGTATATTTGATCATTAGTTGTGTGGTCCCTATCTTTGTTTTGGTCTCAGGGTTTTCATGTGATCCATAGGGACTCTAAAGTAGAGATCTCATTCTCTATACCATTGTGAGCTTAAGTTTTCATGTGGTTTCATAGGGACTCCAGAGTAGAGATCCTATTCTCCGAGCCAGTATAGGAGAGACTTAGTTCTCCGACGAGGAGACTTTTAGACTCTATTCTCCAGCGAGTGGACTCTAACGAGGATGTTTCTACGGCTTTTTTACTTCGTCCCTTCAGAGATGGAGCAGTTGTCCACATGATGCACCATCTTTTACATGTTGCATGCCAGAGTACTCCGATGAGGAGACTCATTTCGGTTTCAGTGTCTCTAACATGCGCAGTACAGAACACGTGTTCTTTGATGAGGAGACCCAGGTCAACTCACACTCCAGCCCTGTTCGTCGCGTCCGCTCACGCTCGGATCCGAGATACCCGTTTACATAACACTCGTAGTGTCATGTTCGCTAAAGATCGCATTAGAGTACTGAAATTAGGAAAAAAATTCGCATTTAGTTTTCGAGTGACGTTCACATTTAACTAACAAGCCACAGAACTAAAAATGTGTCACCAATTTATGTTGCATAAATTTTCATATAATCTATCATGTAACAAAAGAAACTGCGTAATGTACATGTATCCCAATTTTAGCAGAAGAGAAAGAAAAACATTTATAATATCCTGAACAAAACTATAACATGTGTACCTGACAATAGTAACTACATAAGCTGAGGTTCAATTATCCCAATATTACGATGCAGGTATTTTGCCTGCAATCCATGCAATAGGGAGAAAAGAACATCAACGAAATGTTGAGCACATCTAATTAATAAAAAAAACAGGAAATTTAGTGGCTCCAAAAGAAAGCAAGTAAATAGAGCTTGACAATTAAATTTAGAGCTACTTGCATAGAACGGTTTTCTAGTTGTTTGGTATATGAATCACCAGATTTACTCATCGTACCCCAATTACCCAACTTTAACACTTATATGTATATATTATATGATTCATATTTAAGCTATCACCTTTTTTTATAATTCATGTTTGATGGATCTTAATAATATGGATATGGATGATGAGTCATTTATCTAATCGTTGTCTTTATTATATGCTTGTAATGATCGAGGTAATCCATATCTCTTTCCAATGTTTATGAATCATGTGGATGGATCATAGTAAGTGTATATGATGGGTCTGGTGTTTTGATTCTTTCTTTTTGAATTTCTCAAGCTATTTGGATAGTCTTTGGTCTTAGTCTTGGTAAGACCTCATACTATGACTTTAAGGTAGTAAGTACCTTAGGGTTGGGGTGCCTCCATAGGCATGCGGTGGAGTAAAATGCATCCGAACTAAGTTCCCAACACGTCCACTAGTTATGTCTAACAACCGTGGTAGTAACTCGTAGTCTGATAATGATAATTTTCAAAATATGATATTTTCTCTTTGCCAGGAACTACTGGCGGAACAGTAACTAGCTCAACTGAAAACGAGCTTAACTGTAACCAAATTAAACTATACTCAACTCAACTGAAATCAAGCTTCACTGTAACCAACTCAATTGTAGCTGATCTCAATCTCAACTGTAATTCATCTCAACTATAGTCCAACTTATTTATGACTCATTCCAAGCTCAATTATAACTTCTCCAAATTCAACTGCAACTGATTTAGATGTAGCCATAGAGGATTCAGATGTAGCCATCACCAAGCCTATTGGAGGTACGGTAACCAAAAGCTCAAACGGTGAGGTAGTCTCCGAAGAGATCCTTCCGTCTTGCCCTCTAAGTGGAAGTGCGGTCCAGTAGAGGGATAGGTTTACTCCAAAACTATGCCACTGAGACGGGTGAGAGAGACTCTCCGGAAAAATCACTCTAGAAAAACCAGCCCGACCAGTATGGGCAAACGAGCTCGAAAAACTAAAACCGAGGGCCCTCCAGCCTAGGTACCCTAAAGAATAAGAGTCAGCGGAACTGATCTTTAAAAGAAAATCTGTGGATCCCAGAGGGGCGTAAAAACTGCAAGCGCTCGCGAACTAGACCCGTGCACTAAGCGGCCGCTGCCCTAACTGGGCTTCCTTTCTCCCACCTAGCTGAGGGTCACCACACCCTCGCACAGTCAGGTGTAAAGGTCACCATGATTGACACTCATAATTATCAGTTATTGCTGAATCACCCCCACTGATTGATTCCTCATTCTTTTTCAATCCTTTCTGTGTTCGACTGTACAGATCGAGGTCATTTGGTCAATGATCTTATTGATATCATTGATTCACTTATTTGACTACTTCATCCTTTCTTTAGTTATATGTATAAATAATAGACTATACATAAGGATCAATTGATTGATGATTTCTTATTCATAAGGATCTTGGGAAATCATTTGTTGACTTTGAGAGAATAATTTTAATATTTTAAAAGATGAATTCTTAGAGGATGTCAATGCTATATAATATAAAGGGTTTTATCAGGAAGCTACTACATATCATTGTGAATCGCTTGGACATTGCTCGTGTAGGTAACAAAGTAGGTTAGTTCATGGATCACCCTAGGATGTTGCTATAATGCTACACATATAACTTAAGACTGCATTAGGAAAGGGTCATCTCTTCCTCAACAAGGAGTCTCTGGGTTTCACCATTTGTGCATATGTATATTATGTAGGTTATCCTGTAAACAAGAAATCCATGACAAACTTTAGTTTATACTCTGGATGAAACCTCATAACATTGCACAATAAGAAGCCGACAGTTGTAGCCATATATCCTGTAGAATATGAGTATATGGGCCTTGACTCAAACAACTGTAAAAGTTATATAGAGAGATCCTTAGGGCCTGTTTGGATGCTGGGTTGGACTGGGTTGGGTTGGGCTGGGTTGGGGTGGGTGAATAGTAATCTGTGAGGAGGAAGTGCCCTTGTGAATAGTAACCAGGGTTGTGCCAACCCAGTCCAACCCAGCAACCAAACAGGCCCTTAGGGGCATATCTTCTTATAGGAGCTCTACTCATGCAACTAAATTGTGATATTTATACTGCATTATTCATAGATACAATATTGTTTTCCACCAATAGACCAAACATATGGATGTTAATGGCACATGATCATGAGTGGGGGTGTGGTGTTCTCCACAGGATAGGATAGCAATCGTAGACAATGTCATAACACATATCAGGAGTAAGCTTTGTAGGTGCAGTAGGAGGTTTGTGAATAGGTCTCATCTTCAGTGATGGAAGTACTTAACCTTGTCCTAGTAGGATACACATATGGAACAATTAAAATAAATGCAATTGCGTTAATATGATAGCGTCTATTAAGAGGATCATAACATCCACATCCCCTGTCAGTTTATGAGTATCCTAGAAAACACATTTGATAGCCAGTGGAGAAAATCACAATATACGTTGTGAGGAATATGGATATGTTTCAACAAGTTTTGGCCATATTAAGAATATGACGTTCTCTCTACAACCCGTCTGTTCAAGATGTATACATGTGAAGTCTAGTGAACAATCTCAAGTCCACAAAGAAAGTTTGACACTGACCGGTACAAAACTCAATGACGCTATGAGATCTAAATTTGAGCTTGTGACCAATTCTTATATTTGTAGTGTAATAGATCAAAAACCCTCTTATTGGATTTAGTTCATATGTCACATAAACCTTATAAAATTACTGTAGTTGCATGATTGCTCCTCTATTTTCCAGTGGCTGGATTGGGACATATTACATATCTCTAGAGCTTATTAAGTTGGGTCAAATGAACCAACATTAATCAAATAAACTCTTGCGTTATGATGTGGGCCAATTGTTGAACATTAGAATTTCTTGTATGAAAGCTCGGTCCCTTTGTTGTGACTGGCTCACTAAATTATTTCTAATAATAATAGTGGTTCACTCTTCAGGAGAAATTAGGATTCACAGGCATGAAATGCAGCAAGAAGGGGAAAAGATTGTACCTTTAATCCTCTAAGTTTGGAGGGTATTTGTGGCTTCATTTAACATGCAACAATAGCTAAAATACATGTTGGACAGCAACTTAAAAAGGGGAAAAATGAATTAGAGACTCTAACATTGGCTTTAATGAGAGTAAAAAGAAGATGGATTTGTACCTTTGAATATCTCCACTTTGGAGATCCAAACTTGCATGTAGCAGCCTCTTCTTGACAGGAGCTTAAGTTCATTCAGATCCAGATGTTATATTGTTGCTCCTTGTTACCTGCACGACATGAGAGCCAACGTCCTCGACAACAACCAAGAGTAGAGTATGCGTTGAGTTGATATTGTTTGTATTGCCTTGTATTGTGACTTTAAGATTTCTTTCTATTTGTCCAAGCAGAGCATTGCATGCTCCAGCTTGAGAGAGAGTGTTGGAGTGTGTGGATCACTTGTGTAGATGGATAATTGGATCCCTCCAGTGTCCAATTACCACATCCACTGGTTTAGTCCCACATCTACTATTTGTGGGACTTGAAGACTCGGTAGGGGCTATAAAAGAAGCCCCACACCACTTGTAACATATGAGAAAAGTGAAAAGAAAACACAAGTCCTTCGAGGCATTCTCTCGTGGTTTCATCTTTCCCTTAGGGAGTAGGGTTCCACGTAAAAATCCCGATGATCTTCATTGCTCTTATTCTTTATCTCTGATATTACGCTTCCGCATTCTCGTTTTCTAACGGTGATCGGCGGGCCTGGCGAAGGGGGTGCTTTTTTCCTTTTCTTTTCTTTTGCTTTTGATTTAAATTTAGCCGTTAGATCAAGGATAGGTTAGATTAACTCAAAGGTATGGTTGAGTTAATGAACCAAAATAACAGAGGGTTATGGGTGTATGACGAAGCACTTATTCAAGGTTTCTCATGTAATTATGAATTATCGAGAATTCCTGGGGTAATTATGAAATTACTCAAGGTTATGGGTGTAAATATCCCTTACATTTATAGTGACTACAAATTGCAATAAGGATGTACATATTTAAGTAGGGGAGGCTGTAACACTTGTAAAAGCTGAGAAGGTACTTTAGTCGTAAAGATCAAGAAATATGTGGTTCATGGTTGAAAGTTACAATACGTTCTGAATGGTGGATTCTCAGTATCTGATCTTTTATTTGGATCAATTAATAGTATTAATGACATCATGATATTATAGATAGTTGGAAAAGGTTACTCAGCCAACTGTGATTACCTTTTTTTAAGAATATGGGTCTATTAAGAAGTAGAAATTATAACTCATTCATAAGTCGTAACCAGACTTATCTTCTTTAGGTATTCCTGGTTTTGCTGATAATCCCATCCTTTAACTTCATATAAAGCAGGTATGTGGACATAATCACTGGTCCCCTCCAATTGAAAATCTGAATAGTTGGATGACAAACCTGGTTGAAGGAGTTGGGGAATACTAAATAAGTGCCGGAAGGAAACCATCAAACTTGATCCTTTCTCCCATCCAAGGACGGATATAGTGTACATGGGTTGGTGGCGAGGAAGACACATAACTAACTTAACATGATACACATTAAGCTTCAGTTTAGTTTTGATGGGTTTTGTTACAAACGTTGATCTTCTCCTTTGAATCTATCAAGAAAATGTCATATATTTGTCGAACATTATGTTTATGACATTTTTTCTTCTGAAATATCTGAGTGGATCTCATGTTGAGCAACAGAAAGATATTGAACCATCAAAGAGTTTTTTTTCTTCTCGTAAGCTCGATATTGTGCAGCTCAGGGTACCGCTTTCATTTATATAAAAGATGTATTCATGAAGCATGAATTGTGGGGCTTATGGCCTTACAACCTTGACTATGACAAACATGGCCTGAAGAAAGAAAAGTTAAACTGAGCTATGACTTAAAAGCCTTGAAAAAGGAACTATATGTTGTGGCTATGGTCAACATGGCCTTGAAATAAGAAAAAGTATAAACTAAAGGAACCTTCAAGCCAGAAAATGAAGTTCTTGCATTGAGAGGTGGTGGAGCGAGTTCTCATGCTGCCTTTTGTCTTCCTTGCTTCAAAGAACTCCTTGATGTCCAGCTTCTTACATTCCAAGTATGCATGGGTTGGATCTTGAAGAGTCAAAGAACTTTGTCATGTAGTAACAACGGAACAAGAAAATGGCTTGTACAATGCCTTTTCACATTTACAACTATAACTTGAGATTTGTATGCTGTCACCTATGTGCGTTCACCCATCACTTTTTCAAGAATTATAATCATATTTTTATGTTGACAATTTGTCAATTGAAATAGTATTCTTTGATGCAGGCAAACCATAAGAGACACATTTCTGCCTTACTTTGATAAAGGTAAAATTAATTTGAAAATTTCTAGTGCATGCAATTATGATCGAGGTTAAATTTCTGGCTTTGGACAATCTTGCTGAATAGCTTTCTGATAATTAGATGAGCCGGTTACTAATTTTTTCCTCGTAGCCAGCTATTTGGTTTCAGAATGCAAGTCTATACCACTGTAGCTTATTTCATGCATCACATCACATTGGTCCAATCCATGCTTCTGATGCTGAGGTATCTTAATGAGCTGTTGGAACAAAATCGCATTGGTGTTTGCATTTCAAATGTCATGACTCAGACAGCATTTAGACTATAGAGGACCTAATTGTGGCTTTTTTATTATTTCTATACAATTCTTAAGGTTGAAGCTGAAGCAAATGCTGTCAAATCTCTGGCAAATACCTTTTGTCCTTTGAAACTTATCTTGGATAGGATAGTGTTAACCTCAACCGGTGTACTTCTGGGATGCTGGCAGGTATCCTTCACAATTCTTGATTTTTCATTATTTTCAGTTTAGACATAAGGATCATATAATATTCTAGATCCCTTTTAAAAAAATTCAAGGTCGTTTCTGGGACCGATCCATCTATGATTCGCACTAAACTGAGGGAGGTCCTTCCACGTGCTCCACAAAAGCAATTCGTATGAAATCTAATTTTCATCTTAAACATTTTCTACATTAGTGCTTAGCGTTTTACCCAGAGTTGTTATATGTCGGTATTTATATCTTGACCTTCTAATTCTGTTTCAAGAGCTTGGTACTAAATGTTTCTATGCATTCCAGTATGATCCAGTCATACTCCACACATCATTAGCAAGGATTTTGTGTCAGCCCAAAATACGGAGTAAGGTAAACTTTTTGTAAACCTTAAATAGATTCCCAAAACTTTCTTGTTAATATAATGTCTGAAAATGGGAGTATGTTTTACTTTTTTCCAGGAAAAAATAATTCTGAAAAGTTCATTCTTTTCTGTAGAAGTTTTTAAGTTTTTAAATATCTTCGTCATGGTTTTCTCAAGCAAATGAAAAGATAATATAAAATAATTAGATTTACTATTCACTCTTCGTCTTCTAACTATTAGCATTCTCTCACAAAAACTTTCATTGTTTTTGTCAAGAATGACTTATATATGGAGATTTTGCATATTAGTTTATCTTTATTTATGGGACTAAAATCAACTTGCCATGATACCATATATGAATATGATATAATAATATGTGCAGCATCAAAGAATTAAAACACCACTTATGTGTCTTTGAGATGGTTATGGTGATCGTCCTCTACGTGTTATCCAATGGTATCAGATCTTCACTATAAACTTCTTAACAAATACAAGAGGTGTGGAGCTTTTTATATATCATCATCCAATACGCCCACATCCCACTGATAAGCAATGTGAGAGTAAAGATGAGAGTAGTATAACTGGATCTTAAAGATATCTAGTTACCCATTTAAATGCACACCTCCAATAGAGTTCTATGACAAGATATTGCCGTTTTCAAGGGAACACAAGATATTGCTGGATTATATCTCTCGCGAACTTAATACACAAAAGTATTATCTTTATTTTTCCAAATTCTTATATTCTATTATTGATATAGCATCATAATTAATCTTCAAAACTCAAAATAGCTTTCATTTCTTGGTTTTTTAAATTTCCATTGATATACCTGTAGGTGTGTTGCATTAACTAGTCAACCTTTCTGCAATAATCAAACTAGTTAGCCAACTTTTTCAATCTCTTTTCCATTACACTGTTCTCCAACATTAATATTCCTTGGGTGTATAAGCTGATGTACTTAACTTTGTGGTTGGAATCAGATTAGTTCTCTTTTATACTCTGAGTTATTATTATGGAGACTTGTCTTGACCTCCGTAATTGGCATTACTGATCTCTTATTAGTCATTCGTGTATTTTCTTATTTTAGTATGTTCTATTTGTAGCCTTCTATATTTAAAAGTCTTGCTGAGGAACTTTATGTATTTTCCATCGTCAGGGTTTAGAGTTTCACTCTATATAAAAAGCCTACTAATTAAATAGAACTATTCCGTTCATTCCACAACTGTTTCCACATGGTATCAAAGTAACGGTCCTAAATCGAAGTTTTGGGCTTCTGTTGCTCTGGACCCTACCTTTGAAGCTCTTCCCACCAAGGTTCAGAAATGCAGTTTGCGGTATTCGTTCGGTCATGCAGTCTAAAGCGAGTGATATGCGGAGGAGTACACGGAAGTATATGCGGTTTATAATATTTAAATTTAAAATATTATAAAATAAACAATATAATGCGATTATATAAAAAAGTTGATGATCTAACAAAATCCAAAATCAAAAATTCAAAATAAGATATTATAATTAATAAGATATATAAGCATGATATATAAATTGATTATTTTTTAGTGTGTATTTTGAATTTAATGCATATATATACATATACAAATTTAGATTCAACAGGAAACACACAAATTCTATAAGAAAAACTTTGATGTATATATAGATCTTATAGATAACAAAAGCTAAAGAATAATCATATTTCATAGGTATACAAATCATACACCCAAGGGACAAAATATGTTGACACAAAATATAGGGGAAAATTGTATTTGCATATAAAATTTATTAGAAACACAAAAATGTAAAGTGCCAGACTGTTAGTTAATTATTTCGTGTTTTATTTGAAGAATTAGAATAAATTTCATTAGATAGAAAATTCAAAAAGCAATAAACAAGTCATTAAAAGTGTTGAGAACAATGAGAAAAAATGGATATGAGAAAAAAAACCGTAGATTATATTCTCAAATGCAACATATATGAGAATAATGAAAAGATGCGTCAATGTAAATGATGATATAAGAGTTGCTCGGGAAAAAAGAGTTAATATGTCATTAAGATGTCATGTATTAACATGAATCATATTAGATATGCGGCCGCATATGCGTTTTGACCGCATATGGCATATGCGCTTCAGTAAAGTGACCGAATATGCATATGCAACCGCATATGTGGCCGCATGGACCGCATTTCTGAATATTGCTTCCTACATCGTAGCCATCTGACTCTTCGCAACATCACCGCAGCTGTGATTCCCTCACGGTGGTGTTGCTTCCAGTATCGACCCTCTCAATGCCACCAATGCCTCTACCCACCTCCCACGACACCCTAGCAGTGCACAAATGCCCACCCTATCTTCTCATCAGCGTCGCTGCCCCCCACATTGCCCTAGCAGTGCATCGGGTCCATTTCCAACACTGGATGTGTCTTCATCGTTGTGTTTACTACAATGCAACCTTGGGCCACATCACACACATCAGCATCCTCTTGTTGCCCTTGCAGCACTCGCGCGATTGTTGTCATGCCACCTTTACCACAGTCGCATATAGCTGTTCGTTAGCCACGTAGATAACCTCATCATCGTAACTGTTGGAAAAACTATGAATTGTGTTTATTCCAGTGAACCCTAGGGTCTCTTATATAGATAAAACCCTATGGGTAAATTACATAAGACGGAACATAGAAGAATAAAAAGACCGAACAGTACACATTTATATAATTCTTTCAACACTCCCCCTCAAGATGGAGCATAGATATCGATCATGCTCAGCTTGGAAGTGCATTATTGGAATGGTCCTCTGAGAAGCGGTTTGGTGAAGATGTCGGTTGTCTGCTCCCCAGAACTAACATGTGAAGTAGAAATCAATCCCTTTTGGATCATGTCTCTGGTGTAGTGACAGTCTACTTCAATATGCTTGGTTCTCTCGTGAAAGGCAAGATTATTGGCAATGAACAATGCAGCTTGATTATCACATTGTAGTTGCATGGGCAGAGGTACATCAACATGCAAATCTTCTAGTACAGCTCGAACCCACATCATTTCTGTGCTTGCATGTGCCATGGCCCTATATTCAGATTCTGCACTGGATCTAGCCACAACGGTTTGTTTCTTGCTCTTCCAAGAAACTAGAGAGCTACCTACAAACACAGCAAAGCCTGAGGTAGACTTTCGATCCTTAGGGCATCCTGCATAGTCAGCATCCGCACATGCTGAAACAGATAAATCAGTTTCTTTCTTGAACAACAATCCCGTGCCTGGAGACGATTTTAGATACCTGAGTATCATATATATAGCATCCATATGTATCTGTCTCGGTTGTTCCATAAACTGGCTTACCCGGCTAACAGCAAAGGCAATATCAGGTCGAGTTATAGTTATGTAGAGAAGTTTCCCCACCATTTCTCTATACCTTCTCTTGTCAACCTCTTCTATATCATTATCATACAATTTCATGCTAGGGTCCATAGGAGTAGTAGACGGTCTGCATCCAGCCATGCCTGTCTCAATCAGCATATCTGTAATATACTTCCTTTGGGTCATCACTAGACCCCGTGCATTCCTGGCGAACTCCAGTCCTAGAAAATATCGTAGTGTGCCAAGATCCTTTGAACAAATTGACGACCCAACACTGCTTTGGTCATCTCTATCCCCTGGGCATCATCTCCTGTGACTAAAATGTCATCAACATACACCATGATGACAATCGTACCTCGATGGTCTTCTGGATAAACAATGAGTGGTCTGCATTGGATCTCTTGAAGCCTTGTTCTTCAATTAAATGGGAAAGTTTCTGAAACCATGCCCTTGGACTCTGTTTAAGGCCATAAATTGCCTTATGAAGTTTGCATATCATATGATTCTCCCCCTCAGCAGCAAACCCCGGAGGCTGCTGCATGTACACTTCCTCCTGCAGATCCCCATACAAAAATGCTATTTTAACATCCAGCTGGAACAGAGGCCAATCACGTACCACAACTACAGACTGAAGAATACGAAGAGTGGAGTGACGGACAACTAGAGAGAAGGTATCCATATAGTCCACTCCATAAGTCTGAGTGAAACCGCGTGCCACTAGCCGTGCCTTGTATCGATCCAGGATGCCGTCTGCATGATACTTGACCGTGAATACCCATTTGCAGCTAACCACAGATGCTCCTGAAGGAGAAGTAACCAAGCTCCATGTGCCCCTCGACTATAGGGCAGCCATCTCCTCCTCCATCGCAATCCGCCAACAATCAATTTTCAATGCATCCTGATATGACCGTGGGATCTCCACAGAAGATAAAGCCACTGCAAATCTCTAAAAATCTCCTGTAAGGCGATGGAACGAAACCTGTGAAGCAAGAGGATACAAAGCACAACTGCGTTTCTGCTTTCTGAACGCAATAGGGACATCCAGATCATCATCCACTGAACTCGTCGGGTCTGAGTTGTCATGTAATGGCACACCCTGCATAGGTACACTATTCGACCCATCATTAGTAGTAACATCTGGACATACCTGGGGCATACTGGATGATTGTCGTGTGGCATGAGCAGGACTAGATCGATGGGTATAGAATTTTGGTAGGGTGAGATTAGTGGTTTTGGTGGAGGCGGTGGTGGTGGAGGATGTAAAGGTGGTGTGGACACAACATTAGGAACTGGATTGGTCAAAGGAAGACTCACGTTAGGAGGAGGAACATAAACCTCATTAGTAAATGAGTTGGAGGTCAATCTGTCACCTGCAGGTGAAAAGTACATAACAGACTCGAAGAAAGTAACATCCGCACTAACAAAATACTTCCCATTTACTGGATCATAGCAACGGTATCCTTTCTGCGTCCGAGAATAACCCACGAAGATACATTTGACAGCTCTAGATAAGAGCTTGTCTAGACCAGGTGATAGCTGATGAACAAAGGCAACCACCCCAAAAACACGAGGGGTGAGTGAGAACAATTCTTTATCTGGAAAAACAATCGAAAGAGGAGACTTCTCACCAAGTAGTGTAGACGACATACGATTTACCAGGTAGCAGGCTGTAAGAACAGCATCTCCCCAGAAAGAAATGGGTGCACAACTCTGGATAAGAAGAGTTCGGGTAATATCAAGTAAGTGACGATGTTTTCTTTCAGCAACTCCATTCATGTAGTTTGGTGTATGATGTCTTTTGACCAAAAATGTTGGGAGAGAGACCGAGAGCAAAATTCCAAGGCATTATCAGTGCGCACATATTTCACTTTGGACGAGAAAACATTGTTCACTTCATTTATAAGATTTTTGATGACATCACCAGCTTCATATTTATTTTTCAAGAGAAAAACCCACGACAAACGAGAAAAATCATCGACGACAACTAGATAAAACCTGTGCCCTTGGTGATCAGGGACACGACTAGGACCCCAGATATCAACATGAAGTAACTCAAAAGGGGAGCTGCTGCTCCGACTCTGACGACTTGGGAAGCTAGCTCTATGGTGCTTCCCTAATTGACATGCTTCACATCGGAAGGACGAACTGGGAGATATCTGAGGCAAGAGGTGACGCTTATTCTGGAGAGGCAGGTGACCAAAACGTAGATGCCAGGTATAGGGTGAGACAGATCCAACAGCATGAGAAGAGATTCCATCATATGAACTCCGATGCAGACGATAAAGACCATCCTACTCATAACCACAGCCAATCACTATGCCCGTTAGGATGTCCTGAAATATAAGAGAAGATGGGTCAAATATAGCGCGACAATGCAAATCTTTTGTGATCTGACTAATAGAGAGCAAGTTCATCGAAAATTCCGGAGCATGTAAGACATTCTTCAGACGCATGGAGGACGATAACATAACCTCCCCCTGACCAATAATGGGAGAATGAGTCCCATTTGCAATGATCACCGACCGCCCTGAAGGAATCTCCCTGTATGAAATAAGTATGCCTCTATCTCGACAGAGATGGTGCGTTGCACCAGAGTCCATGATCCAATCGGAGATGTCTGAGCTAGAACATGTAGTAAAAGCACAAGCACTACCTGAGGTGCTAGTCGTGGCAGAAGTGCTGACAGAAGCAGACGTAGCTATATCTGAAGGGCCTCCAGAAGAATCTGTAGGAACATGAGGCATTATATCCTGTAGCCGAGCAACTAGATCCTCAAACCGCTGATCTGAAGTAGAGGAGGATGGAGATGCAACATGTTCTGCCACCCTTGCAGATGCTGGGAAACCATGCTTAGAATAGCATATATCTTCTGAGTGACCCGGACGACGACAAAAGCTGTAAGGTGGATGAGATCGACCACCACGACCTCCAGCTCCACGCCCACGGCCACGGAATGAAAAAGAGGAGCCACCTCTTCCCCTGGAGGCAGCCATCGCAGAGGGAGGTGGTGTAGACGTGCTGGAGGGAACTGAAATGCGGCTGAGCCTCCGATAAACCTCCTCCATAGAAGGAATTGTATCATCTGCAAGAATCTGTGATCTGGCCGCATCATATTCTGGATCAAGAGCCGCAAGAAGGACGCCGACCATGGTAGCATTACGGAATGTCTTCTGCTGCTCGGGTATGGCCGTCAGAGGAATAGTGCTGTAGAGTTTCTCAAACATCCCTCTCAGGGATGTATACAAGGAATGAAGAGGTCGCCCATTCTGCTTCATGGTGAATATGTCATGCTGAAGTTGTAGCATCTTGGTTTCATTTCGGACCTGGAAATATGTCGCTGTGAGAATGTCCCACATCGCTTTGGTGGTGGGCTGATGGAGAACATCATTCGCAATCTCCATCGATAACGTGCCTGAGAGCCAGACTTTGGCGTAAGAGTCATCAGCCTCCCAAGAGGCATAGATCCCTGCCTTCTCTGTCGGTTCATCCTCGGTAAGAATGTGCTTCTTACCATTTGACTTCATGAGGCTCATGAACTGCATCGCCCAGAGCTCATAATTCGATCCATCCATCTTGACAATTGGCGCAGGACCTTTGAAAGCGCCTACGGATGGCATATCAACCTTTGTTTCTGACATATCGCCGCAGAGAAAGACCTAGGATATGTAGACAGAGAAGTAGATGTCTACACAGACTGCATAGGATTCGAGTGCGTATGTAGACTTACGCACCCAAATCCATATATGAGATGGCGGAGGCGGCTACGAAGAGGGCCGCAGGGGAGGGGATGCCGGCTACGTCAAGGCCGGCGGGGAGGGCTGGACACGGGTCGGGGACCGGGTGCGGGAGGCGGAGGGTTGGGCAGTACCCGGGGCTGGGCAGTGCCGAGAGGGGCGGCGGGAGGGCCGAGATGGCGGGGCCGAGCGGGGAGGGGCGGGGCCGAGCGGAGGCTCGAAGACGGCGGCGGGCTCGGGGAGAGAGGGGGGGCGGCGGGTGAAGAGCCTAAGCCCTAGGCTCTGATACCATGTTGGAAAAACTATGAATTGTGTTTATTCCAGTGAACCCTAGGGTCTCTTATATAGAGAAAATCCTATGGGTAAATTACATAAGACGGAACATAGAAGAATAAAAAGACCGAACAATACACATATATATAATTCTTTCAACAGTAACAGTTGTATCACCTTTGAATTTTTTTTAATGATCAAGTAGATAGTCTTCCATTACTTCAATCTCCTCTCTCTGATCACAATGACCATGACTTTAACCGAGACCAAAACCTTAATATCCACCTTCAGGGAATCTCTATCAAATTGTAGGGTGTAGAAAATTATATACTCCGATCTTAGATCTTTAAGGTATTCATTGGTGGTCAAGGAAAATCTGTGTCTAATAAAGAATCCACTCAGGGCGACAAACAAGGAAATGATTCCTGGTTGAGCGACAATTACCATGTCATGATGTAGATGACCATCAGTATTGAGCCACAAATTGCAGCTAACCTCCTATACAACTTGCAAATACGAGCGAAAGTGTTGTAGTAGGGTTGGGCATTGGGCTGGGCCGGCCTGACCCGGCCCAAAACACGACCCGCATAACTTGACCTAAACCCGAACCTGAAATTTAGTGGGCTGACCGTGGGCCTCAAAAGGAGCCCGTATTGATTATCGGGCCGGGTTCGGGCTTGAGAAGGCTCGAACCCGCGAGCCCGATAGCTCGACCTATACGATAAAACTATATCCAGTATATTCATGTTTGCTCCAAATACCATGTTCTAACTTTCATATCCTTATTTTGAGTTTAGAATAAATACTTAGACCCATTAATAATCATATCCATTAGCATGGATTGAGGATATTATTACATTAATATGCAAGATTATTACATTAATGTGCAAGAATGGAATCTGTGTCCTCAAGTTTTAGAGCATGTACAATTGTAAGTAACCAATCTGTATTGGGTCATAGTGCCCGCATCTACAATAGAATACGTAATGGTGAATTGAATGGTAGTTTAAGTTTCCATATTTTTTTACCACATTTCTTTTTTCAAGATACAACTAATGTCAGAATCATGAATTAGTTGATGTACTTAAATATTAAACATACATTCATGCATAAGAAACAACCAGATAAATCCAAGAAGAATGGAACACATGATATTGTGTACATAAGTGTTAAATTGGGCCGGCCTGACCCGAACCCGACCATTTTGTTTGGGCCGGGTTTGGGCTAGGGACTAGAATTTAAAAATAAAATGGGCCTAGGCCCGATCCATTAGAGCATATACTTAAATGGGCTTGGGTCGGGCCAACTCAAACCCGATCCGAATCGGCCTGATGCCTAACCCTAGTTGTAGGTGCTTTAGTTCAACGGCTAAGATTTCCTTTCCTTCGAATATGAATATATAGTAGTCAAGCATTCCCATTGGCTGAGATCTCATACCAAGCTGTCGCTTGGCATATCTTTGGCCCAAGTTTCAGCCACAACTAAGGAAGGGTGAAACTGCTGATTTAGTAGAGGAAGGCTTCCACTGCTGACAAAGTATGCTTTCCTGGAAATAATAGTGAATTTAGTTGTTGAGAGGCCTGCCGATTCTGACTAGGTCCCATCCCAGCTGCCTATTCATAGCTAGTATCAGGGCTTCACTTCCCATTTTCTGTGAAAAGATAATAGGACTCTTGGCGAGATCGAGATGCGTCTGTCTTTCATGTATCTATCCCTATCCCCTGAGGTTTATAGTCCTACCTTGTCGTCTAGTCTTGCTAGTGATCGTTGTCTGTGGAATCAATGATCTTATTAAATCCTAAGTCAACAGACGATCAAGTCCCACATAACTGATATTTCTATGCGTATTTGATTTGCCTCTCAGGGAGACTCTCGCTAGTGGAGGATTACCCGCATATCGCTAGCCTATATGAAGAACTTGCTATCTTTCAGCCAGCATGTTGTGCCAAATAGATCTTAGATCTGAGTGATAAGTATACACATCTTTTGCCAGATTGCATTCCAATTTCTCATCTCTGATTATATTCCTTCCATAAAGGTGACTTTTGGTTAGGGGTGTAAACGAATCGAACCTGAGCGAACCTGTGTTGGTCCGGTTCGGTTCGTTTAGTACATATATAGGTTCGGGTTCAGCTCAGTTCGATAAGATGAGAATCATGTTCAAGTTCGGTTCGGTTCGATAGAGGTTCGCGAACGTTCGGTTCGGGTCGTTAAAGGTTCGATTATACGTAATAAATTGAATATAACCATTTTCATCTCATTTTACACTTTTAAATACTCACAAACCCAAGATCAAGGGGTTCTTGTAAGTTCTGTAACCCCTTTCAATATTACAAAAGATTACAAAAAGAAAAAAAAGGCTTATATTGCTTTCTTAGAAATTTTCACATATAACTTTAAAATGAACTCTACAAATCCATCAAGCAAAAAATCAAAATTATAAGAGTCTTGAAATTTGTACAACAACTGAAACTCTACTGTAAAAAAACAAGCATCCATGATGTGTTTTTTTTCTTGTTATTCTTCTCCCTTTGTTTTGAGGGAGGCTGAATGTTGACCTTGATGGACGCATCGAAAACACCTTTAACATTCTGGGAAATGGAAACACGATGAAAAAGATTAAGGCATAACTAAAGTTAGAAAAAATATAAATTATATAGGTAACAATAAAACAAAATAGTGAAACATGTTGGGGTTTTTGAACTACATTCTATATAATACGCATCACAAATTTGCATCCAGATGCTCTTACCCTACATTCTCCCCTCCTTTATGAAATCTCCAGGCCAAAGAGCATCATAGCTCCTGTTTATCAATGCCACGACTCCATCTTGACTTGAACATGCTCATTTAATCTCTTGGCCTCTAAAAAGTGCACCTTGATGCATGTTCTCTATCTGTATAGTGGAGATGGCACTGGAGGTGGTAGTAGGCCTGCAGCCCGCAGGAAGGGGAGGCGATGGGCGACGAAGAAGGGAGGCATGGAGGGTGGTCGCTGTCAGCCTGTTCGCGAAGGGGGAGGGGGAGGCTTGGCCGCTGGAATCCTGAAAGGGGAGGGAACATACTGGTTAGTGTTTGGGGGAGGGAGGCGGAGAGGAGAGGCGTGGGGGGTGGTCGCCAACAGCCTGCTCGCGGAGGGGAGAGGGAGGCGTGGCCGCTAGAAGCTCGTTGAGGGAGGGCGGTGAAGACGGGAGGCATGTGGGTGGTCGGTGGCCTATTTGCGGAGGGGGAGAGAGAGGCGTGGCTGCTGGAAGCTTGGAAGGGGAGGAGAGGAGATGGGAGTGGTCGGCGGCCTGTGAGGGAGAGGAGAGAGAAGACGTTCACGATTTTACCTCTCTAGGGTTTAGATGAAATCCCTCTCAAACTCCTGATCCTAACATCTATTTGTATTTTTTAAATAGACCCTCATTTTTTTGGAATTGCATGATCCAATGGTTATGGGCTTTGGTTATATTGTACCAGCACCCTAATCGTAGTATTATATATATATATATATATCGAACTATTAACGAACCGAACCTGAGCGAACCTACCATTTCAAGGTTCGGTTCGTTTATATAAACGAGCCCAATCCTATGATAAGGTTCGGTTCGTTTATTTTCGAACTGAATTCGAATCGGATTCTTAACGAATCGAACCTGAGCGAATATCGAACCCGAGATTTTTCTGACAGCCTTACTTTTGGTCATCTGCAGCAACTCGGAACTTCTCTTGGACAGTCATGTCCTTCTTACGCTGCAGAGAACACTGCCTTTCTTGTGACATCCAGATGTAATGATTGCAATAGTCTACGAGGAGGTCGAGGCCGTGACTCTAATCGTGGTCATGGCTGGAATTATCCTACTTGCATTTACTGCTACCGATATAATCATCCTTTTAACATATGTTAGGCAAAGTTTGGTAAACCTTCTTAGGCCAATCTGGCTTCCTCTACAAAATATGATGCATCTATTCCTATAAAGATGATAGCAGTTCAGGGATAGCGGCCCTAGTCTATTCAACTTTCTACTATTGATTAAACTAGGTTCATGCCACTTCTACATAGCGTACATGCGCCATCTTTGTCTGACTGCATTCCTACTGTGAGCAGTGTTCATGAAAACGACACGTATGGCCGCGTATGCAACCACATATGCCTAATCGGCCTCCTCAGCGCACCGATTACATGAAGCCCCCCTTTATGTGCCATTTGCGCATATACGGGCCGCATAAGGTCCAGTTGGGTAATCAGATCCAGATCTTAAGATCCGGATACGATAGGACTTGGAAGAATCCCTATTCCCTTCTCATGAACCCCCTCTCTTCCAGTATCGCCTCTCACCCCCGATACTCGTCTCCCAACAAAACCCTAACCTTGTCTCCTCCAACCTCTGATGCAACCGCCACCCTGAAGCTCCTTCGCCTCCGACGGTGCTGCAAAGCCCCTCCGCTGCTCCGCCACGAAGTACCTTCGCCTCTCAGCTCCTCAGTGACCAGGATAATCTCCATCAGGTAACCCTAGATCCCATGTTTTTCTCCTATTTAATGCTCTTTTTTTATGTTCATGCGATGAAGGCAACAAAACGTGTCATCTGCATATATCAATGATTAAGTGTGCTCTTTTGATTTTTTTGGAGCCAACTTAAGGTCGGAGGTCTGAATTGTTTGGTAAATAAAGTGTTTGTATTGTATGTTTATATTATTACTAAGATCTGAATTGTTTGAGAAAATATCTACGATGATTTTTTATTGAGGTCTGTTTATTTTGTTCATTATTGAGGTCTCAATTTCAATTGCTTTGAATTTCAGTTTCTTGATCTGTGTAGTTTGATCTAAATAGATTGGATTTCAACTTGTACCGTAAAGCTTACTGTTCTATTTACTTTTGTTTTGTACTTTCAATCATGGAAGGACATATCGATATCGATATCGTTTCGATATCGTGTCGATATCGATATATCGGCGATATATCGGCGATATATCGGCGATATATCGCTATATCCAGGAATCTTTCTGAAGAAAATGCCTGAAATCAGATATATCGATATATCGATATCGATATCGATCCCATGTCGATATCGATATATCGGCGATATATCGCCGATATATCGGGATACGGCCTTCCATGCTTTCAATTAATTCTGAATTTCAATCTTTTTACTGTTTAGTTTTGTTTGTATTAAGGTTTAAATTGTTTGTACTAAGGTCTAAATTGTTTAGTTTTATTTTTTTCTTTGAGTTTGAATTTTAGTTGTATTATTTTGATTCTATATATTAAATCAGGTCATGTACTACTATCTTTGATGATTTTGATATTAGTTGTACTATTTTGAGCTCTACATGAAAGCTGTTTTTCTTAGATTTTCTGTTGGACGACATTTATTCATAAATTCAATTCAGTTGTAGTCATTTTTGTAGATATTTATTTATTTAAATAAAAAATAGAAAACCGTACATAACTGCATATACTTGCATATGCCCCCGCATACCGCTTAATCACTATTCAGTGACCTATCCGAACGCATACGCATACTGCTTTCCTGAACCTTGACTGTGAGTATGGTTACTATCTCAGGACAATAGTCAATTCTGCTTTTGCTTTTATCATAGCTTGGATTATTGATTCTCGAGTATTTACTCATTTGATTGGAGAAGGTAGCATTCTGACTTCCCCAGACTCTTCATCTGTTGTGAAGTTTATCAATTAGCATATGGTATATATTCATTAGTTACCTCTGTTGCAGTGTGGAGTTCTTTTCTAAACTCAAGCTTTCTGGAGTTTTTTTGTGCTCTTGATTTTCTTTTGAGCTTATCTGTATATATATATATATATTATGTTTTGAGCTTAGTTGTAGAGTGACTTTTTATGAACATTTTTTCTATTTTAAGGGCATTCATATGATACATATCTTTCGTGGAGGCCATGAGAAGAATGACGTATATTATCTTGATATTCTTATTGTTTCCTATTTTGTTAAGGTTGTCTCCATCTTTGTCGATCAATTTTTATGCCATTTACGTCTTGATTACCCATCCACTCGAGCTCTCTCTCAGATATTTCTTGTACTGACTTGCTGACATCCGAGTTCAAAGAATGTCAGTTAAGCAGTATAGAGTGTTATTTCCTCATAAGGCTTAACTTCGATATCCTCGCCTTTTGGTTTAGTTCATTACAATACTTCGTGGGCATTGCCCGGTCCGTACTACATGTGATCACAAGTATTTTTGTGTTTTATGATGATTATAGAAGATATTTTTGGTTGTACCTAATAAAAGAACAATCAGAGATTAATAAAATTATCAAGTCCTTTTTTGAGTTTACTAAAACATTCTTCTTGTCGAGCATTAAAATTTTCATGTCAGACAATGCTCTTGAATTTGTACTGTACAACTTGACTACTTGTTGCCCATGGCACTCTTCACCTCACAGTAGTGTGGAAGGGAAACGTTGTCATCTTATGGACATTGCCACCACTCTCCTTGCTCGTATGAAGGTCTCTAAAACCTTGTGAGGAGATGTCATTCTGCAATATTCAGTGCCATGACAACTAGTAAGGGCGTATATGCTACCTAAGGTATTGGCAGATACAGAGGTACTGGCAGAAGCAAAGGCTGCAACATCTGAATTGCCTCCCAAAGCAGACGAGGAAGCATGGGGCATAATGTCCCGTAATCGAGCCACTAGGTCATCGAACCTCTGATCAGACGAGGGAGCTGCAGGGGGCTCTGCTTGCTCTGTTATACGAGAAGATGCGGGAAAACCATGCTTGGAGTAGCATATATCCTCTAAGTGTCTTGGACGGTGACAATAAGTGCTCGGCTTACAAACACGACCTCCTCTACCACGAGGTCCATGACCACAAAACTGAGAACCACATCCTCTACCGCGGGAAGCGGCCATCGCAGAAGATGTCTGGCTAGAGACAACGGGACAATGGTCTTGTTGAGTCTGTGGTAAGCCTCCTCTATGGGAGAAATGGTAGCATCCGCAAGTATGGATCAAGAGCTGCTAGAAATATGCCAACCATAGTGGCATTCTTGTATGCCTTCTGTTGCTCAGGGGTAGAAGCAAGAGGCATAAAGTCGTGGAGCTTCTCGAACATGCCATACAGAGACATGTATAGAGAATGGAGAAGATGTCCATTTTGTTTGACTAGGAATATGTCATGTTATAGTTGCAGGATTTTCGTCTCATTCCACACTTGAGAATAGATGGCTGCGAGGACATCCCCCATCGCCTTAGCGTTTGGGTTGATGTAAAACATCATTGGCGATCTCTATCGTCAATGTACCATATAACTAAACTGTAGCATAGGAATCATCCGCCTCCCATGAGGTCTTTATCCTAGTTTTCTCAGCCGGCTCCTCGGTAAGAATATGTTTTTTACCTGTAGACTTTATGAAGCTCATGAAGTGCATGTCCCATAATTCGTAATTCATACCGTTCATCCTGATCATTGGTTGTTGGACCTCGGAAAGCGTCTGTGGAGGGTTTCATCCCGCTTCTTAGGGAGTAGGGGCTCCACATAAAATTACGGTGTTCCTAAATATTTAATTCCTTTTTCTATGATATTAGCTTCCATATTATATTTTCTAACATGGTATCAGAGCGGGTTCGATTCTCGAGGATTTGTTCTTACGGATTTATTTTATATTCTTGGTCGAGATTCGATTGTCAGTTCTTCTTGAAGATTATTTATCCATTGTTTATGATCTGTTCAAAGTTTGAGATCTAGGGTTTTTTTAAACCCTAAACGTTCCTTTCAAGTTGATTCGGTTGCAGCATCATCGTGCAACCCTTGTTGCACATCCCTCATGGTCATCTCCAAGCAGCCTCTTCCCGATCAGCCAGACCTCGCGCAACCAACCTGCAAGTTGATTAGGATGAGGTGTTATTTGCCCTATTCTCCAGGCTCCTAATGGCGAGCCCCCTCCCATCTGATTCCTCCTCCATGCAGCATAATCGGTCCTCAGCCACATCCCGTGCGCCCCCTCCTCCTGGCAGATCCAAGCCGGAGGCACCGTTTCTTCACAAAGCCGGAAACACTCCGCTTCCTGGTGGAGCCCCCTTCTCAGGCGCAACGACAAGCTTCGTGGCCAGCAGCAATAGCCTCGCGCGCTTCACGACCTCTTGCCATTGACTCGATCTCCAGGCGGCAAAGACCGCATCCCATCCATGGCAGAACTCTAAGCACCCGCCAATGAAGGTCCTCCTATAGTGCTCTCGCCAGGCGGCGCGACTCTCCTTGCCCCATCGGGGGCAGTGGATTTCAAGTGAAGGGGGTTCCCACTGGGAACCCTAAATATAATTTTAAAAAAGGAGAGCCCGGTTTGGGATGCAACGGTAAAAAAATATTCATTGTAAGGCCCCAGGTGGGCCAAAAGAAAAAAGGGGGAAAGAAAAGAGAAAAAGGGGGTTGTTTATGTTAGGCCCAATTGGGTCGTAAGTTTAAAAAAAAGAGGGAGAGCCATGTGATGTTTGGGCCCTGAGTTGGATCGTGTGTAAAAAATTGCAAAAAATGGGGGCGTACAAAAAAAAGAAGAATAAGAAGAAAAAAAGGTGCAAACAAAAAAAAGAAAGGAAAAAAACACACGCGATAAAAAAATGAGTCGGCTATTAAAAAAGGAAAATAGCCAGAAAATACAATACAACAACAACAAAGCCTTTTCCCATAATTAAGTAGGGTCGGCTACATGGATTCTTCGCCTCCATTTAGATCTATCTTGGGTCAATCTCAGGCTTATATCCAAAAAACTAAGATCCCTTCGTATAGCCTCTTTCCAACACTTCTTGGGCTGTACTTGCCCTCTCTTAGCCGGCTCAACATCCCAACACTCGCATCTCCTAACCGGTGCATCCGTTGATCTTCTTTGCAAATGACCAAACCATCTTAAGCGGTTTTCTCGCATCTTATCCTCGATCGGAGTTACACTAACTTTCTTTCCGATTGCATCATTTCGAATCCGATCTTTATGTGTGTGTCCATACATCCACCTTAGCATTTTCATTTCTGCTACAACCATTCTCTGCACATGTCTATTATTCACAGGCCAACATTCAGATCCATAGAGCATAGCATGTCTCACGGCTGCTTTGTAAAACTTTAATTTAATTTTTAAAGGAATTTTCTTATCACAAAGAACAGTAGAGGCTCCTCTCCACTTTAACCAGCCTGCATTTATTCTATTAGTAACATCTCCATCAATTTCCCCATCCTGTTGCAAAATAGATTCCAGGTATCTAAAAGAATCTCTCTTCTGGTTTTTATTGTCACCAATCTTCACCTCAATTCCTTCACCATTGCTTCCATCAAAGGTGCACTCCATATATTCTGTCTTAGCCCTACTTATATGAAATCCTTTAGTCTCCAATGCATGTCTCCAAATCTCAAGCTTCTCATTTACTCCATCTTTAGTCTCGTCAATCAACACAATATCATCAGCCAATAACATACACCAAGGTAACTCATCCTGAATGTGACTTGTCAACTCGTCCATAATCAAAGTAAAAAGAAATGGACTCAAAGCTGAACCTTGATGTAAACCAATGTCGATGTCAAAATAGCCAGTCTTCCCAGACGGGGTCCTTACACAAGATAAGGCCCTATCATACGTGTCCTTTATGAGGTTAATGTATGTACATGTACTTCTCTCTTCTCCAAAACTCTCCACAATATCTCTCGTGGGACGGAATCCTAAGCCTTCTCCAAATCAATAAAGATCATATGGAGGTTCTTCCTTTTAGCTATATAAATCTCCATTGTTCTTCTCAATAAATGATTCGAAAAAAATACAATGATTCGAAAAAAAAATGATTGAGAAAAAAAAGAAGCCGAAAAAAATTAAGATCGGTATTTTGATGTTTTGTTGTCTCCTCATTCCTTGTCTTCTCCTAACTTTGTCGATGTCATTATGTTCCGATAAGTATGGGAGAAAGGGGGAGTACTATGTAGAGTCATATGAATGTTCTAGATTCAGATGTCAAATTCCAGACCAGTCAGAATTTTCAGACTTTACGGTTCAGTTTCAAACACTATGTGGATTGGTTCAGAGTCCAAATCAAGGCCTTGAATGTCGGTTTCGGTCACTATTTCGGTGACGACCAAAACAGAATTTCGATGGAATTTCGGTCAAATTTCGATCATTTCGGTCATTTTTTGTACTAGGACCCCCATATTTCGGTCATTTCGGTCGAATTTCGATTTCGACTGGATATCGATATTCGACAGAAATTCGACCGAATTTCGCTGAAATTTGAGCTAAATTCAAGGCACTCCATATTTGAGTGGCCCATTTTCACTTCGAGTTCTCCAAAGAGAGACTCCTTTTTCAAACGCACACGTGTGCGATCAGTTTTGTGGTCACCATCTTTTGTTTTGGTCAGAGTTTTCATGTATTCCATATGGACTCCAGAGTAGAGTAGAGGTCTCATTCCCTTTGTTATGTGGGCTAGGATTTTCATGTAGTTTAATAGGGACGCCAGAGTAAAGATCCCATTCTCTGAACCAGTATGGGAGAGATCCAGTTCCTTGACGGGGACACTTTTCCAGACTCCATTCTCCAGTGACCGTAGACTCCGACGAGGATGTCTCCACAGCTTTTTCAGTTCGGCCCTTTCAGAATTTGTTCTTGAAGATTATTTATCCATTATTTATGATCTGTTCAAGTTTGAGATCTAAGGGGTTTTTTACCCAAAACGTTCCTATTCAAGTTGATTTGGCTGCGCCATCATCGCGCAACCCTTACCGCACCTCATTCGCGATCATCTCCAAGCAGCCTCTTCTGATCAGCCTGACCTTGCACTGTTAGAGTTCGCGTAGCCGGACATCGCGCTGCCAGAGCTCGCGCAACCAGACCTCGTGCAGCCAACCTGCAAGTTGGTTAGGCGGAGGCATTGTTTGCCCGCTTCTCTAGGTTCCTAACGACGAGCCCCCTCTCATTCGATTCTTCTTCCAGGCAGCAACCCCGGTCCTCAGCCACATCACGCGCACCTCCTCCTCCTCCTGGCAGATCCAAGTCGGAGGCGTCGTTTCTTCACAAAGCCGGAAACACTCCGCTTCCAGGCGGAGCCCCCTTCTCAGACGCAACAGCAAGCTCCATGGTCGGCGGCATCAGCCTCGCACGCTTCAGCGACCTCCTGCCATTGACTCGATCTCTAGGTGGTAAAGGTCGCAACCCATCCATGGCGTAACTCCAAGCACCTGCCAACGAAGGCCCTCCAACGGTGCTCTCGTCAGGCGGCGTCTCTCTCCATATCCCATCGGGTGCGGCGGGTTTCAAGTGAAAGGGGTTCTCACTGGGAACCCTAAATATAATTAAAAAAAGGAGAGTCTGATTTGGGTTGCATCAGTAAAAAAATATTCATTGTAAGGGCCCAGGTGGGCCGGAAGAAAAAGGGAAAAAGAAAAGAAAAAAGGGGATTGTTTATGTTAGGCCAAATTGGGCCATGAGTTAAAAAAGAGGGGGATCCATGTGATGTTTGGGTCTAAAGTTGGGCCGTATGTAAAAATATTGCAAAAAAAAGGGCGCGTACAAAAAAAGAAGAAAAAAAGGTGCATACAAAAAAAGAATGGATTAAAAACTCACACGATAAAAAAATGAGTCGGCTATTAAAAAAGGGGAAAATAGCCAGAAAAAAATGATTCGAAAAAAAAAAATGATTGAGGAAAAAAATGAGATCGGCATTTGTGATGTTTTGTTGTCTCCCCATTTCTTGACTTCTCCCAACTTTGTCGATGTCATTATGTTCCGATAAGTATGGGAGAAAGGGGGAGTATTGTGTAGAGTCACAGGTCTGTTCCAAATTCAGATGTCAGATTCCAGACCAGCCAGACTTTTCAGACTCTACAGTTCAGTTTCAGACTCCGCGGATTGGTTCACAGTCCAAGTTCGAGACACTCCATATTTGAGTGACTCATTTTGTTCGAGTTCTCCAAAGAGAGATTCCTTTTTCAGATGTGTATGTGTGCGATCAGTTTTGTGGTCCTCATCTTTTGTTTTAGTCAGAATTTTCATGTGTTCCACAGGGACTCCAGAGTAGAGATCTCATTCTCTAAGCCAATATGTGAGAGGCACAGTTCTCTAACGAGGAGACTTTTCAAACTCTTCTCCAGCGACCGTGGACTTCGAGGAGGATGTCTCTACGATTTTTTTAGTTCGACCCTTTCAACGATGGAGCAGTTGTCCACATGATTGTGGCAGGCCAAAGTTCTCCAGGTGGAGACTCATTTTTAGTTACAGTGACTCTGACAGGTGCAGTACAGAGCACATGCTCTCCGACGGGGAGATTCAGTTCGACTCACACTCCAGCCCGTTTGTTCCTCCTCACCTGCACGATATGAGAAGCAACGTCCTCGACAGCAGTCGATAGTTGTGCACATTGAGTTGATATTGGTTAGTGTCTTGTATTGTGAGTTCGAGTAATTTCTTTCTGTTTGTCCAAGTTGCGCATTGCATGCTCCAGCTTGAGGGGGAATGTTGGAGTGTGTTGAGTATGCATAACATCCAGAGTTTAGTCTCACATCTACCAGTGGTGGGATGTGGAGACTCAGTGAAGGTTATACAAGAAGCCCCACCACACCCTCTGTATTCAGTGAGAAAGTCAATAGACACATATAGCCCTTTGAAGCCTTTTCCCGTGGTTTCATCTCGCTCCTTATGGAGTAAGGTTCCACGTAGAATCCTGATGTTTCTAAATATTTTATTCTTTTGTTAGCTTCCGCATTATATTTTCTAACATTAATGTTATGCATATGTTGGCAATTTACAGCAGAAGTCAACCGATCCAATCAAGTTTCTACATGAGTTGGTTATGCATCTAAATAGCAGATTACATGGTTTTCAGGTACATAAACTTGTCGTAGGATTTGCACACGCCATTTGAAATTTAATTGGCACATGAATATTCTGCTAAATCAGTGCTTAGTATCTATTCTTACTTGTGGCACTGAAACCATGGCCACACAAATCATAAAGAAGTCAACTAGTTCCATTGACCGGAACAAGGACCTGACTCTGTAAATCCCCCATAATATGTTACAATTGTTGTCGAACTTTCTTATTGCGTGCATGTTCCAATCTTTTTTTGTTATCTAATAGAGTACATGACAAGAATTCTGGGATTATCATCACTAGATGACGGCCTCAGAGCTGTGGTTCGTGGAGGAATTGGACATGCTAGCACTTGCACTGAATGGAAGAATGAAGATTCATAAGTTCCATCTTGGATGCTCTAAAACCTGAGACACATACAAGGGTGTGTATGACATTGCAAAGCTAATTATAGATTTCTGTACATTTGTAGATTGGAATTGCCCCAGCACTCACAACTTGTTGTCGTGTTTACACAACTCATTTTCTCTGAGACACTGACACCGCCTGATTTTGTGATTTTAGAGTTGCGAACCACAGAAACCAATCGGGATAGGCTGAGTTCTACTTGGGCAACCTTTGAGGTCAAAGTCAATCACCTCACCAATCGCATGCATGGTACACTTCCCATCATGTATGTAGCCGTAAATATGACATGCGAATATCTGTTGCTGCCATTGGCTGTCATACAGGTTTTTGCTCGGTATTTTACATTTGGAAGCTGTTATGTTTGTTGACTGTTGGGATTATCAGGAAATTATTATAGCTTCAGAATTTGTTTTTCCTCTTCTTCATGATTCTGATTTTCTTTTGTTGTAAAAACTTGTAATCTGGACGAGGATATGAATGTTTGTAAGTCTAATGGAATGTGTTTGTTCTGACTTCCTGGTAAGGAAGTTGCTTGTTGAATGTGGTTTTGAAAGAATCTTATTTGTCTTGAAATGCATAGCCATCACCAATCTAGGCAGCTGCTTGGGAAGTTTCAAGGACTATTCCCTGTTGAAACACCTAGGAGGTTTATACGATGCCAAAGCGAATCCTTTCAAATCTGAACTGAAAGCAGAGCTATTGATTGACCCAGCTTGACTTGTTATACAAACACTTCTCACTTTTAGGTTGCTGGGTACGTCTTCAACAATCAACATGATTGACAAGGTTAAATCCCATATAATCCTTCTACCGAACACCTATTTGGATGCAGTGTTAACTCTGTATTATCCACTTGAGTTCAATATAGTTGTGGCATGTTACTACGGAAGGATCAGATCAATTGGTACCCAACCATCAAAGTGTATGGATAGTAGAAGTGTCTCCATAAGGATCCTAGAGTACCCTAATGTCATGCCATGCCCTGTTAATACAATTAGTAGTGGAGAAATGTTTATATGCCTTGAATTCTAGCCATCTGACCCAGGTTGAAGAACTCCGCATGCAACCCCTCAATGCCGTACCGTATCCCAACAAGACATGGGTCCGTTTGTTTCAGGGATTCGTCTTTACGAGAGTAGTATATAAACTCCATAGGGTTAGGGATCTCTGCATCCTATATACTTTTCTTTTGCTCCACATAATGAAAATCGATCGCCGCCACCCAAGGACGTAGCCCAGTTATAGGTGAACCTTGTAAATCCATGCATCTCCATGCTTGCTTGATTGATCTCGTTGTGCATGCTTCCATAATTCACAATAAATGATATTAGATCTTCGGGTTCCGTATGGGTCATCAAGAAAGATGATGTCGAACAATCTGAAGATCGAGAAGTTCACAGGGAAGAACATGTTTAGTCTATGACAGATCAAGATGCGTGTTCTTCTGAAGCAGCAAGGCATCCGGGCACCGTTGGATCAGGAGCGGGCGAAGGTACTCGAACCCTCCAAGTCGGATGTACAAGAAGAGAGGGCGCATTCGACGATCGTGTTGTGTTTGACGGACGAGATTATTGTCGAGGTCGTCGATGAGGATTCTGCGGTTGGTTTGTGCCTGAGACTTGAAAGTTTGTACATGACGAAATCTCTAACTAACAAGTTTCTCTTGAAGCAACATATGTTCTCTCCTTGCATGCAGGAAGGTACATCTCTTAAAGAACATCTAGATTGCCTAAATACATTGTTGATGGATTTAAGAAATGTAGATGTTAAGATTGAAGATGAGGATGTTGCCTTGATTTTGTTAGTTTCTCTTCCATTATCGTATGAGAATTTGTTCAATCATTTATCGTGGGAAGAGAATCGATAACCCTAGAGGAAGTTCGTTCGAGTTTGCATACGCGTGAACTTCGATATATGGTTATCGGGAAGTAGGATCTAATGGTGCGGGTTTGGTTATGACTCATGAAAAGAATCATATTGGTTCTGGCTACGCAAAGAGTGGAAAGTAGAAGTCTAAGTCGAAGAATCACAATGCTAAAGACATGTGCAATTATTGCAAGGAAGTTGGAGATTGGAAGGTCTAGTGCTTGAAGAAGAAAGGCAAAGGCACAGTTGCTGTCATGGCTCAGGGAGGCGTGTATTTTAAAGATAATATGTTTCTCACCGTCACAAATCAGAAGACGACAGATAACACATGCATTCTTGACTCAGGTTGTTCTTACCATATGACACCGAATGAAGATTGATTCTGCACCTATGAGAATATAGATGATGGAAACGTCGTCATGGGGAATGACGTGACATGAAAGATTATGAGGATCGGCTCTGTGAAGATTAAGATGCATGATGGAGTCGTGATGATAGTGACAAAAGTATGTCATGTTCCTGATCTCAGGAAGAACCTAATATCCCTTGGAGTCTAAAAAGATATAGGTACAATGCTGAAGGTGGAGTCATGCAGGTTGCCAAAGGCAAGGTGATTGTCATCAAAGGCAACAAGCAGAAAACCATATACGTCAGGGTTCTACAGTTATGGGTTCTGTTGTAGTGGCATCCCAAGCTGTGAGATCAGAGTCAGAGTTGTGGTATATGCGGTTGGGATACATAAGTCAGATGTGGATGAATATCCTCAGTTATAAGGTCTCATCGTGTATCTCAAGGGATCCAAGATGGAGTTCTGTGAACATTGCGTGTTCGGGAAACAACATAAGAAACAATTTTAATAAAGTTATCCACATGACGAAGGAGACGTTCGACTACATCTATGCTGATTGTTGGGGTCCTTCACAGATCCCGTCTTTGGGAGGTGCCATGTATTTTCTATCTATTATTGATGATTACTCCAGGATGGTGTGGGTATATATGATGAAGCACAAGAGTGAGGCATTTCAGACCTTCAGGCAGTAGAAGATCATGGTGAACCAGACTGCTAAGAAGGTGAAGCATCTTTGTACTAGATAATGGGCTGGAGTTCTGTTCGTCAGAGTTCAATGAGTTATGCAAGGAGGAGGGTGTTGCGAGACACCTCATCGTCAGAGATACGCCACAACAGAACGGAGTTGCATTGAATGGACAAGATGCTTCTTGAGAGAGCAAGGTGCATGCCCTTTAATGCTGGAATTGGTAGAGCATTCTGAGTTGAAGCTGTGAATATAGCTTGTTACTTGGTTGATTGGAGTCCCGCGCCTACCATTGATTGCAAAAGACCTATGGATGTATGGCCTGGTAATCATGTTGATTATTCTATTTTACGAGTCTTTGATTGTGCTACCTATTATTATGTTAGTGAAGGAAAGTTAGAGTCGATGGCAAAGAAATGTGTGTTTACAGGCTATGGTGCATGAGTAAAGGGGTACAGAATCTGGTCCCCTTCTAAGCATAAAATTATTGTTAGCATGTATGCCACTTTTGATGAGAATTCTATGCTTCACTCGAGTAGTGAGTCTTTTGATGCAGGGACAAGTGATGATGTGCACGAACAGGTAGAGTTCGAATTGACACCAAGTAGTGATCACGCAGTTGATTACACCACTCTTGATCAGGTTGTTGCTGCAGCCTGAAGATGAGCAACCAAGAGAGGAAACCAAATGTTGCTATTGATCGGTCCTATAGAGAGATACATATACCGCAAACATATGGATTTGAAGACATGGTTGCATTTGCACTACAGGTTGCAGGGGAGGTTGAGTCTCAAGAGCCCTCCACTTACATGGAGGCCATAGCTGGGGTCACTGTTGTAAAAGTCGGCTGACTAGTCGGTCTGACTGGTCGAGTCGGGAGGGGGGGATAGCCTACTCGACTAGGCCTAGTCGGCCATTAGTCAGTCACCTCGATTAATCAGGTTGACTAGTCGGCCTAGTCGATCGACTTTTACATAGAGATTTTTTATTTTTTTTATTTTTTGCTTTATAAAAGCAAACTCATTCTAATATGATTAATGTTATATTTAAAGTTGTTGAAATAAAATAGAATTGTGTTTATTATTGAAGCCTTAAGTCTCTCTTATATAGGAGAAAAGCCCTAGATAAATTACATGAGAGGTATATAAAGGAAATAGAAATAACAAATAAATATAAAGAGATATAAATATCTCAAAACTCCCCCTCAAGCTGGAGCATATATATCTATTAAGATCATCTTGGAATAGCATTTTTGAAAATGGCCTCTAGCAAGGCCTTGGTAAAAATATCAGTTGTTCGATTTCCAATAGAAATATGGGATGTGGATATTAGACCCTTCTGAATCATATCTCTGGTATAGTGGCAACCGACCTGTATGTGCTTGGTTTGTTCATGAAATGCATGATTATTGAAATAGAGCTGTTTGATTGTCACATTGGGAAGAGGAACCTCAACAGCAAGGTCAGTAAAAACCGATCTAACCCACATCATCTCTGTGCTTCCCAGTGCCCTAGCCCTGTACTCGGATTCTGCACTAGATCTAGCAACCACTCTTTACTTCTTGCTTTTCCATGACACGAGAGAGCTCCCACAAAAATAGCAAAGCCAGAAATAGATTTCCTTTCTTTAAGGCATCCTGCATAGTTTGCATCTGCATAAGTTGTCACCTCAATAGACGTACCTCTGCTGAATATAAGACCAGTACCAGGTGAAGTCCTCAAATATCTCAAAATCATATAGAGATTACATCCATATGAGCCTTCCTGGGCTGCTCCATGAACTGGCTCGCCTTGCTCATAGTAAAGGATATGCATGGCCTGGTGATGGTAGCATATAGGAGCTTCCCAACAAGCTCCATGTATCTCCTCTTGTCTACCTCCTCGGTGTCATCATCATATAATCTCATACTTGGATCCATAGGGGTACTAGTAGGCTTGCACTCTGCCATACAAGTCTCTAGTAGAAGATCAATCACAAACTTCCTCTGGGTCATCACAAGACCACGTTGGTTCCTGGCGAACTCTAATCCAAGGAAGTATCGGAGATTGCCAAGGTCCTTGGTCGCAAACTGCTGACCTAGGAACTCCTTGACAGACTGAATGCCCTACTCATCATCACTCATAACAATAATGTCATCAACATAGACAAGAATAGCAATAATACCCCCCTGTGTCCTCTACACAAAAAGCGAGTGATCCGCTGTGGACCGTGTAAGCCCCTGGTGCTCTATCAATTCCGAAAGCTTCTGATACCAAGCTCTTGGACTCTGCTTCAGGCCGTAAATCGCCTTGTGGATCCTACATACCCTCTGAGACTCCCCCTCAACAGTAAACCCCGGTGGTTGCTGCATATATACCTCCTCCTGAAGATCTCCATATAGAAACACATTCTTCACATCAAGTTGGTAAAGAGGCCAGTCCCGTGAAACAACAACTGATAGAAGAATGCGCAATGTCAAATGTCTAGCCACTGGAGAAAAGGTATCCTGATAGTCCACTCCATAAGTCTGCATGAACCAACATGCTACAAGCCTTGCCTTGTAGCGATCTACACTACCATCTGTCTGTTGCTTCACTGTAAAGATCCATTTGTACCCCACAACAAAGGCACCTGGAGGAGCAGAAACAACACTCCAGGTACCACGAGACTGCAAAGTGGTCATCTCCTCCTCTATGGCAAGTCGCCACCTACTGTCCTGTATGGCCTCCTGATATGTTTGCGAGATAGTAACAGTTGAGAGTCCCATAACAAACCTCATGTATTCCTCTGAAAGATGATCCAAGGAAACATGCGCAGCAAGAGGATAAGTGGCATAGTTACGACACAGCTTCCTCAAGGCAATAGGTACATCGAGGTCATCAGCCTTTCTGCTCTCCGGCGTCAGCTCCTCTTGTATAGTATCATGTGGAACAAGCATATCACCAGTGCCATCAGTAGAAACTATGTGTTCACTACATACCTGAGGTGTGCTGGATGACGGGGAAGGCGCATGAGCTGGGGGATGAGTAGAGGATCTGTGAATGTAAAATCGCGGTAGGAAATGTGTCAGGGTAGACGGAGGTAGAGGTGGTGGAGGAGGTGGAGGTGGAGGAGACTCAACATGGGGAGTTATTGATGGAGATAACAGAGGTGGTGGAACAAATACATCCTCACCAGAGTCAGTATTAGACAACTTGTCACCTGTAGGAGAAAAATACATAATAGACTCAAAAAATGTGACATCAGCACTCATATAATATTTTCTCCCAACATGATCAAAACATCTATACCCTTTTTGGGTACAAGAATAACCAAGAAACACCCATTTGACATCTCTAGGAGAGAGCTTGTCGCGACCAGGAGTAAAATTCTAGACAAATGCCACAGACCCAAAGACTCTGAGAATAAGGGAGAATTAGGTCCTTCTCAAGAAACGCAATCAAGAAAGGAACCTTTTCTCCATGGATACTAGAAGGCATGTGATTCACCAAGTAACATGCAATAAGAACCGCATCGCCCCAGAACGAATGAGGAGCTCGACTCTGAATCAAAAGAGTCCTAGTGACATCCAAAAGATGACGGTGTTTGCGTTCAACAACACCATTCTGATGCGAGTGTAAGCATAAGAAGTCTGATAAACAATACCAAAAGATCTGAGAAAGTCATACAACTGTAAAATAAAAAACTCAAAGGCATTATCAATGCGAATAAACTCCATATTAGCAGAAAAATATTCTTAATCTCAATTAGGAATTATTTAATAATATGGCCAGCTTTAGACTTATTCTTTAACAAGAAAATCCAAGATAATCTAGAGAAATCATCCACAACAACCATATAGAGCCGATGTCCATGATGATCTGGAACATGACTAGGACCCCGGATATCAGAATGTACCCACTCAAACAACTGACTACTCTGATGACTTTGACGACTTGGAAATGAAGAATGATGGTGCTTCCCATGCTGACATGCCTCACACTCCAAGGTAGTACGAGTAGAGATATGAGGGAGAACATGATACAGCTTCTGCAGAAGAAGGTGTCCAAAGCGAAGATGCCATATGAAAGGAGAAACAGACCCAGACAGAATAGTAGTTGCACCAGCATACGGAGGTTGGACCAGTCTATAAAGTCCTCTCTATTCACGGCCACATCCAATCACCGTACCCGTGAGTATGTCCTGAAACACAAGAGAAGAGGGATAAAAAATGGCACAGCAATGGAAATCTTTTGTAATCTGACTAATATACAAAAGATTCATCTGAAATGCTGGAGCATGTAAGACATTTTGCAGGCGCATCGATGGAGCTAGAACAATCTCCCTTGACCAATAATGGGTAGATGAACCCTATTAGCAATCACCACTGATCTACTAAGAGGGATAGATCTGTAAGAAGTAAATTGAGCCTGATCTTCACACATATGATGAGAAGCTCCAGAGTCCATGATCCAATCAGTCAAATCCGAACTGCTACAACTGGTAAGTGCGTAAGCAATACCTGACAAACTCTTAGAGGCTCTGACAGCAGCTGCAACATCTGAAGATCCTACTGGTGGGGCAGGCAGTGTAGTCATCATCACCCTCAACCTAGAGACAATATCATCAAGCCTCGCATCATGAGAAGGTGCTGAAATAGTCTATGTTTGCTCAGCTACACGGGCCGACACTGGATACTCATGCTTCAAATAGCATGTCTCCTCTGAATATCCTGGACGGTGGCAATGTGAGCATGGGCCACGAAAACTGTGAAGTATCCCCTCTGCCATGAGAAGCAGCCATCGCAGAGGGATTTTGGGTTACGGTAGTAGACATAGTAGTGATCATGCTCAGCCTCTTGTAGACCTCCTCCATCGGAGGTATCTTTTCTCCTGTAAGTAGTTGAGTACGTGATGCATTGTACTCTGAGTAAAGGGATGACAGAAAGGCCCATGTCATAGTAGCATTCATGTATGCTTGTTGTTGCTCAGTGCTGGTAATGGGCATAAAGTTATGGAGTCACTCAAACATGCCTCGAAGATGAGAGAAGTGGGCATGAAGAGGCCGACCATTCTGCTTGGTCGAGAATATATCATACTGCAATTGGAGAATCTTGCTCTCATTATTGGCTTGCCCATATGTGGCAGCTAAGGTATACCACGTAGCCTTGGCTATGGGTTGATTGACAATGTCGTTGGCAATCTTCGTGGTGAGCATCTCGGAGAGCCAAATCCGTGCATAGGCATCATCTTGCTTCCAAGAAGCATTAATCCTAGTCTTGTTTGTCGGCTCTGAATTAGTTAAAATGTGCTCCTTGTTATGGCATTGCATAAGGGTGCGAAACTACATGGACCACAACTCGTAGTTGGTCCCGTCCATCTTTAAGTTGGAATCCGGGCCCTTGAAGGCATCGGATGACGAAAACACGTCACTCTTGATCTCTAACATGATGAACAGATGCTGAAAATATGGAACAAACTGGGAAGTAGACTACTCTGAGCGTGTCTACACAATCATATGAAGGAGTTGTTGTACGTGTAGATTCATACAACTATCTTTTGCAATCCTTGTTGTAGTCTAGGGCCGGAAACCGTGATTTATATGTCAAAAATCACGATTTTCGATTGAAATCAAACTGTCTCGGTCTACAACAGTGGTCGAACAATGCCCCAAAGGAGATGGTGCAACCACAGATGCGCAGGTACAGTGGCGCATGAGCATAGCACGCAGGGGCGCAGCCACAGATGCGCAGGCGCATGTGCGCAATGCTCGCAGGGGCTCGAACCCACGAGTGCACAGGTGCAGTGTGCCGAGGTGCAACGTGCAGAGGTGCAGTTGGCGGGAGAGGGAGGGGTGGGGTCGGGGACGACAGTGAGGGTGGGGGCGGCGTGTAGGGTAGGTTTTGGGTGGGATACGGGAACTCCGGTCTAAAACCGTTTGCTCCGATACCATAGAACAACAACACCAAAGCCTTTTCCCGCAATTAAGTAGGGTCAGCTACATAGATTCTTTGCCTCCATTCAGATCTATCTTAAGTTAATCTTGGGCTTATATCCAAAAAACTAAGATCCCTTCGTTGCTTCGATACCATGTTGAAAGAAAATAGAATTGTGTTTATTATTGAAGCCCTAAGGCTCTCTTATATAGGAGAAAAGCCCTAGGTAAATTACATGAGAGGTACATAAAGGAAATAGAAATACCAAATAAATATAAAGAGATATAAATATCTCAACAAAAGTCAATTACTTTCTTTTTTAATAGCAAACTTATTCTAATATGCTTAATGTTATATTTAAAGTCAAGTACTTCTTTTGTTTCATTATGATAGTATAGAAAATGTACAAATCTATGCAAATATACAAGAATATATGTATAAAAAAATATTTATATATTTAAAATAATTAAAAAATTCAAAATCGACTAATGGCCAACTAAATCCGATTAGTCGCTCGACTAGGATTAATCCTTAGTCAGTGACCCTGCCGACCGAGTATCGACTACCGATTTCTGCAACCTTGGCTGCGGTTGAATATGGGCAGTGTATTGCTGCTATGGATGAGGAGATGGAGTCTCTTCAAAAGAATCACACATGAGAACTTGTCAAGTTGTCAAAGGGGAGGAAGGTCGTTGGATGCAAATAGATTTTCAAGAAGAAGACATGAATCTCAGGTAGTGAAGGCATCAGATATAAGGTATGTCTAGTTGTGAAGGGTGACAGTCAGAAGGAAGGTGTAGATTACAATGAGATACTCTCCCGTTGTAAGGTATACGTCCATCAAGGTGCTTCTAGCTCTTATAGCACATCGAGAGTTGGAGCTGGAGTTAAGGTTGCAGAAATCGACGGTCAGTACTCAGTCGATAGGGTCACTGACTAAGGATTATAGGTTGTCGGGCGACTAATCGAATTTAGTCAGTCATTAGTCAGTTTTGATTTTTTTAAATTATTTTAAATATATAAATCATTTTTTATACATATATTCTTATATATTTGCATAGATTTGTACATTTTCTATACTATCATAATGAAACAAAAGAAGTAATTGTTTAGGCATGCCCCAAGCACCAAATACTTCTTACACAATGTATTTTAAAAGAAATGGCATGCTTGATGTCTCTGATGTAGTTATGGAATGAATTGTATGCTCACTCTGATGGTAGCTTCGTTGAATTTTTGTAGGTAGACCCTACACGAGTGAAAGAAACTACAATAAGGCCAAAACGCCCTATGCTTGAGAGGGATATCCTTGATTTGGAGAAGAAGACAACAATAACAACAAAGCCTTTTCCCACAATTAAGTAGGGTCGCTACATGGATTCTTCGCCTCCACTCAGATCTATCTTGGGTCAATCTCGGGCTTATATCCAAAAAACTAAGATCCCTTTGTATAGTCTCTTTCCAACACTTCTTGGGTCGTCCTCGCCCTCTCTTAGCTGGCTCAACATCCCAACACTCGCATCTCCTAACTGGTGCATCAGATGATCTTCTTTGCAAATGACCAAACCATCTTAATTGGTTTTCTCGCATCTTATCCTCGGTCGGAGCTACACCAACTTTTTTTTCTGATTGCATCATTCCGAATCCGATCTTTACGTGTGTCCACACACACCTTAACATTTTCATTTCTTCTACAGCTATTCTCTGCAAATGTCTATAGTTCACATGCCAACATTCAGATCCATAGAGCATAACAGGTCTCACGGCTGCTTTGCAAAACTTTCCTTTAATTTCCAAAGGAATTTTCTTATCACAGAGAATAGCTACACCAACTTTTTTTCTGATTGCATCATTCCGAATCCGATCTTTACGTGTGTCCACACATCCGCCTTAGCATTTTCATTTCTTCTACAGCTATTCTCTGCAAATGTCTATGGTTCACAGGCCAACATTCAGATCCATAGAGCATAGCTGGTCTCACGGCTGCTTTGTAAAACTTTCCTTTAATTTCCAACACTTCTTGGGTCGTCCTCGCCCTCTCTTAGCCGGCTCAACATCCCAACACTCGCATCTCCTAACTGGTGCATCAGATGATCTTCTTTGCAAATGACCAAACCATCTTAAGTGGTTTTCTCGCATCTTATCCTCGATCGGAGCTACACCAACTTTTTTCCTGATTGCATCATTCCGAATCCGATCTTTACGTGTGTCCACACATCAACCTTAGCATTTTCATTTCTTCTACAGTTATTCTCTACAAATGTCTATGGTTCACAGGCCAACATTCAGATCCATAGAGCATAGCAAGTCTCACAGCTGCTTTGTAAAACTTTCCTTTAATTTCTAAAGGAATTTTCTTATCACAGAGAACAGCAGAGGCTCCTCTCCATTTTAAAACTTTCCTTCGATTTGGAGAATGTAGTTGCTAAATGTAAGTTAAATGTGTTGCATATTTCAACGCTTGGCCATACTTTTAGAATGAAAATTCTGTGTGCCTCTGCCTCTATAATTGACCTATTTGATGTATCATGTTTGCAGACAGAACAACAAAACAAGAAATCCAAGATGTTGATACCTATAGAAATTAAAATGTAGCTTGCGAAAGTCGCTAGACTAGTAACAAGTTCAATTATTTTGTGTATTGATGATGGGTTTTTTAATGTTGAAATTTAAATATAGAAACCATTATCATCTTATAGAGCAATCGAGGAAAAATTGCATCAGAAGATTTCATTGGTCCGCTTATGGGTATTCTTGGTCATCTAGTGCAGCAAAAGACATTGAAAGTAGTGTTTTAAATGCAATCAGTGATGCATATATCTAAGTGATGCAAGCACTGCCCAAAGATTATGCCAGAGTCCAAGAAATTTTCTTGGTTCTTTAAATGTTGAGAATATATGTATGTATGCATGCTTGCTTACATTATCGCCTTACTGTTGATGTATCACAATGCAGAGGCACTTGAAAAATGGTGGAATTAGGTATTTGGTTCTTGGGGCATGCACAGTAAATAAAATTTTAAAAATAAAAAATCTCTATGTGAAAGTCAGTCGAGTAGTCGACCCGATTAGTTGGATTAACCGACTAATGGCCGATTAGGCCTAGTCGAATCGGCTAATCCCCCCCCCAACTCGACTAGTTGGACCGACTAGTCAGCCTAGCCGGCCGACTTCTACAACTATGGTTGGAGCAGTTAGATGTGACGACAACCTTCTTGCATGGTGAACTCGAAAAAGACATACTTATGAGCCAACCATAGGGATTCACATCTCAGAGCAAGGAAGACCATGCGTGCAGATTGAAGAAGTCCTTGCATGGGCTTAAGCGGTCTCCCAGGCAGTAGTACAAGAAGTTTAACAGTTTCATGATTGTTGTGTTTACTACAACAAGGTAGAGGATGGATCCTTCATCTATATGTTATTCTACGTCGACGACATGCTGATTGTTGCCAAGAAGAAGAGTTCCATAAATGATCTGGAGAATCTCCTTCGTTCAGAGTTTGAGATGAAGGACCTTGTGCAACGAAAAAGATTTTAGGGATGGAGATCATTAGAAATCGTGCAAAAGAGACGTATTTCTTATCTCAGAAGAACTACACTAAGAAAGTTCTAATGAGATTTGGGATGTCTACAGTCAAGCCTCTAGGTACTCCATCCGCTGTGAATATTGATCTCACTTTCTTCCGCACCTCAGTCAGACGCAGAGAAGGAACACATGCCACGTGTTCCATATGCCAGCGCAGTTGGGAGTCTTATGCATGTCATGCTATGCACAAGACCTGATATTGCTCGTGTTGTGAGCATTGTTAGCATATTCATGGGCAACCCAGGGAAGGAGCATTGGCAGACAATCAAACGGATTTTCTGCTATATGAGAGGAACATTAGACATTAGCCTTATCTACAACAGTGATGCAGAGTGTTTAGTTGCTGGATATTCAGATTCAGATTATGTTGCTGATGTTGATGGGGGAGATTAATGACATGCTATGATTTCACTTTGAGGAGTTCTTCCATCAGTTGGAAAGTTGCTTTACAACCATCAGTTACTCTGTCTACCACAGATGCATAGTACATGGTTTTGACAGAAGCTACAAAGGAAGGCATATGACTGAAGGGCTTAATTGGAGATCTCGGTCTACAATAGGACTAGGCTATAGTATATTGTGAAAGTCTCAATACAATATGCTTAGTCAAGGATCATGTACATCATGAGAGGACCAAGCACATAGATGTCAGATATCACTTCATTCGTTGTGAGAAGAGGATTAAGGTGAAGAAGGTCGACACAACAGATAATCCAGTCGATATGTTGACAAACGCAGTTCGTGGGAGTAAGTATAAACATTGTTTGGACTTGCTCAATGTCGACAGTTGACATTAGCCCCAAGGAGGGGCTGACGGCGGCACGACGAATCTTGGCAAAGCTTCTCAGAGGATTTAATTCAAGGTGGAGATTGTTGGTATGCCTTGAATCCTAACCATCTGATCCAGGTTTAAGAACCATGTATGCTGCCCCTCCTGTCGTACTATACCCCAAGACGAGGGTCTCGTTGCTCGATTAGCGAGCCTGTGGGGTCTAGGGGCGGAGCAGGTGCGCACGCCCCAACCCCCACCCCCCCTGGGGTAGTGCCCTGACGAATTTTTTTATGAGTGGGTTCTATTTGTATTCGGATATATGGATTTCTTTGTTTTAGGGATCCGCCTGTACAATAGTATATAAACTTCTTGAGGTTAGGGCTCTCTGCATCCTATGTACTTTTTCTCTCAACGTAGTGAAAATCAATCGTCGTCGTCCAAGGATGTAGCCCAGTTACGGATGAACCTTGTAAATCCATGCATCTTCGTGCTTGCTTGATTGATCTCGTTTGTGCATGCTTTCACGATTTGCAACAAGAAATAACATTTGGAAGGGGATTAAGAATGATATTAGGGTTAGGATGCTCGTGGTTGTGGCGGTTGAATGCAAGAATGCTGAGTGACCTTTTCGATACATGTACAATTGTGGGATAGTAAACTGATGGGTTTCAAACATAGGATACCCTGACTGAGTTTTACCTAAAATATGAGTCTTTTATAATTTATTCTATTGTCTTCAACAATTTTTATTTCGTTCTATGTCAGTGCAGACTTCAGTCAGTTTAGAATCATGCAGATGATGGTTCCGAGAAGGATTTCATTGAGAGAACTTGCTTTGATGATGAGAGGTATGCCAAGCATCAGATATGCAAGAAATATTTTCCTATGATTGGTGATACAGAGGGCCTCAAGATTATCGAAAGCAGTTCATCGGCACTGAGCAGTTTTGTTCTTGGAGGGGCTATCGTACTGAACCGCCTTCAGTTTTGTTCTTTTTGATCTGACAATTTTGGCTTCTTCGTCAGCTGAATCAGATTTCAAGCAGTGAATCTTTTTAACAGTTTGCCATCCTTGATAATGAAATCGGCATTCTTTAATTGAAATCGGTTTATATTGATGCAGGCCGTCAGTTTCACATCAATACATGCTTTTTAACCCTGTTGAGATTTTCAAAATCAATGTGTTATTCTGTTCTTTAAATTAGAAGTCTGTTTGTGCTGTCTATATCCATTAGTTTCGCTTTCTTCTATGTGCCGAAATTTAAGTTAAAATTCTACGATCGTTACGATCTAAAACAGAGTTATAGCCAGCTTTACCACCACCGAATTGATTCTCGAATAAAGCCTGAAAAGGAGTCCCTGCTAAATCTCAACCCTGATCTCCTGTAATCTCTAGGACCTCTGTGTAAAGTTGCTGAGCTAAAAAAAAAGGTTGTTTGGGAAGTGCTTTGGTGTTGATCAGAAGCGTGATGAAGTATGTGTAGAAACGTTCAGGACTGCTGCTGGGCATGAGGTATGCTTCATTCGGGAAGGTCCGCGGGCCTAGGAAGTCTGAGTATTGGTTGAGGAAGAGGAGAAGTAGAAAAACGGAAAGGTTGTTTGCATAATCAACAAAAGCAATTTGAAGTTTGTATATTAATCATCAATTGATCAGTTACATATACTGGCCGACGTGAAGACGTTGAAAATTAGATGTGTATTAGAAGGCAACGAGTTTATTTCGAAATACCAACATCCGGTGTCTTCCTCGATTTAAAGATGTAATCAGTCGTTGAACTGCCAAGGCCTATTTGGTTCAAATCAAGTATGATGCAGTCTAAGATAAATATGGTTATATCTAGTGCTTGCTCTGAAAAAAATATTTATGTTTATTTTATAATTAAGATTCTGTGACAATCTTTTGGATATCAGATCGAAGATATTCGAGAACGTTATAAAATAGTATAAACTCATGATTGATTAAGTTGGAAAGAAAACAACAAATGGTAATTTATATTTGAACTATATTAACAGCATTCAGGTGAGCAAAAATAGAAACCCATAGGTTACCAGTAATCCAACTGCATGAGTGGTTTTCCATCTGGAAAGATGGCTGATATCTCGGGTCCAAGTCGAACAGGTACAAGAGAGCATAAAAGTTTCCATAAGTCCAAATGTGAAATAAATGCGACTCTGGTGAGAGGGAAATATGAATTCCCATTGAAAGCAAAGCAAAGGCGGTCGCCTTCCAACGATAAAAACGACGTGCACCGCGCGTGGATCACGGATGCCGAAGGACAGCCGTCAGATCAGAAGATGGGTAGTTAAGTTGATAGTTTTTCCACCCGAAAACGATTGCTTTTGGCCGCGAGGTCTGACCGCAACAACTGCATGGGAACGCAAGCCCAACGCAACTCCCTGCATGGAATCAGCTGCTGGTGAGAGGTCAGAACACAGGTCTCTCTCTCTCTCTCCACATATGTATGTATACGATACGGTTTAGTAGTGGACGTTGGCAGCGTCGTTAGATACCTCCGCTGCCCTATTCCCATCAGCGATGCATACGGCCCATCCTCCGCCTACAAGTTGAAGCCATATCTTGGACCCGTATTACTACGGTCAGCCGTCACAAGATTAAATTAGCACTTATCATACTTGACGGGCTGATCCATTATGTATTACAGGGAGACCATACCCCCTACTTGTTCTTACGTTCACTTGTATATTGTATTAAGTTTTTAATATGGCTCCTCCAAAATGTACATTACAAACTCATTTCATGATTTGGAGGTAAAATGTTGTTCCAAATTAAATTTTGTAATTTATTTGAAAAGATAGCCTTATCAATAGATTTATATAAGATTTAAATTGTATATCTATCGAAATTGAAAAAGTTATCTTGCGAAGATTTTAAATGTATTTAAAAATATCATTTGAAAAGTACATTATTTTCATTTTTGAGCATAGATGATAGCCGTATACTAGCCTCTCATTGATAAATTCATGTTTCCACTCTTGCATGACGGCATGTAAAAGTCACTTCAAATTGTGCATGTAATATCATTAATGTTAAATACGAGCCTACACCGTTGTATCATTAATGCTAAATGCAGACCTAGATCGCGAATGACAATGATTCTCAAATATTGATGTATAATTCTTTATTGATTGGTTAATAATAATATCTCAATTGAATATACATTAAGCTACATCAACATTTTGAAATAAGAACACAGAAAGCAAATCAAATAAACAGACGAAGAACACATGAAGCAACTTTGATTAATTTATTTAAAACCCTGTTCTTTAAAGAGAAAGATGAAATCATGGGAGAACGCTTCATAGAGCTAGATATTTTAATATGAATCTATGAACGAGTACAAAGGATTTGGGCTCTTTATATAACCCTATAGACAAACCAAAGTCTCGGTAATAGATGACGCGGGACTAAATACAACTGTATGAGAGTACGATCCAGTTACATATCTAATACACATTCTAACACAACTTACTTCAAAAAAAATTATGTTACCGTAACTTCCGTCTAATTTGTGGCGATGGAAATTTTCTAGGGTGATCTAGTAGCGCAGTTCTCAAGTAGTAGCGAGATGGATGTCTTCGTTGCTTAGCTGCTTCAGGTACAAAACATAGTCTATAAAGGCAGATCAAAAGTCCGTCATATGTAGGACCACTTTCACTCTTTTTATTGCATTTCAACTTGATTTCCAATCGTATCCCCTAGAATTTTAGAGAAAGATATTTAAAAGGAGCTGGTACAAGCCCTGAGGAATGAAAAGTAGAAGGGGACCTTGTAGCCGGTAGCCTCGACTTTTCTTACTATATACGATGAATTCTTGGTGAGCCGGGGGGTTTTTCCCTTCGTCTGATTGAAGGTCTCTGTTTTCGGGAGCTCTCTTTGGCTTTCTGCATTGTATATAATTCTTTCTTTATGCAAGGCTTGCCCAAGTTCTTGCTTTCGCTATCTTCCTGATGTCTGGCCTCGTCCTGGGGAAGTCCATCCCGCCGTATGGATGTGCTCTTTGACTTCGGCCCCTTGAGGGTTTCTGATATCTAATGAAATTCAAAGAGAATCTATGGACTGTCTTTTTGATCTTATACGGTTCTCTTCGAAATCATTGTGAAAAAAGACCACCTTCAAACAACAAGACAACTATTCAATGGGGTATTTCTTGTGCTCATGGTGGCATGGGGGAAGAATCGATTTTTTTGAGGATGTTTTTTAGTCTACCACAAGTCGTTCAACCATTAGAAATGAGGGTGATCGATCATCAGCAGGATCGATTCTGAATCTGATAACTATAAGGAAATATACGTGGTCCGAGGCTATCGACAATGTCTAAGTGAGTATCCTGAATTGAAAGACCATGTTCACCTTAGGATGAGATACATGCTAGATATTATCCCGTAGTTATCATCATTGGTTTATTTTGTGGTGATTTACGTGGGAGCCATCAATGTTGTCTTTTTGGGGGATTTTTATACCAAAAAATAAGGTAGTTGCCATTACAAAACAGACTCCTACTATTCGTGAGAACCAACGCGCGAGCTTATTATACAGCTTGTGAGTCGGTATCAACATGCCACGGACGTTGCCTTCTCGTTTTCCACAGCATTGTGCACCATAAGCTAAATTCGATGGCGACTCCTAACTATCTCTCCTATTTGTTTAAATTTGCATTTATTCTCTACGACCGCCTCCTTCCCACCAACCCAACTTACATGCCTCTCGTTGCAATGAGCATGTGGGTTATATTAAGCTGTTGTTTGGCAACAAAAGTTCCTTCTCCTGATGTGTCTAATTTGTAATAACCGGTAAAGAAGAAGCAAGCAAACTGATTTTTTGGTAACTGTCTAAATTGTAATACACGTGCTAGGAAATTACACACATTCTCTCTCTCTCTCTCTCTCTCTCTCTCGATATCCCACCCCTTGTTTGGATGTTGGATACCCCATCCTTATCACGAGATAAATAGACTTTGTCTTAACCAAGTGATCACATGACAATTACATTATCTATTATTTCCGTGTCTCCAAAATTGATTCTTTTCTTATCCCGACAAACCATTCAAGCAAACCTCATTTAGTTTCTATTACACCTTATTTTTTATCCCTCATCTCAAAAAAATATTATAAATATAGTCTGAATAAGTGTGAGTTTTTTCTTATTATGTGTAACATAATTGTTGGTTAAAAGAATTTGGTTTATTTGTTGTCATGTCCATGTTAAAAGATATAACAACAAATATTATATGTTATTTCATTTTTTAAATTTCCAACGAATATCATATTTGTTGCTATATTCCTAGCAACAAATCATATAACAACGGTTATCTGTTGACATTTTCTTTTAATCATTGTTGAATTTAGCAAGGATTGATGCAAATTTTAACAAAATAAGTAAACGGATAAGTCATTCTTATATTAACCTTTAGCAACAAATATGTTATTTGTTGCTAACTCCAAGTAGAAAAATTAACAACTAATAATATCCATTGGATTTATTTAACATCGGAAGGTATGGTAATGAATATTTAATTTATTCATGGTCTTGTGTCAATTTTCTTATATCAATTTTCATGTAGTGGTTCCACGATCATTCCTTTCCTTTTGGTTGCCTATGTTGCACCCGGATCCCTGATGTGAGTGGGATTAAAATAGGAATGCTTTTGAGATTTCAATTTCTCAATTTCCACTTGATACCCTTGATTAGTATCACCATTAATGAGTGGATTAAGACTGTCATGGATAAAGAGACCTTACATAAACAAATAGTCATAATCCCCTCTGCATTGCTCTTGAACAATGCCAACAAACACCCCAATGCTAGGCTCTACTTTTATTTACCATGATTTTCATACATTTATCGAATAACAAATAATACATTACTGAAGGCTCCTTTACTAGTTCAGCGCAAACTACTATTCTTTATTGTTATTTACTGTGATATTGATGTAGTCACAATATTTTACTTTTGTTTATGGTAATATTCATATAGTTATTAGGGTTCTATCAGTTGTGCCCCTACGAGATATTGTTGTCCCTCCCTTTTTGGGAATATCAGTTGTTCTCCTGACTTCTTACTGTTCTACCACTTGTTTCCCTCAGGTTAGGTTGTCGTTCATCCCCAATGCAAATGAACATTAACTTTGGGGACACAAGCGAACAAATAGAAAAAAATGGGCTAGGAGGTCTTTCTTGACCCTCCTCACCCTATCCCTCCCTCCCTCCCCTCCTCCTCCCCCATGCCAACCTCCTCCCTCCTCCCGGCCGACCTCCTCCTCCTCGCCAGTCTAACATCCTCCTCCTAGACAAGTCGACCTCCTCCTCCCTCCCATCCACCACCTCGCTAGGCCGACCTCCTTTTCCTCCCCATGCTGACCTCCTCCTCCCCAAGCCCACCTCCTCCTATGCATCTCCTCCTCCTCCCCCACTTTCCTCCACCCCAATTGCCCCCCCCCCCCTCCTCTCATTATCCTCTCCTCCTCCCCCAACCTCCCCTCTGAAGGTTATGGCGAAGACCTTGAACGTATCATGAAAGCGTGGAAAGATCGCATCATATGCGATCGGGAGCGACTAGTCATACTAGTAGCTCGGGGCAGCAGGATTTAAGATTTTTAAAAGGATGAAACTACATGATCCACAACACTTCTCGAATCATTTCATCTAAGACACCTAGAAGATATAGGAATACCTCTTGAAGCGTGGTTGCGATCGAAGCCTCTAAAGTAAGAGACCACTTGTCTCAAGTCCCACCCAACGAAGGAGACACTTGCTAGCACGTTGATGAGATGTGTCCTATCGCAATCCAAGATGTAGATCCAAGCAATGGATCTCCTGAATTTGTCACACAAAATTTGAGCTCTTCTTTGCGTATAAGAAGCATTGAGAAAGACGAAGATCCACTAGCTGTCGAAAGCAGCAGCACGACAACGTAGCGATGATGACAATCCTCTCTAAGTCAAAAAGTGAAAGGCCACTTTAGAGAGAGAAGGGGGCATGTATGATGAGAGAGAGATTGTGAATTCTATTGTGTAAAGAGAGCTAGTTGCCTCTTCTTTTATAATATATTGGGAGTCCATGGATCACAATCCATAGACAACACAAATCCAATGGTGGAGATTGATTTGTGTTTCTTTCAATGATCATAATTTTATTGTAAAAATAAAACAATTAATTTAATTTATTTATTTTAATATATATTGAATACATCATTAAATATAAATTAATACAATCAAATCAATGTACCGTGAAGGATTAGGAAGGAGGCAAGCCTCCTTCCAATTAAGGGGGGACGACCACCCTTAAGTTCTAAATCAAGTGTGGACGTCCACCCTCCTAATATGGAAGGGGGCCTCCTTCTTCCTTTTATATGAGATCACATATCTCACACAATCCTTCATTATATACAACAACTTTTATTGCAAATTATTTCTCAAAAATAATTCCAGTTTTTTGTGATGCCATTAGAAATTTGTGATCATATTCACACACCCAAAATAAAATGTAAATTGTATTTTCAATTAATTATCTAATAAAAATCCAATTCACATCAACATTTAATTTGTAAATACTATTTACAAATAATTTTCTCTAATATATTATAAATCAATTTAAAATATATATGATTAATATGGATAATAATATTCCACGTTATTCATATCCATGATAATCAAATCATATTTAATTATCTTGGATCATCATTCTCATGTCTCTAAATAATATGAATCACATTCATATTATTCATGACATTCAATTAACAATTTCTCAATGTTCAAATGTACAATACATCAATGGAATTGTTCTTGAACTCTGTCAAGAATAATGTATTTTCTCCTTGTACACTTGGAGATAAGGACAGGGTGATTGTATGTTCCATGTATAGGGTAAAGCCTTGAACTTGGCCTTTCTTGGATCCTATATAATAAGAATCCGGTTCGTCAAGAGAAAACCAACAGAATTTGTTTCATCTGAATCGGACTTCGTTTTGATTTGTTATGATTTTCGGAAGAAAGAGAAGTAAGGAGGTTTAAAATATCATTAACCCGTATTGACTGTCATTAAGATTAACTAAGCATGATTAAAGAAACTAATGATGAATTTAAAACCGCTAATGATCATTAACAAAAACTAATCAATAATTAACAGAAGTTAAGCGTAAGTCACGAAGTTAAATTATGATTAACGGAGTTAAATCATGATTAACAAAAGTTAATCACGATTAGCGCTAATTAAGCATCATTAGCGAATCCAGAATAATCTGTAAAGTTCTAACTTAAGCCCTAAGTTTCGGATAAGCTTTGGCCAAAATCATGGGCCGCTAACCGTGGTTAAGGGCTAAACCATGGTTTCTAACCATAGTTAGCGGTTTTTCTAGAGCATGTAAATAGTCCCCTACCCATTCATTCTCTACTATTTCCACTACCCCCAAGGGCTAGGGTCGAGAGGTCAGGAGGAGGACTAGGAGGCGAGGAAGGAGCGCTAGCGAAGTGCTGCCGGGAGAACGAGGAGGAGTAAGGTACGATCCTCTCTTAGTTTACTTCGTGAGTTAGGTTTTCGATTCATGTTTAGTCCCTTTTATGTTTTCCTTTCGGTGATTTTATAAGGGAAAACTCTACCGAAATTTTTTTAGAAATATGTCCTAATATAAGGGAAAACTCTACCGAAAATTTCCTAGAAATATCACCCCGTATATGGGAAACTCTGCCGAAAGTTTCTTAGAAATATCACCCCGTATAAGGAGAAACTCTATTGAAATTTTCCTAGAAATATCACCCCCGTATAAGGGGAAACTCTGCCGAAATTTTCCTAGAAATATCACCCCTTATAAGGGGAAGCTCTGCCGAAATTTCAAGAGAAAATATGTTCTTCGCGTTCTTCGTGCGTTCTTCGTGTTATTCGTGTTCTTCGCACGTTATTCACATTCTTGGCACGTTCTTAACGTTTATGATACGAAAATGAAATTCGATCGTTTCAGGAGCTATAAATCATCCTATTGAAAAAGAATCATGATAAAGCACTACATATGAGAGAGAGCTCGATTAGGTAATGAAATACTTCCTTTTGTTGTTGGGTTTTCAAACGATATTATTGAAATTCCTGATTTTATGTTCTTCGCTATAAAGAATCCTAATTTGGCTATTTTTGAGAAAGTATAAAAAGTTGCTTTGTGATCCCCACTAAAATAAGGTTTAAGCATCGAATTGATGTAGTGGCTTGGAAAGATAGGGTTTGGGAGTTAAAAGAGCATAAATTGAGTATATAAATATATGAATTAATATATGTGTAAGTTTATACTCAGTATTTGTGGTTACGCTAATCTAAGGTTTAACGAATGAATTACATCATGGGAATTGATGTGTTTTGAGTTGGATTCTAAAAAGGATCGTGTGTCACGTTAAGGATGACTGAGAGTAGAACTACAGGTCGGACATGCAACCTATAGGTTTGTCAGAAGGAACTCGTATTGGTGTTTCCCTACCTAGGTGGTACACTATTGCCCTATTATGATAAGTGCGCACGAAATGAATGATTTGCAACGTGTGGTACCGGGAGCCAATATCTTCGGTTTGAATGACGGAAGATGTGGTCCTTCCATGTGGAGGTACGTGTAGTTGGATAGCGGCTGAGTCACAATAACATGTATTTAAAGCCACGAGGTTATATGATTAAATGTTAGCTTGAGGTTTTAAGCAACCGAGTCTTCGAGGACGATGTGCTCCTTTGTTTGCCAGGCTGAGGGTTTGAGACCCTGATTAATAAAAGAAAAGGAAATTGTCAGGGTAGTATTGAAGGATTGGTTGAGGCAACGTGCGGCGACATAATCTTACTAGATCAACGCAATCTCCAATCCCGAAGTGTCCACAGCTTCGGAGTCTATATAATGGTGCGGTAATTTCCTGGACTAACCCTTGATATGGAATAGAAAGAAATATGACTTAAATTAATGAGAAGGAATGGAACTTTTTATGATAACAAGTTTTGAAAAAATTACACAATTTATTTGCTTTTCTCTTCTTCGTTACTTAGCATCCGCTGATTGTTATCATATGATTTATGGAAAACCTAACATGCGTCGGTGAGCCATCGCAAAGACTTTAGTAATCCATCCAGCTTATATAGTAGACATCCAACCAGCCATAGTAGCTTTACTTTGTAAGGTAGTTAATAATCTTTTTGTGTATTTCCTTCCAGCTGATGTACATGTAAATGGTTGTAGTAGGACAATGAATCATGTGAAATGTATTTTATGAACAGAAAAGTGTTGAAATACTTCTTCTGAGTATTTTTATTTGCAGTATGTTTCTGAATGTTAGTTGTGATTGCTGAATAAATTATTACCGAGTAACCACATCCGGATATGAGAGGATCCGACGACCCAGAATTGGGGTCGTGACATATAGTGACTTGGATATTTAGATTACATATCAAATTCAGATCTCGAGGATCTTTCATAGATGCTTGATTGAATCAACGTTGTAGATCTAATCTTCTCATTACATCTGATCACATTCAGATGAATGTCCAACATTTGGACCAAGATTAGATTACTTCTCTACTGAGAGGAGTCACTAAAATCCAAACATATTTCATCACTCCCTCATAATGGAAGCATCATGGTTATACAATCATTTATGATCACAACACCCTCGAGTATTCCTTATACCCGTACATCCTGCATATTAGAAGATCTATAATAAACCCGAAGTTTTATATCTTATTTAGATTGTCTTCTTCAGGATTTTATCATTAAGTTTCTCATTTGATCATGGGGTTGGTAGCTGATGCCTATGGAAGAAGAGTAAAAAGAGAGGTAAAGTGGAAAAGTAAAAGCAATATGGTATTCCTCGAAAGAATTTACTTATATCAGAACCTTGAGGAAGACAATTAGTAAGGAAACTTATGCCACAATTTTTATGTAAATATAGCATGGGTACATTATTTTGTAAGGCTACACATGTAAAATGCTTTATTATGGATTTTCACTCATATATATGCTTTTGCGAATTTCATACTCACACACACATATACCCTTGAATTTTGTGGAAATAATCATTATCATGACCTATCTTTACATTATTTTACTTTGTTTTTAGTTTAAACAACAAATTTTGGATGGAATTACATATCTCAATAGGATTGAAGTTCTTTCATCCACATTTGTATGAGCATCTGAATTTCACTAATGTGATTTGTCTTTCACATCTTAGTTTCTAATATCATTCTATTTCCAATGTGACATCATGGAAGATAAAAAGTTTATATTTTATATAAGAATTCATTGCGTGCATAGTAATTAATTAGCATGGACATGATATCCTTATTTTTGTCACTCAATGTGGCATATTTTATAGGACACCAGAATCTTGTTAAAAGCCGTTGGTGGTATTTTTTTAAGATGCTGTTAGATGAGCATCATAGAGATGTAAGGTTGCGATTACAAAGATAGTTTGAAAAAACATTTTTTTATTGATTAAGAAGAATCATAATTTTCCTTTAGATGTTGCATAGATTTTCAAGGTCTATAAAGTAAAAGAATATTCTATGAGCTTGACAATATATCTACCATAAAAATACATTTTGGATAGAGTTTCATTAGTATGGATGATAATCGTGGTTTATTCGATGCATTAAAAGACTTAGACGAACTTGGTTAAAAGGTGCAAAGTAAATGTCTTCAGTTTCTTTCAAATTAGTATTTCTCTCTTCTGTATGTAGAAATGAATAAATATTGCTAGACCGAATCCTCGTAAAAAGTGTTTTCTTTAGGAGCAATGAATGTTGTGAATGTGATCCAATTTTTCTACTAAAATAAAACATATTGTTTCGAGTATTATATTATCCACTTTGACTCCACATAGTTGTAAAATATGTACAATTCAAATTTATTCTGTATTTACAATTTTTCTCTATCTATCTTATACTGATAACTCACTTTACATCTGATAACTCACTTTACCCAAAGCTTGTACAAAATCAATATTTGAACTCAAGTAAACTTAGGTAATAAATCAAGTTTGAATATCAAATTAGAGGAAAAGATGTATAAAATCTTGATAAATGAAATGATTTCTTCAAATCAAGGAACCAAATAAAAGGGACTCATAAAGGAAATAACGCTCAAATAGGAAGAAAATTTCAACATTCAATAATTTACATAAATAAAAAGTAATAATTAAATTGCTTGTAAATTTAAATCACATCATTCTATCAAAAAAATCAAGAGTATATACAGACAGGTCCTCAAACTTTGTATCTGATATCAATGTGATTCCCAAACTTTAAAAAGTAACGATTTGTGTCCCAAACTAAATAAAGTTAACGATGTAGTCCTTCACGATTGAATTCACACAACATCAATTTGGACTAATGGAGAGACCACATTGTTATCTTCGAAACAATCTAGGTTTCAAGCCATTACATTTGCAAGTGTAGGGTTCGCATTGATATGGAAGGACAAGTTTGGAAACCTACTGGTAAAATACTCAAATATCAATGCAGACTATTATGCCAGTTATATTCAACATAATATTTTCATAATTCTCAAATTATTCTTTATAACCCCACATTCTGCATGTATACCAAAAATACATCTATTAACAATCCATGGTTGAAATGCAATTCATTCAACATGAAAAAATAAGAAAGATGGAGAACAAATTTGAAAATCTTTCTATTTATATAAGGTAAGTGCCCCTTTTTTACGGAAGGGCTTCAACAATAGGCCCCGAGATTCATTGATCACCCCCCCTCAGTCTCCCTCGCTCCCTCCACTCCATTTCAAAGTACCACTTTGGCTCCTACCGCGGCTCCTCTCTCGTCTCCCAGAGCTCCTCTTCCGAGAATGGCGGCGGCGGCGGCGAGCATGGGCACGATGAGCGGTACCTACTTCGTGGGGAGGAACGAGATCCTTTCCTGGATCAACGCGGCTCTCCACCTCAATCTCTCCCGTGTCGAAGAGGTGCCTCCTATTCCTATTCTGCGTTTTTTTCCCTTTTCGATTCCTGGATTCGCAAGTCGGCGCATCTCTTTCCTTGTCAGGCGATTCTTCCGGTCGACAGGAAGAGATATTTATTCTTACCTGATCATGCAGTCCCTCGTCGAAATGTTACCGACTTGCTCTCGGATCGATTCCTCCTCCTTTTCTATGATTCGATGCCATTCTCAAAGCAAATTGATTGATACTGTCATGATCTGACTTCTGGAACAGCACTGTCAACTACGCTGGATTATTATTATTTTGCTAATTTTATGACCACTTGAAGTTTGTAATCACCCAGCAAATCATTAAAATGTAAAAAGAAGAAGATACAATCAACAGCGAGCCTCTCATCCGGCTCGATAGCGAAGATAACCACGAAGACGACGATTTAAGCACATTGCTTATAGCACCCTGAAAGGTCACATCATGATGCTCGAAGAATAGCCGGAGATTGCTACTTGTCCGAGTCACTTATGTACACATTGGTTTATGTATTTTCGTAGCCTAATACACGTTTATTAGTAGCAGAGTGGATTATATAATTTTCAAAAAAGGATCGGAGGGGTTGTTCGCTTCTAGATGTGTCACTTGCATTGATGCCATGTAAAATTTGTATGTCACACGTTCAGTCTGTTGGAAGTACAGGTACGCTGCCGACTTCTTCCTGATTTTAGAGAGAGATGGGATGTGATCTGGAGAGGGCTCCCCTTAGCGAGGCTGGGATCGTTGATATATTGTCCTCGTAATGGAGGTTTATTTATAGGAATGAAATCCCCTACCATAGTCTGCCCTCACCCCTCCTACACCCTTGGTTCATGGTCTCGAGAGGGATCTGGTCCCTTGTGCAGCTGTCAGTACTGTTTGACCTGAAGGTCATCCCATGAGATTTGTTTAAACATCTTCCACTTGACCGAAGTGGTCAAAACTTGTAGATTCCCATTATTCGTGCAGTACACAATTGCAGATGTCATCAATGAGGTTCATTATCCATGAAACATCTTCCTTGACTTATGAATTCTGAGTCCCACAACTTGTTTAATGTATGTACATGTTTTATTCCATTAATTAGAGAATTAACCAACATATTACTTGTAGGTAAGTAAGTTACCGTGATTTCTTGTTATGCAACTATATCTTGTATATAATGAGTGATATTGAATCTCATCTCAATGCAACTACATCTCACTGCTAACTGTTCCGATCACACACCTTCAAGGAAGCACCCACACCTCTCCTTTTCCTTTAGCACACCAAGTACATCCATATCATCAAATGGCGGGGCAACCATAGCTCGAGCTTTGTTGATCTCACTAAAGATCTTCGGCCACCTGTTCTAGCCATGCAGGAAACTCCAAAGCCCTATCTTCTTATCTCTGCTGCCATTCAATTGTTGGAGAAGAACACCTGCACGTTGAGCTACAATAGCAACAAGGCCCTTCGCAGCTCCTCCACCATCATTCTCAGCAACAACATCATCTTTCTCCATCGTACACCTGAAGCATTAAAGGAGGAGAAGCTCTTCAAGATGCATCTGCTGTTGATGCACATCTTCCCGTCAACTGCCACTGTCCTCTCAGCTGCGTCGATATCGGACGTTGCTTGAGTCGACTACTAGCTTCCCTGCTTCTCCATATCTTTTTTCTAATCTGGATGCTGAAGAGCTATATGAAGACCACACAAAAGAGGGATTTTCCATAAGAGCTGTTGATGAATTCGTGATTCATCTACTTAATACTCTAATTTTGACTTGAATCCCTAAACAAACACATAATAAATATCCCTAAAAACTAAAAAAATGGCGAAGCTTTCTCCCACTTTAAGTAGGGCCGGCTACATGGATTCTTGCTCAAATCCATGCTGAATCAAATCCATGTTGAAAATATCCTTAAAAATAAAAAATACAATTATTAATAAAAATGGACTATTTGTATATCATTATATTCTAAATAAGTTCAAGAAATAATTTAGGATAAAAGCAGCTAAATAATGAGTTGAATCTCTCAGTATATAGCCCAAAATTCAAACACTTTTAATAAATTCATGTTTTTCTTAGAATTACGCGATATCAGTCCATTGTTTACATATTAAAACCATAATAAAAAAATGCTTAAAAATTACTCATGTGTAAATAGTAGATAAACCTGAATTATAGTTCAATAGACAATAAGCCGTAAAGTTGAATATTTTTCACATACAGTCTCCGATGGACTCGTACTCACATTTGAAATAATGTACACCGTATTATCTACAAAACAAGACTAAATTCAAATGAATTGGCATTCATACATGAAGCTTAGATTTTGGATCAAGTTGTGTATGAATTTACACTATCACATTATGTACATAACTATTTAGTTTATTTGCTTTTCATTTAGTTTCTTTATTTGTGTACTAACTAATCACATAAAAATTAAAATAGAAAAAATCTAAAACGCAATGAAAAAGGAGTAAAGTAATCTTGTATTTATAACTTCTATATATATTCCTTTTCTTATTTTTTATTTCTCTTTTACCTCATTATTTTAAAAATAGATTAATGTGTAGATATGTTTCTAGTATTTTAATGAATTTTATTTTGTATATTTTATCAATTAAGAATCAAAGAAAAATACAAAAAAAAAACAAAAATCAAGCATCTTATATGGGTATTCCACCTCAATGTGCTTCATCCTCTCGTGAAATGCAGGGTTGTTTGCAATGAATAATGCAGCCTGATTGTCACATTTTAGTGACATGGGAAGATGAACATCTATATGTAGATCTGTCAGAACTGCACGAACCCAAATCACTTCTGCACATGCTTGGGCCATAGCTCTATACTCCGATTCAACACTAGAGCTCGCAACTATTGTTTGCTTCTTGCTCTTCCATGAGATAAGTGACTCCCCAACGAATATAGCAAATCTTGATGTAGACTTCTTATCTCTCGGGCACCCGACATAGTCTGCATCTGCACATGCTGAGATAGTAATAGTGCCATTCTTTTTAAACATCAATCCTGCACCTGGAGATGACTTAAGATACCTTAGTATTATATGTATGGCATCTATGTGTACCTGGCGAGGTTGCTCCATAAACTGGTTCACTTTATTTACTGCAAATGTAATATCTGGTCTGATAATAGTAACATAAAGAAGCCTCACTACCAGTTCTCTGTACCTTCTTTTGTCAACCTCCTCAGTGTTGTCATCATGCACCTTCATGCTTGGATCCATGGGTGTAGAAGCAGGTCGACATCCAAGCATACCTATGTCACTTAGCAAGTCAGTGACATATTTCCTCTGAGTCATCACGAATCCCTGTTCATTTCTAGCAAACTCCAATCCAAGGAAATATCTAAGTACTCCTAGATCCTTGGTAACAAATTCACGGTCCAAGAATTCTTTTGCTATTTTTATTCCCTGCATATCATCTCCTGTAATGAGTATATCGTCAACATACACCATAATGACAGTCATACCTCTGGATGTCCTCTGTACAAAGAGAGAATGGTCTGCATTTGACCTTTTGGATAAGAAGCGTACGGGTGACATCAAGGAGGTGGCGGTGTTTTCTTTCCGCGACACCATTCTGTTGGGACGTGTAGGCACAAAACGTTTGATGAAGAATGCCATGGAATGAAATGAACTGAGATAATGTTTGAGTATAAAATTCAAGGGCATTATCAGTTCTCACAATCTTGATGGAAACAGAAAACACATTCTGCACTTCTTTAATAAAATTCATAATAGTGATGCCCGCTTCAGATTTATTCTTTAACAGAAACACCCAAGACAAACGACAAAAATCATCCACAGCAACTAAATAGAACTTGTGCTCAAATGGAGAGCTACTGCTCCGACTCTGACGATTAGAGAAGACAGACTGATGATGCTTCCCTAACTAACAAGCTTCACAATCGAACGGCGAGCGGGGTGGAATCTGAGGAAGGACTTGACGCAGTTTCTGAAACGGAAGATGACCAAAGCGCAGATGCCATAAGTAAGGAGAGACAGGTGCAGTGGAATGGGATGATGCTCCAGCGTAAGGTGTATGGACCAGTCGATACAACCTGCCTTGCTCACAACCATGTCCAATCACATTGCCCGTGAGAATGTCCTGAAACACAAGAGATGATGGGTCAAATATCGCTCGACAATGTAGATCCTTAGTATTATGACTAATCGACAGTAAATTCACAGAGAAATTAGGAGCATGGAGCACATTCTGCAACTGCATGGAAGGTTTAAAGGCGATCTGTCCCTGTCCTGTGATGGGAGAATGAGTCCCATCTGCTATGACGACGGTCCTTGCTGGGGAAACTTGCTTGTAGGATGTGAGTAGGTGTCTATCTTCACACAAATGATGTGTGGCACCTAAATCTACAATCCATTCTGAGGTACGTGAACCCTGGTAGAAAGCACAAGTATGAGCACTACCTGAGGAACTAGCTTCTGCAGTAGCAACAACGTCCAAGCTGCTCTCTGAAATTGGTGGAGGAATATTGGCTGGTGGCATGATATCACGTAGACGAGACACTAGGTCATCATATCGTGGATCTGACGCTGGCGTAGCACCATGATGCTGGATTTGTTCTGCTGCACGGGCATATGCTGGGAAACCTTGCTTAGAGTAGCTTGTGTCTTCTGTATGACCAATCCGACGACAATAAGTGCATTGTAATCCACGATCACAACCAACCCTACCACGTGGTCCTCGTCCATGAAAATGAGATGAATTGCCTCTTCCTCTAGAGGCTGCCATAGCAGAAGAATTTGGCACAGTAGTAGGGCTTGAGATGTTGATTCTGCTCAATCGCCGAAAGGCCTCCTCCATGGGAGGGATGGTAGCATCTGCCAGAATCTGAGACGAAGCCGCCTCATACTGTGAGTCAAGAGAGGCTAGGAAGACTCTCACCATCGTCGCATTCCGAAATGTCTTCAATTGTTCTGGAGTAGCCGTGAGAGGCATAAAACTGTGAAGCCTCTCAAACATTCCCCTTAGTGCAGTGTAGTGAGCACGCAGGGGTCGACCATTCTGCTTTATCGTAAAGATGTCATGCTAGAGCTGTAGGATTTTTGTCTCGTTCTTGGCTTGTGAATACGTGGCAGCAAGAATGTCCCACATGGCTTTGGCAATAGGTTGATGCAAGACATCATTAGCAATGTCTGGAATTAGAGTACCAGGCAACCAAACCTGAGCATATGCGTCATCAGCCTCCCATGAGGCATACATCCCTGTTTTCTCCTCTAGCTCATCCTCGGTAAGAATATGTTTCTTACCCATCGACTTCATTAGGCTCATGAATTGCATGGCCCATAACTCATAGTTGGATCCGTCCATCTTCACAATAGGCGCAGCACCTTTGAAGGCGCCTGTAGTGGGGATCTCGATCTTGCTTTCTGACATTTTGACTGGAGAAAACTAGGGTTGTAGACAAGATAAGTCTCGGTCTACACTGACATGATTAGGTTTAGTTGCACGTGTAGACCTCTATGCAACCAAACCATAAACCTGGAAGCGAACGGAGAGCCCCTTATAAAGATGACAACCGAACCCTAGGGGCGGTGAAACCCTAGGGACAACCGGCGCACAGACACAACCGCACGGGCAGGCGGCGCACGTGGGCCACACGGGCACAACCGCAGGGGACGGCGCCACACGTGCAGACGTCACGTGAAGGCACCTTGCGTGGAGGCGGCGCGTGGGGGCGACACGCGAGGGGGTAGCGTGCGAGGGGGCGACGCGCAAGGCGATAGCACGCGAGGGGGGTGGGGGGCGTGGAGGCGGCGACGCGCGGAGGCCTGAAGGTGGAGGGCTAGGTTTAGGGTTCAGTACGAGAGCTCTGGTCTAGGACCGCCGCTCTTGGGAAAAATAAGCGTTGTGTTTATTCCTTGAGCCATAGACTCTCTTATATAGGGACATGTCTATGGGCAAATTACATATGGTAGACAAACGAAAGGAACAATAAATAAATGATACAGAAATATAAACTAAACTTCTACAGAAAGTAAGTTCATCTGAAAATCAAGGCATATAAAACATTCTAAAGGCGCATGTATGACGTTAGATACGCCTCCCCCTATCCTGTGATTGGTAAGTGGTCCCCATTAGCAATAATAATCCATTTGCCGGGAGGTATAGTCCTGTAGGATCTTAATTGGTTCTGTCTCCATACAGATGGTGGGATGCGCCAGAGTTCATGATCCACTCTGTCATATCTACACTGCCACTACCAGTAAAAGCGTAAGCGATATCTGAGGATCTCAGAGAAGCTCTGGTTGCGGCTGCAATATATGTGGATCATGTAGTGGTGGTGTCGGCCACTGGAGTTATGATCTCTCGTATATGAGAGACAATGTCATCCATGCGTGGATCTGCCTGAGAAGCTGGAGTTTTTGAAGGCTTGATCTATTCTGCCACAGGAGTATATGTGTGCTTCTGATAGCATGTGTCCTTTGAGTGTCCTGGACGATGATAGTAGGTGCAAGGACCACACTGGCATCCACCTCCTCTGCCATAGGGACTATGCCCTCTGGACTGGGTAGACCCTCCTATGTCGCGAGAAGCGACCATCGTTGAAGAGGGCTGTAGGGTGGCAGTAGGAGGAATAAGAAGCTTACTGGGATGACTGTAGTCCTCCTCCATGGGAGGTATGGTCGCCCCAGTAAGGAGCTGTGCTCGTGCTGTATCATACTCCGGTCGAGCGTAGCCAAAAAAACTCCAACCATAGTGGCATTCATGTATGCTATCTGCTGCTCTATGGATGTTGTAATATGCATGAAGCTATGAAGCTTCTCGAACATGCAATGAAGTGAGGAGTAGAACGTGTGTAAAGGATAACCTTTCTGCTTGTCCCTGTAAATGTCAAACTAAAGCTGAAGAATCTTGGCATCATTCTTCGTAGCTATAAGTAGACGCTAAAATATCCCACATCACCTTGGTGGTGGGTTGATTCACGATGTCATCGGCTATCTCTGTGGTAAGGGTCTCGGAGAGCCAAATATGCGCATGCGTATCGTCTTGCTTCCACGAAGCGTTGTCCCCAGTCTTATCCGTCGGCTCTGGCTTTGTCAGAATGTGCTCTTTATTGTTGCACTGCTTAAGGGTAAGAAACTGCATGGACCAGAACTCATAGTGGGTCCCATCCATATTTACATTGGGAGCTGGGCCCTTAAAGGCATCGGACGAAGAACAAAATATCACCCTTGTTCTCTGACATGATGGAAGAATGCCCCAAACGGAACTCGGCTGGGGAAGCAGACTGATCTGAGTGAGTCTACACGATCATACAGAGGATTGGTTGTACGCGTAGACTCATTCTGCCATCCTCATCAATCCTCGTTGCACGCTAGGGTCGGAAAACATGATTTTTAGGTGATCACATTTTACGATCAAAATCAGACCGTTTTCAGATCAAATCAGACTGCAGGTCGGTACACAACGGAGATATGGGCTGCTGCGACAACAAGGAAGGCCGCTACAACGTTGTGACAGTGATGCGAAGGCGCTATAGGGGGATGTGATAGTGCAACGGGGCGACACGGGGTGCAACATGGGGCCGCGATGGTGTAATAAGGCGACAATGCCACTGCTGCAGTGCGACAATGCTACGGAGGCGCAGCATGGGGCCGCGGTGGCGCGGTGTCGCGACGGGAGAGAGCTGACGATGAGCGGTAGTCAGAAGGCTAGCGATGGGGTGAGGGGTCTAGGTCTGGGCTCCAGTCTAGGACCGTTGCTTTGATACCATGTGGAGATGAAAGAATGATTGCTTATCGACAAAGCCCTAGGGTTATCTTATATAGGAGAGAAACCTGTTGGGCAAATTACATAAAGAAGACAAAGAAAATAGAAACTACATAAACAATATAGAAGATAACTAATATCTCAACATGTTTCAATGAATATTTCTTTTTGTTCACTTAAATTGAATAGCACCATAAAATTGCTTTTTATCATATATAATTTTCCATAAATCACGAAACACAAAAATGTTTTAAATTCCTCATTAAAATAAAGTTTTCAGGGAAATTAGTAACTTGATAATTTGGACTTTATTTGGATTAAACATGGGTTAAGTTTCCTTGCAAACCAGACATTTGTGCATTGTTTTTGGTCTTTTGTTTGGTTTATTTTGATTGTGTTATTCTCATTAAAAATCACCATAAAAATTTGCAAAATCACTAAAAAGAGCACAAAAACAATGCATTGCACTTAGACACGTTGAGATTAATTTCATATTAAATTGAGTGCATTCAAATTGACTTGGGTATTAACTGAAACAATACCACCCTCCTCGAGTTCGACCTTGGGATTTACCCAAATGAAGTAAACAAAATCGACCGCATCACATGATTTTCACATTATTTGTGTTTTTTTACAAGCTTTGTACTCAACTACAATATAACGTGACATAATTAATTAGAGTAAAAAGTGAGTCATAAACATCCTATCACGACTGAACAATCTATCAATAGAAGTAAAATGTGATATAGGGTGCATAGTACATTACCTTTTGGGCTTCCTTAAAGCAATGTAAAGCTCAGTATAGGAAGAGGAACCATATATATTTGTAGCATCTGTAATAGCATCATGCGAGGGATCATCATTTTCGTGGTCACCGGCTTGTAGATCATGCTGAATAGTTAAACGAACCATCTCAGATACTTGTTTCTCCCTCTAGTAAACCGGTAACAAGGTAGGAAACTCTAAAGGGATCCCCAACATTTTCGATAAAGAAATATGTCTTCTCAAAAAATGGAACAACTGTAAAGATAAAATAACAATGGTCAACACGATCAAAACATATATATCCCTTTTAGGGTCTAGAATACCCTAAATAGACACATTTAATTATACGAGGAGAAAGCTTCTCTTTGGCATGAAAATTGTGAACTAAACAAGTGCAACCAAAAACATGTAGAGGTAACAGAATTGCCTTATCACTAGGATAAAGCAGAGGCTTAATCAGTGTTGGTGGAAAAATAATCTATATTATTCATGAGACCGTAGGGCTCTCTTATACATGGGAGAGTCCCAATGGGTAAATTGCATACTGTGAACATCATAGATAGAGAATACATAAACAATACTAAAACATAGAAATACCTCTACACTCCCCTTCAAGATGGAGCATAGATGTCGATCATGCTCAGCTTGGATCCACACTTTTGAAACTGACCTCTAGTCAATGCCTTGGTGGAGATATCTGCAGTCTTCTCCCCTGGACTGACGTAAGAGGTGGAGATGAAGCCTTTCTGAATCATATCACGTCTGTAATGGCAATCTACTTCAATATGCTCCGTCCTTTCATGAAAAACATGATTATTGACAATAAATAGTGCAACATGGTTGTTACATTGTAAGTGCATGAGAAGTGGTGCATCAATTCCAAGGTTAATCAAGACCTATCTAACCCACATCATCTCAGTGATCCCATGTGCCACAGCTCTATATTCTGATTCTGCACTGGATCTGACCACCACTATATATTTCTTGCTCTTCTAGGATATTAGAGAGCTATCGATAAATACTGCTAACCTCGAGGTGGACTTTCTGTCCTTAAGGCATCCTGTGCGCAATTTGAGACATTGAGAGATGTCCCTTTCTTGAGAAATACTCCCGCACCTGAAGATGACTTCCAGTACCTCAGAATCAAGTGACCAACATACATATGTACATGTCTGTGTTGCTTCATGAATTGGATAACCCAACTAACAACAAATGAGATGTTTAACATGGTGATTGTAACATAAAGTGGCTTCCCAACTGGCTCTTTGTATCCCTCTTATCCACTTCCTCCGTATCATCGTCGTATAGTCTCATAGGAGTAGTTGCAGGTCTGCACCTGCTCATGCCTGTTTCTGCTAAAAGGTCTGTAACATACTTCCTTTAGGTCATGACACGACCCTGCTAGTTCCTGGCGAACTCTCATCCCAGGAAGTATCGTAAAGGATGAAGATCGTTGGTAACAAATTGTTGCCCAAGGAACTCCTTAGACTTACTATTTCCCTACACATCATCTCTTGTAACGATGACATCATCAACATAAACCATAATAACAACCATACCTCTCTTAGTTCTCTGAACAAACAATGACTGATCTGCATTCGACCTTGTGAACCCTTTTTGCTCAATCAAGTCCGAGAGCTTCTGGAAACATGCTCTTGGACTTTGCTTAAGGCCATAGATAGCCTTATGAAGTCTACAAACTTGTTGACACCCTCCCCAACAATAAATCTTGGTGGTTGCTGCATGTAGACTTCTTCTTGGAGATCACCATAGAGAAATGCATTCTTGATGTTAAGCTGAAACAGTGGCCAACTTGCACCACAATAATCGTAAGAACCCAAAGTATAGAATGGCGGGCCATTGGTGAGAAGGTATCCTGATAGTCTAACCCATACGTTTGGGTGAACCCTCATGTAACAAACCTTGCCTTATAACGATAAACTGTACCATCTGCTCGGTGTTTCTCTATGAACACCCACGTGCAACTGATAACAGATGCCTCAAGGGGAACTGGAACTAAACTCCACATACCATAACACAACCATTTCCTCTTCCATTGCAAGATGCCACTGACTGTCTTGCATGACCTCCTAGTAAGCCTGTGAAATCTTCACGGCAGATAGACCCACAATAAATCTTCTGAAATCTGTTGACTGGTGTGCTAAAGAAATAGTGGAAGTAAGAGGATACAAGGCACATGTATGCCTCTGCTTCTTAAGCACAATAGGCACCTCAAGATCATCAACAACCTTCTCTACATGCTCACTACCCTCTTGTGAAGGAAAATGCTCGTCGTGCACAATAGCCTGCTATAGAGTCAACTTACTATTGCCGTCAGTAGAAACATTGTGATCAGAACATACCTGAGACGTGATGGATGATTGGGGAGGTCCATGAGTAGTAGACGGCCTTTGGATGTAGAAACTTGGTAAGAAATGGGATATGGGACTAGGAGGGGGAGGTGGTGGTGGTGGAGGAACTGTAGGTGGTACTTGAACATGCGATGATGGTGTTGTAGGAGGTGGAGACATGTAAACCTCCTCTCCGGAATTCGATGGAGTGAACTTGTCACTTGCATAGGAAAAGTATATCATAGACTAAAAAAAGGTGACATCAATACTGACATAATACTTCTGACGAACAGGTTCGTAACATCGATATCCCTTTTATGTCTTGGAATGCCCCACAAAAACACACTTGACATGGGGGCAACCTTGTCAAGGCCATGTAACAACTGATGCACAAATGCCATAGAACCAAATACACGAGGGGTGAGGGAGAACAAATCCTTCTCAGGACACATAATCGAGAAAAGGAATCTTCTCACCCAAGATAGTGGAAGGCATACAATTCATAAGATAGCAAGCAATGAGGACAACATCACCCCAAAAGGAGTGATGAGCATGTCTGAATTAGAAAAGTCCGTGTGATGTCATGTAAATGATAGTATTTACGTTTAGCAATACCGTTCTGTTGGGACGTGTAGCCACATGATGTCTGATGTAAAATACCAAGCGATCGAAAGAAAAATGAAAGCTATAAGGTACATAACTCCAACACATTGTCAACACGAACAAATTTGACAGTAGCAAAAAGATATTCTTTATTTCATTGATAAATATGATTGAATCACATTTCCAGCTTCAGACTTATTGTTTAACAGAAAAATCCATGGTAATATAGAAAAATCATCTACTGCTACAAGATAGAATATGTGTCCCTGATGGTCGGGAACACGACTCGTACCCCAAATATCAAGATGCATCAACTCAAAAAGAGAACTACTATTACGCCCTGGCGACTAGAGAATGAAGACCGGTGGTGCTTTCCTAGATGACAACCTTCGCACTGGAAAGTAGAACGAGTAGAAATTTGATGAAGCACATGACACATTTTCTAAAGGGGCAGATGACTAAACAGAGACACCACATAAAAGGAGAGATTGACCCGGTAGAGCTAGATGAAGCACCTGCATGAGGAGTATGGATCAACCGATATAGATTTCCCTGCTCACGACCAAATCCAATCACCCTGCGCATGAATATGTCTTGAAACACAAGGAAAGATGGGTAAAAAATAACACGACAAAGTAAATCTTTCGTAAAATGACTTATAGAAAATAAATTCATGGTAAATTCTGGTGCATGAAGCACATGAAGATGCATGGATGACGTCAAACTGATCTCCCCCTGTACAATGATGGGAGAATGAGTCCTATCCTCTATGATTACTGATATATAAGGAGCTATCTATCTCTATGATGCAAAATTGTCTTTATCTCCACACATATTATGATAGGCGCCATAATCCACAATCCATTCTGTAATGTCAATCCTACTAGAATTGGTAAGAGCATAAGCACTACCTGAGATACAAGTCGAAGTAGAAGCAACCGCATCTGAAGTGTTCGAGGGCTCGGAAGATGCATCATGGGGCATGATTTCTCTTAGTTGAGAGATTAGGTCATCAAATCTCTGATCGGAAGTAGATGAAATAGGAGTCTCACTCTTCTCAAAGCGACCATATCCTCTTCTATGGGAAGTCACCGACTATTATCTTGTAAGGCCTCCTGATATGTTCGCAGGATAGTAACAGCAAAAAGTCCCACAACAAACCTCATGTACTCCTATGAAAGACGGTCTAAGAAAACATGAGCAGCTAGAGGATAAGTGGCACAGTTACGACGCGGCTTTCTCAAAGCAATAGGTACATTCAGGTCATCGGCCTCTCTGTTCTCTGGTATTAACTCCTCCTGAACAGTATCCTGTGGAACACACATATCACCAATGCCTTCAGTAGAAACAATGTGTTCATTACATACTTGAGGCGTGTTGGATGACGGTGAAGGCGCACGAGCAGAGGGGCGAGTAGAAGACATGCGAATGCAAAACTGCGGTAGCTACTGTGTCAGGGTAGACGGTGGTGGAGGCGGTGGAGGAGGTGAAGGTGGAGACGACTGAGTCTCAATATGGGGTGTTGTTGGTGGGGATAACAAAGATGGTGGAACAAAGACATCATTGCCAGAATCAGAGTTAGACAACCTATCACATGTAGGAGAAAAATACATAATTGACTCAAAAAATGTGACATCGGCACTAACATAGTACTTTCTCCCTACAAGATCAAAACATCTTACCCTTTTTGGGTATGAGAATAGCCAACAAATAGACATTTGACATCTCTAGAAGAGAGCTTGTCACGACCAAGAGTAAAATTGTGGATAAATGTCACAGACCAAAAAACCCTGGGAGTAAGGGAAAATATATCCTTCTCGGGAAATGCAATCAAGAAGGGAACCTTTTCTCCACGAATAGTAGAAGGCATGCGGTTCACTAAGTAACATGCAGTGAGAACCACATCACCCCAGAACGAATGAGGAGCTCGACTCTGAATCAAAAGAGTCCTCATGACATCCAAAAAATGGCGGTGTTTGCGTTCAGCAACACAATTCTGCTGTGAAGTGTAAGCACACGAAGTTTGACGAACAATACCTAGAGATCTGAGAAAGCCAGACAACTGTAAAGTAGAAAACTCCAAGGTATTGTCAGTGCGAATAAACTTCACATTAGCAGAAAAAATGTTCTTAATTTCAATAAGAAATGATTTAATAACTGGACCAGCTTCGGACTTATTCTTTAACAAGAAAACCCAAGATAATCTAGAGAAATCATCCACAACAACCATATAGAACTGATGTCCCTGATAATCAGGAACACGACGAGGACCCCTGATATCAAAATGAAACAACTCAAATGACTGACTACTGTGACGACTTTGACGACTCGGAAAAGAACGATGGTGCTTTCCAAGCTGACACGCCTCACACTCTAAGGTAGTACGAGTAGAGATCTGAGGGACAACACGACACAACTTCTGTAGAGGAAGGTGTCCGAAACGAAGATGCCACATGAAAGGAGAAACATATCCAGAAGGAATAGTAGCAGCGCCAGCACACGGTGGTTGGACTAATCTGTAAAGCCCTCTCTATTCACGGCCACATCCAATCACCCTGCCCGTGAGTATGTCTTGAAACACAAGAGAAGATGGATCAAATATGTCAGGACAATGTAAATCTTTTGTAATCAGGCTAATAGACAAAAGATTCATCTAAAATGTTGGAGAATGTAAGACATTCTGCAAACGCATCGAGGGAGCTAGAACAATCTCCCTCTGACCACTAATGGGTAGATGAACTCCATTAGCAACCACCACTGATCTACCAGGAGGGATAGACCTGTAAGAACTGAATCGTGCTCGATCGCTACACATATGATGAGATGCTCCCGAGTCCATGACCCAATCAGTCAAATCATAACTGCTAGCAATACCTGATGAACTCGAAGAAGCTCTGGCCACTGCTACAACATCTGAAGAGCCTGCAGCTGAAGTGGTTGGAGTAGTTGATCATCTCTTTGTCTGGAAACAATATCATCAAACCGCGCATCATGAGATGGAGCTGAAATAGGCTCTGTCTGCTCAGCAACACTGGCAGACGCAAGATACCCATGCTTCAGATAGCATGTCTCCTCCGAATGAGTTGGACGATGGCAATGTGAGCATGTGCCACGTTGACGTCCTCCTCCCTAGCCACGTGGTCCACGCCCTCGAAACTGTGAAGTACCCCCCTCTGCCACGAGAAGCTTCCATAGCAGAGGGAGTCTTGGCCATGGTAGTAGATGAAGTAGTGATCATGCTCAGCCGCTTGTAGACCTCCTCCACTGGAGGTATCGTCTCTCCAGTAAGTAGTTGAGTACGTGCTGCATCGTACTTAGAGTCAAGAGATGACAAAAAACTCCTGTCATATTGGCATTCCGGTATGCCTGTTGCTGCTCAGTGGTGGTAGTAGTAGGCATAAAGCTATGCAGACGCTTAAACATGCCTCTAAGATGTGAGAAGTGGGTATGAAGAGGTCGACCATTTTGCTTGGTCGAAAAAATATCATACTGTAATCGTAGAATATTGCTCTCATTCTTAGCCTGCCCATATGTTTTTTGGAAGCCATTAGCCTGCCCATATGTGTCTGCTAAGATGTCCCACATAGCCTTTGCTGTGGGTTGATTGACGATGTCGTTGGCAATCTCTGTGGTGAGAGTCCCGGAGAACCAAATCCGAGCATAGGCATCATATTGTTTCCAAGAAGCATTAGCATGTCTTGTCCACCGGCTCTGAATTCATTAGAATGTGCTCCTTGTTATGGCAATGCATAAGGGTGCGAAACTGCATGGACCACAACTTGTAGTTGGTCCCATCCATCTTCACGATGGGAGCCAGGCTCTTGAAGGCACCAGACGATGAAAAAATGTCACCCTTGTTCTCTGACATGGTAAAAGAACGTTGACATTCCAGAACAAAACTGAGGAGTAGACTACTTTGAGCGAGTCTACACAATCATTGGAGGATTGGTTATACGTGTAGACTCATACAACCATCCTCTTCAACCCTTGTTGTAGTCTAGGGTTAGAAAATGCAGTGGCAATAGGAGGACTGCGGTCCGCAGGAGATGGGAACGATCCACAACCCTCTAGGCAAGAAGCACGAAGGCCGCGACGTGCAACAAGAATGCCGCAAGATGGTGGCGACTATGAGGGCTGCCACTAGGCGGCAGTGACGACGACATGGGAGTTGCCACAAGGTTGCGACAACGGCAGGGGGTGCCGCAAGGACACGACAGCCGCACGAGGGTGTCACTAGGCGGCGGCAGCTGAGAAGGAAGCCGACGACAACCGACGACGACAGGGAGATGACGGGTAGGGTTAGGGTTTTGGGATACGGGAACTCCGATATAGGACCGTTGCTCCGATACCATGTTGGAAGAAAAGAATTGCATATCATATAAAAAACCCTAGGGCTCTCCTATATAGGAGAAAAACCCTGGGTTAATTAGATAAGAGGTACATGAAGACAAAAGAAATAAGAAATAAATACAGAGCGATACAAATATCTCAATAACAACCATATAGAACTTGTGTCCCTGATGATCAGGAACACGACTAGGACCCCGGATATCAAAATGAAACAACTCAAAAGACTGACTACTGTGACGACTCTGACAACTTGGAAAAGAAGACCGATGGTGCTTTCCAAGCTGGCACGCCTCACACTCCAAGGTGGTGTGAGTAGAGATCTGTGGGAGAACATGACACAGCTTCTGCAGAAGAAGGTGCCCAAAGCGAAGATGCCACATGTAAGGAGAAACTGATCCATAAGGAATGATAGCTGCACCAGCACAAGGAGGCTGTACCAGTCTGTAGAGTCCTCTCTGCTCACGACCACGTCCAATCACCCTGCCTGTGAGTATGTCTTGAAACACAAGAGAAGATAGATCAAATATGGCACAACAATGTAAATCTTTTGTAATCTGGCTAATAGACAAAAGATTCGATCAAATGTAGTTGTTGGCAGACCCATGATAAGAATGTTTGCAAATTGATGCGGTCCACCTAGTGGGAGATGTTGCGAGTTAGGGTGCGTGGGGGCGACCCCGTGCGCGGTCGCAAGCTAGCGACGGCGAGAGTGCGTTACGCGGGCGGTGGTGAGAGGGTGCGTTCCGATCATCTACGTGCGGGTGCGACTCCGAGCCCTTCCGTGTGAGGTCGCCAGCGCGCGAGGGCATCTGGGTGCGATGTGAGCGACGACGAGCGGGAGCGGTGTGAGCAAGGGCGAGCGGGCGCGACTCCTTGTGAGGTCGTTTGCGAGGGCTCGGGTGCGGGCAAAGAGTGGCGCCTGGTGGAAGGCCGTCGGAGGTGGCAGCTTGCTACCGCTTCTCGACGAGGGCGTGGGCCACCGTCGCTCTCCCCTTTCGGGCATGGCTGCTTCCGCGGCGGTGGTCTGGACCATTGGGCGCGGGCGTGTCGAGAGCCCTTGCGCTGCTTCTCGTGCCGCTGCTTTGGGCATTCGCGAAAGCGCTGTCCGTTGGCTGATCTCCATGTAAACGTCTTGATCGGCGAGGGTGGTAGAGAGGGAGCGCTTTTCTTGGCGACTTCTGACGTGGGGCTCGTGTCCAAGGCGTCCTTTAAGGGAGATGTGGCTCGGCTTTCACCATGGAGGGCGTTGGCGAGGGGCCTTCGTGACTCCGAGGTGCGGAGTTTGTTGCACGGGTCGGAGGCTGGGTCGTTGCAGATGAGGTGGCGGAGGCCAAATGAGTGGGATGTAGCTGTGCTGCCTGGCGGGGTGGAGGATGTCGTTGTCAGGGGGCTTCCGCTGAAAGTGAGGACGAAGTAGAGCATTTCAGGGTTGCTGCGGGGCGTTGTTGTGGTCGACTCCGTCGAGTGTTCGGGTTGTCAACCCGGCCAGCCATTGGATGTAGTGCTTCGGGTGAGGCCGGTTGGTGCCGAGAAGATGGGTTGGTGGGAGGTGCGACTTGATGGTAGGTGGCTACTTCTTGAGCTGGTGGTCGTAGATGTTTGGGCGGCTATTCAGGCGGCTGGGTGCCACAGGGGAGAGCTCCAGTTGGCCGACATGTCGTCAGAAGGTGGATGTGGAAGGGCGGAGCAGCGATCTGATGTTTAGGCCCCGGTGGAGGGGGCTCGGTTCCCGAAGATGGAGCAACCTTGTGTGAGGGGCGACGTTCGAGTGTGGCGCGTTCCCCGAAGGAGGCGATTCGGTTCATCGCCATATCTGCGGTGGGAATTCCGAGGTTGACGGCGGTTTCTCTGCCTTGGCGTCTTGCTGTTGGCACGGGAGTGGCTTCGGGAGGTGGTGGGGCCCGGCCTGATGGTGTTTGGGTGGTGTTACGTCCTGTCGGATCAGATCCTGATCGATCGCGGATCGAAGGGGCGGGCTGTTGCTCGGATGCCCGGTTCGGCTCGGTCGCTTCGATTCTTGGTAGTAGAGTGGTGCCTGCGCTTCCGGTGATGGAGAAGGAGGTCGGGGGTTCGGCCTGAGGTGCGACGGCCATTGCTCAGTCCGGTAGTTGTGAGAGGGGGGGGCTGCGGCCGAGTTGCGGCTAGAGGTGTATGCGGGTGAGTTGCTTGCTGAACCGGGGGGAGGGGTGGACTTGCTGGGAGGGGAGGCGGGCGCGTCTGTGTCAGAAGTGTGGCGGAGGGACTCGACTGGAGTTGGGGCCGATCTGGTTGCTTTGGGGGTGGCGGTGGAGTCTTCGCCTCCGGCTTTGGGAGCCACTGGTTTGGATGAGGGGATGGGCTTTGGACTGCTGCTTTTGGAAGGGGTGGGGCCGCGACAGTGGCGTTTCGGTTTGGCGTATGAAAGGGGGGGAGGGGGGCGGAGGAGGACAGAGAAGGTGGCGAGGGCTTTGTTGAGGGCCTCCTTGGCGTCGGGGGCAGCAACAGAGGTTGTGAATCTAGGGGCGACCGGCCAGTTAGTGGTGCGGAACCGGTTTGTCGCTCTCGATAGGGATATTGCGCGGCGCTTGGGGGTTATCCCCCAAGGAAGATGAACGCTCAGTTGCTTAAATGAAGTTGCTATTTATGAACATGAGGGGCCTGGATCGGCCCGAAAAGAGGCTCGGGGTGCAGAATCTGGTGAGAGAGGATGGGGCAGATATCTTCTTACTTCAGGAGACAAAGCTGCAGTCCCTGGATGACCAAGTGCGGCGGGAGATGAACACGGGGGAGGTTTTTGCGGTAGCAGAGAAAGAGGCAGCAGGTGCTTCGGGGGGGCTACTATCTGGATGGCGGTCCGATTCGTTCGATCTGCCGGGGACTTTCGTTTCCTTGTTCACCTTGTCGGTGAGGCTGCTACGGAGAGCGGATGGGATTTGTTTGTGCGTCACTAATGTCTATGGCTCGTGTCGGCGAGAGGATGGTAGCTTGGCTGCGAACCTGGCGAGTGTTGTGCATGAGGTTGGTGATGGTATTTGGATCATCGGTGGTGACTTGAATGTCACATTGTTCCTAGACGACAAGCCGAAAGGGGGCGGTGGTTCTGATCCTGGATCTGCTGATATTAGGCAGGTGGTTCGTTCTCTGGGTATGTTTGTTGTCGATGCGGCCGACTCCAAGTACACTTGGAGGATACGAGATCGAGGTCCAGACTTGACAGGTTCTTGATGTCGGTTGAGGCAGGGGAGGCTTTCCCGCTGGCGAGGGCTTGGGCTATTCCGAGGACGCTCTCTGACCACACTCCTATTCTTTGGTTTTCTGGGGAGGAGTGATTGGCTAGGTTCTCCTTTGGCGGGAGTTTGTGGTGACAGGTTTGGCGGTGTCGCGATTCGCGGCCAAACTTGACTCCCTGAGGCGGTTGCTGTTGACGTTTGGGAAGGATGTCGCCAGGAGGCGGAGGGCCGTCAAGCCGAGGCAGAGGCTGGGTTAAGCAGGTTAGATGGGATTGATGACCGGGGGATGACTTCGGAGGAGGTGGAGGAGAGGGCAGCGTGGTTAGAGGCGGTGCTTCGGAAGGACAGGAAAGAAGAAGTTCATTGACGACAGAGATCGAGGCAGAAGTGGCTAAGGGAAGGCGACACGAACACGCGTTTCTTCCATTTTGTGGCGTCCGGTAGGAGGAGGAGTTTCTTACATGAGGTGGAGGTGGGGGGCCAAAGGGTATCGGGCGAGAGGAACATTGGTGTCGCCTTGCAGGAGCACTTTGTGAGGGCTTCGAGGAGAGTGAGGGAGGAGATTGGTTGGGGCTGGAGGGGGGGGGGTCTTTGAGTGGACCCAGGTTGATTCGTTAGTGGCCGAATTTACGAAGGAAGAGGTGTAGTGGGCGGTTTGGGATCTGAATGCAGATGGGGCTCCTGGCCCGGATGGCTTCTCTATATCCTTTTACCGGGAGTTCTGGGACCTGCTGAAGGGTGATATTTTGAGGTTCTGAATGAATTCAGGGGTGGCAACAGGGGTTATGAGAAAGTTAACAGGGCCTTGATTTTTTTGCTGCCGAAGAAAGAGACCCCAGTAGGGGTCGGGGATTACAGGTCTATTTCTATTTCTAATGACATTTATCTCATTGTCAAGGTGCTGGCGAGCAGACTTAGAGCTGTCTTATCCTCTGTGGTCTCACCGGCACAATCTGCGTTCATCCCTGGACGGTGTATGGCGTATGGAATCGTGACTGCTTCAGAAGTCTGTCGTGAGTGGAAGAGGTCTAGAAAGAAAGGGGTTGTTTGGAAGATTGACTACGTCAAGGCCTACGATTGTGTCAGTTGGAAATTCCTGTGGACAACGCTGCGGAAAAGGGGTTTTCCGGAAGAATGGATTGCTTGGGTTAAGAGATGCGTCACTACTAGCTTCTGCTCTGTGTTGGTCAACGGAAGACCAGAGGGCGGATGGTTCCAACCACAGAGGGGCGTGTGTCAAGGCTGCCCCCTAGCTCCTGCTTTTTGTGTTGGTGGCGGATTGTCTTGCGGTCTTGTTTCAGCGGGCAGTTGAAGTGAGTTGGTGCGAGGGTTTCAGGTTGGGGGACATCTCTGTTCCGGTGTTGCAGCATGCGGACGACACGCTGATCTTTCTGGGGGGGACGGAGGAGCAGAACCACAATGCGGCTATTTTGGTAGATATGTTTGGCTGCCTCTCTGGTTTGCAGATTAACACGCAGAAGTCGGTCCTGGTTCCACTGGGGATGGATGACGAGGAGAGTAACAGGTTAACGGCGTGGGCAGGATGCCCTCTGGGGAAATTGCCGATAACCTATCTGGGGTTGCCTCTGGTTGATGGCAGACCGAGGAAGTCCGATTGGGACTGTGTTCTTCGGAGAATGGAAGAGCGGTTTGAGGGGTGGAAGGCTACCACTCTGTCCAAGGGCGGGAAGCTTACCTTACGGAAGCACGTTCTTTCAGCCATTCTGATTTTTTCTTCTCGACGAGATTAATGCCTGTTGGTGTTAGAAGGAAGGTGGAGGCTTTGATGAGATCTTTTTTCTGGTCAGATGGAATGCAGACAACGAGGGGGTTGCACCTGGTGGCGTGGAAGGATCATGCTTAGGGGTGTCTATCAAGTTCAACGAGCCGACTTGGCCCCAACTCGGACTCGAACTCGATAAGAAACCTAAGGCTCGAACTTGGGCTTGATAAGGGTCGAGCCTTGGATCATCAACTCGAACTCGAACTCGTCGAGTTCGAGTTGACTTACGAGCCTCTTATCGAGCCACGAGTTTTTGAACTGGCTCACGAGCCTCAAAATGAGTTGGCTCACGAGCCTCTTATCGAGTCATGAGTTTCTGAGATGGCTCACGAGCCTCAAAATGAGCTGTCTCATGAAACTCTTAACGAGTCATTGCTCCATTTTATACATTAAATTATGCAAATGAACCTCTTAACGAGTCATTAGGGTTAGGAAATAGGAACCGTTAGTCTATAGTCTGGGGAAGTTTCGGCATGGTATATAGGTTTTCAACTTTTTACTAAGAGGGGAAACGAGTTATCGAGTTGAGTTTCCGAGTTGAACAACGTCCAACTCAGACTCGACTCGATAAGCTAACGAGCCATAAAACCCAACTCGGGCTCGGGCTTGTTAAGGTTTCGAGTCAGACTCGTGAGCCCTTAACGAGCCGAGCCTGAGTTCAGCTCATCGAGCTCGAGCTTTCTTAACATCCCTAATCTTGCTGTACCTGTTTCGGAGGGGGGTCTAGGAGTCAGGGATGTGGAATTAATGAACAAGGCCTTGTTAGCCAAATGGGTGGTGCGCATTTGGGGTTCATCCGACTCGCTGGTTTTACAGTTGCTGAGGGAGACCTACGACGTCGCAGGGGAGTTGGTGGCTGTAAGGAAGCGTCATGAGTCTTCGTTGTGGAGTGGGATCCGTTCCGTGATTCCGGGGCTCAGGCCTTTTCTTTGACTGAGGTTGGGAAATGGTCCCCGTTTTCGTTTTTGGCAGGATGACTGGACGGGGGAGGGGGCGTTGGCCTACCGCTTCCCTAGGTTGATGGCGTTGGCCGTTGACAGGGGACGCGGGTGGCGGAGGTGGCCGACTCTGGGTCGTGGGCACCGCGGTTCCTTGCGGTTCTCTCGGATCAAAGGCTGGAGGAATTTTTGCGGTTACTATCGGAGATTCCCCCTGTCGGGAAGATGTCGGGCGAGCCGGATCATTTTGAGTGGGCCGATGGTAAGTTCTCGGTAAAGATTGCATATCGGAAGTTGAGTGGTGGTATGGTGGAGCACGACGAGGATCTATGTGCTGACTTGAAGGTGATTTGGGCGGCTAAGATTTCTACTCGGGTCAAGGTCTTCCTTTGGTGTCTAAGGAGAGACTGTCTATGTGACAAAGTGAGAAGGGGTAGATTGCTGGGTGTGACGGATTTGAAGTATGACAGATGCGAGGGCGACTTGAAGGATGCGGACCACATTTTCTTTGGATGCAGGTCTTCGGCAAATGTGTGGGATTCTTTGGGGCTGCCGTGGATTCGGACATTCGGCGCGGAACATTTTTGGAGATCTATTCGTGCGGTGGGACTTGGGTCCTTCGGTGATGTCTCCAAGCCCTTTGCTGCGCTCTGGGCTATTTGGCTTGGCAGGAATGATACCACTTTCAAGGGGCATCGGTTTTACTTTGAAAATGTTCTTGCCCACTATAATGCTTTGTACAATTTCTGGATATCCAACTGATGTACCTTCTCGTTAATTAATGAATATTTTGGTGTGGTGACTCCCGCCTTGGGAGGGCTCCCCCTTTTTCCTATTTAAAAAAATAGACAAAAGATTCATATGAAATGCAGGAGCATGTAAAACATTCTGCAGACGCATTGAGGGAGCTCAGATGATCTTCCCTTAACCAAAGATGGGTAGATGAACCCCATTAGCAATCACCACTGATCTACTAGGAGTAATAGACATGTAAGAACTAAATTGAGCTCTATCGCCCCACATATGATGCGAAGCTTCGGAGTCCAGGATCCACTTAGTCACAACTGAATTGCTACAACTTGTAAGTGCATAAGCAATATCTGACTGACTCGTAGAAGCTTTGGCAACAACTGCGACATCAGAAGATCCTGCAGATGGAGTGGTTGGTGTAGTCATCATCTCTCTCAGTCTAGAAACAATGTCATCAAATCACATATCATGAGACGGGGCTGGAGAAGACTCTGTCTGCTTAGCTACACGAGCAGACGTAGGATACCCATGCTTCAGGTAGTATGTCTCCTCTGAATGACCTGAACGGTGATAGTGTGAACATGGGCCACGTTTACGTTCTCCTCCTCGACCACGAGGTCCTCGTCCACGAAAATGTGATGTACCCCCTCTGCTGCGAGAAGCAGTCATAACAGAGGGAGTCTGGGCTACGGTAGTAGATGATGTAGGAGTCATGCTCAACCTCTTGTAGACCTCCATTGAAGGTAAAATCTCACCAGTAAGTAGTTGAGTACGAGTTGCATCGTCCTCAGAGTCAAGTGATGACAGGAAGACACCTGTCATTGTGGCATTCCGGTATGCCTGCTGCTGCTCAGTGTTGGTAGTAATGGGCATAAAGTTATGCAAACACTCAAACATGCCTCGAAGATGCGAGAAATGAGCATGAAGGGGTCGACCATTCTGCTTGGTCGAGAAGATGTCATACTGTAGCTGTAGACTCCTGCTCTCATTTTTAGCTTGCCCATATGTGCAGCCAAGATGTCCTACATGGCCTTAGCTGTGGGTTGATTGACTATGTCATTGACAATCTCCGTGGTGAGCGTCCCAGAGAACTAAATCCTCGCACATGCATCATCTTGCTTCCAATAAGCATTTGCCCCAGTTTTTTCCGTTGGCTTGGAATCCGTCAGAATGTGCTCCTTGTTATGGCACTGCATGAGGGTGCGAAACTGCATGGACCACAACTCGTAGTTGGTTCCATCCATCTTGATGATGGGAGCCGGGCCCTTGAAGGCACGAGACGATGAAGAAACGTTACCCTTGTTGTCTGACATGATAAAAGGAATGCCGAGCAAATTAAATCTGGAACAAGACTGGGTAGTAGACTATTCTGATTGAGTCTACACAATCGTGTGAAGGAGTGGTTGTATTTATAGTCTCATACAACCATCCTATTCAATTCTTGATAAACTCTAGGTCTAGGAAACATGATTTATGCACCCAAAATCATGATCCCCGTTCAAACTCAGACCGCATTTGGGTTCACCAGTGGCCGAACAGTGGCCCTATGGCTGTGGTGCAGCAACCCGTGTTGCAGGGATGCAACGATGAGCAGTCACACGCGCACATGCGGCGACCTGCAATGGGAGGCGGCAACTTGGCGGTGTCCGCAAGGAGCCGCGGGCTGAGGGAGGTCTAACAGGCGGCCCGAGTTGATCAGCGGCAGCGGGGGCTAGTGCCTGGGGCTTCAGTAGCCGACGACGGCTGGCTGGATGCCCGACCGATCGACGACGGCGGGCTGGATTGCCGTACGGCGACGACGACTGGGAGGAGAGAGGGTTGGGGGCTGACTGGTAGGGTTAGGGTTTTGATGGGATACCAGAACCCCGGTCTAGGACCGTTGCTCCGATACCATGTTGGAGAAAATGAATTTGCATATTATTCATCAGACCCTAAGGCTCTCTTATATAGGAGAAAAGCCATAGGTTAATTACATGAGAGGTACATAAAGAAAATGAAATACGAAATAACACCAAAGAGGTGCAACTATCTTAACACATAATGTAGACAAAAAGAAAAGAGAGTACATAAAAAAGATAAAAGATAACTAATATCTCAACACTTTCGCTTTGGCTAGAGCGTAGATTTCTATCATGCTCAGCTTGGAACAACATCTCCAGAATGACCCTCTGGCTAGGGTCTTGGTAAATACATGAGAGGTACATAAAGAAAATGAAATACGAAATAACACCAAAGAGGTACAACTATCTCAACACATAATGTAGACAAAAAGAAAAGAGAGTACATAAAAAAGATAAAAGATAACTAATATCTCAACACTTTCGCTTTGGCTAAAGCGTAGATTTCTATCATGCTCAGCTTGGAACAACATATCCAGAATGACCCTCTAGCTAGGGTCTTGGTGAATACATCTGCTGTCTATTCTCCCAAGTTGACATGAGAGGTGGAGATGAAATCCTTCTGAATCATGTCTCGAGTGTAGTGACAATCTATATCGATGTGCTTGGTCCTCTCATGGAAGGTTGGGTTGTTGGCAATGAAAAGAGCAACCTGGTTGTTGCATTGGAGGTGCATGGGAAGATGCATCTTAACAATTAGGTCATTAAGAACAGATGACCTACATCATCTCTGTACTCCCCTGTGCCATGGATATATATTCTGATTCTGCACAAGATCTGGTGACCATCGTCTGCTTCTTGATTTTCTAGGACACTAAGGAGCTCCTTATGAACATTGCAAATCTATTGTTAGACTTCCTGCCCTTGGGACATCCTGTATAATATGCATCTGCACAAGCTTGACCGGAAGGTTTGTGCCTCTGCTAAATAGAAGACAAGTGCCAGGAGAGGTCTTCATATACCTCCGAAGCATATGAACCGCATCCATATGTACATGTTTGGGCTACTCCATGAACTGATTCACTCTGCTCACTACAAAGGATATGTCTGGCTTAGTGATAGTCACATGTAGGAGCTTCCCAATGAGCTCTCTGTACCTCTTGTCTACCTCCTTTGAGCAATCATCGTACAACTTCATACTCAGGTCCATAGGAGTAGTGACATGCGTGTAGTCTGCCATGCCCGTCTCAGCGAGAAGATCTGTAACGTACTTCCTATAGGTCATCACAAGACCTCGCTGGCTCCTGGAAAACTACAATCCAAGGAAGTAGCGTAAACTACCAAGGTCCTTGGTCACAAATTGCTGACCAATGAAATCCACAACTACTTGATTGCCATGCACATCCCCTATAACAATGATATCGTCAACATAAACCTGTATGACAATTGTACTTCTCTGAGACCTCTGAACAAACAGTGAATAATCAGGAGTCGATCTAACGAACCCTTGTTACTCTATCAAGTCCGAGAGGTTCTGAAACCATGCTCTTGAACTGTGGTTAAGGCTATAGATAGCTTTATGAAGTCTACAAACCCTATAATACTTCCCCTCAACAACAAATCCTTGTGGCTGCTGCATGTAGACTTCCTCATGCTGGTCACTATACAGAAAAACATTCTTCACATCAAGCTGGTTTATGGGTCAATCATGTGTTATTGCATCACATGTAGATAGAGAGAGAGATTTCCACTCAAAAAATCACATGTAGAGATGGATAATTGGATCCCTACATGCTCCAATTATCACATCCACATGTTTAGTCCCATATCTACTGTTAGTGAGAATCCGATATGTCTGTGGGTCTATATAAGAAGCACCACACCCATTGTATCAATCGAGAAAATGAATAGAAGAATCAACCCTTAATAGCATTCTCCCGTGGTTTCATCGCGCACCTCACTGAGTAGGGTTCCTCGTAAAATCCTGGTGTTCTTCCATAATTTTTATCCAGTTGTCGCTAATATGCTTCCGTATTATTGTTTTCTACATGGTATCAGATCAACTCAATTATGTGGTTCAATTTTTCAAGTTTCTAATTTTGTTCTTAAAGATTATTTTGTATATGGTGGAGATTATGATCATGTTCTTTTTCAAATTGAGGAGATTTCAAGGTTTGTTATGCCCATCCATGCAAGTTTCGAAGATCGCTAAGTTCAAGAAAAAATTAGGGGTCTAGAACTAGAAACCCTAATTCTAGGATGTCTTCATGCGCTCCATGATTTCTGATGGCATTGTGAACCTTTATTAACAAGATCAGGGGCCTCGACATCATGATGGATGGGTAGTACCAAGCATACATCTTCATCAACCACAGATCAGTGATAGGTCCCATCATCTTCAAGAAGCGGCGAGTCCCCTAGTCATGAGCTTTCCTTCTCTATCCAAACCCTAGACCTAGGCGATGCTGGTTATGCCCAAGCATCAGAAGCATTTTCGCTGGAATCCCTCTCTATCAGCAATGCCCTCCGAACTTCTTCCTAATCGGGAGAAGCGCTACTGCTTATTTCAAGCTGAACGGGCCCAATCAAGGGGAAAAGAAAAGAGGGGCTCAAAAGGGACTATTGTGCCCTATATTAAAAAAAAGAAGGGACCTACAAAAAAGCCCAAGAAAAAATGGGAATTTTTTGATTTAAGAAAAAGAGAGAGTTGTGATCTTTGGGCCAATTTGGGCTATGAATTTTTTTGAGAGAAAAAGGACTTCGCACAAAAAAACCATACAAAAGAGAGAGAGAGAGAGGAAAAGCTAAAAAAATTAAGACTGCTATAAGAAAAATGAGAGATTGTCTTGTGCGTTTTTCTATTTCTCTCCATTTTCATGTCTTCTCCCAACTTGATCGGATATCATCTATTTCCGACCAATATGGGAGAAAGGGGGAGTATATGTAGAGCATTTAGATTCAAACTATACATCCAGATTGTCAGATTCATGCTCTACATACTCAAAGTCTACATTTCAAGGTGCACAAGTGTGCGTTCATTGTTTGAGAGATCCCTATACTTGATTTGGTCAGCTCAGGCTTTTCATGTGATCCATAGGGACTCCAGTAGACATCCCATTCTTTGAGCCATTTTGTGCTTAGGGTTTTTATGTAGATTCATAAGGACTCCATAGTAGAGATCCCATTCTTTGAACAAGTATGGGAGAGACCCAGTTCTTTGATGAGGAGACTTTCAGACTCCGTTCTCCAGTGACAGTGGACTCCGACGAGGATGTTTCCATAGCTTTTTTCTAGTTTGGTACTGTTGGAAGAAATGAATTTAATGCCATGGAAGAGACCTTAGGGCTCTCTTATATAGGAGAAAAGCCCTGAGTTAATTATAAGAAAGATACATAAAGAAAATAGAAATAAGAAAAATAATAATGTGAGATGCAAATATCTGAACACTCCCCCTCAAGCTGGAGCATATATATCTATCATGCTTAGCATGGAACAACACTTCTGAAATGAACCTTTAGCAAGGGTCTTTGTGAAAAATCCGCAGTCTGATCTATAGTAGAAACATGGAGGTGGGTATGAGACCTTTATGGATCATATCTCTAGTGTAATGGCAATCCACCTCTATATGCTTGGTCCGTTCATGAAATGTAGGATTATTGACAATAAATAGAGACACTTCACATAAAAGATGCATGGGAAGAGAAACCTCAACAACAAGATCAGTCAACACAGATCTAACCCACATCATCTCTGCGCTTCCCTGTGCCATGGTCCTGTACTCAGATTCTGCACTAGATCTAGCAACCACTATCTGCTTCTTGCTTTTCCATGATACGAGCGAGCTCTCAATGAAAACAACGAAGCCCGAAGTAGACTACCTGTCTCTTGGACAACCTGCATAATGTACATCTGCACAAGCTGTCTCCTCAAGAGATGTATCTCTGCTGAATAGAAGACCAGGACCAGGTGACGTCTTCAAATATCTCAAGATCCTATAGACTACATCCATATGAACCTTCCTACACTGTTCCATTAACTGGCTAACCTTGCTTACAACAAACATTATATCTGGTATGGTGATAGTTGCATATAGGAGCTTCCCAACAAGTTCTCTATATCTTCTCTTATCTACCTCCGCAGTGTCATCATCATATAATCTCATACTCGGATCCATAGGGGTAGCAACAGGCTTGCACCCTATCATACCTGTCTCTAAAAGAAGATCCGTCACAAACTTCCTTTGGGTCATAACAAGACCATGTTGGTTCTTGGCGAACTTTAATCTAAAGAAGTATAGAAGATTGCCAAGATCCTTAGTCACAAAATGCTGACCTAGGAACTCCTTGGCAGCTTGAATGCCTCGCTCATCATCCCCTGTGACAATAATATCATCCACATAGACAAGAATAACAACAATACCTCTCTGCGTCCTCTAAACAAAAAGTGAGTGATCCACATTTGACCGCACAAACCCCTGTTGCTCTATCAATTCCGATAGCTTCTAGTACGAAGCTCTCGGACTCTACTTCAGGCCATAAATTGCCTTATGGAGCCTACACACCTGCTGAGACTCCCCCTCAATAGCAAACCCTGGTGGCTACTGCATATATACCTCCTCCTGTAAATCACCATATAAAATGCATTCTTCACATCAAGTTGGTAAAGAGGCCAGTCTCGTGAAACAACAACTGATAAAAGTATGCGAAGTGTCGAGTGTCTGGCTACTGGAGAAAAGGTATTCTGATAGTCCACCTATAAGTTTGGGTGATCCCACGTGCCACAAGCCTTGCCTTGTAGCGATCCAGACTGCCATCTGCCCGTTGCTTCACTGTAAAGATCCATTTGCATCCCACAACAGAGACACCTGGAGGAGTAACACCAATGCTCCATGTACCACGTGGCTGTAAAACGACCATCTCCTCCTCCATGGCAAGTCACCACCTACTGTCCTGTATGGCCTCCTGATATGTACGTGGGATAGTAACAGCTGAGATTCCCACAACAAACCTCCTGTACTCCTCTGAAAGATGGTCCAAAGAAACATGTGCAACGAGAGAATACGTGACACATTGGCGATGTGGCTTCCTCAAGGCAATAGATATATGCAGTTCATCAACCTCTCTGTTCTCTGGGATCAACTCCCACTTTTCAGTGTCTTGTGGATAATTCAAGCAGTAGAGACAATGTGCTCATTACCTGCCTGAGGCGTGCTGGATGATGGGGAAGGCACATGAGCAGAGGGACGAGTAGAAGACCTACGAATGTAAAACCGCTGTAGGAACTACGTCTGGGTAGGAGGAGGTGGTGGAGATGGGGATGACTGAGGCTCAACATGGGGTGCAGATGGTGGAGATAACTTAGGTGGAGGAACAACAACCTCCTCACCAGAAACATCATTAGACAACCTGTCACATGTAGGAAAAAGTACATAATAGACTCAAAAAATGTGACATCAACTCTAACATAATACTTTCGCCCTACATGATCAAAACAACGATACTCTTTTTGTGTACGAGAATAACCAATAAAGACACACTTGACAACTCTAGGTGAGAGCTTGTCACGGTCATGAGTGAAATTGTGGACAAAGGCCACAAACCTAAATACTCTAGGAGTAAGGAATAGGTCCTTCTCGGGAAACATAATCGAGAATGGAACCTTCTCTCCAAGAACCGTATACGGCATACGGTTCACCAAGTAGCAAGCAGTGAGAATAACATCCCTCCAGAAAGAATGAGGAGCTTGACTCTTAATCAGAAGCGTCCTCGTGACATCCAGAAGATGACGGTGTTTACATTCCGACACACCATTATGTTGTGAAGTATAAGCACAAGAGGTCTGATGAACAATACCAAAGATTGGAGAAATGCAGATAAATATAAGGTAGAAAACTCCAAGGCATTGTCAGTACGAATAAATTTCACACTAGCAGAAAAGATGTTTTTGACTTTAATAAGAAAAGATTTAATGATAGCTCTTGCTTCAGACTTATGTTTTAACAACAATACCCAAGACAATCTAGAAAAATCATCCACAACAAGCATATAAAAACAGTGTCTCTGATGATCAGGAACACGACTAGGACCTCAATTATCAAAATGAAACAACTCAAAAGACTGACTATTATGACGACTCTGATGACTCGGAAAAGAAGAACAATGGTGCTTTCCAAGCTGATAGGCTTCACAATCCAAGGTAGCACGAGTAGAGATCTGAGGTAGAACATGACACATCTTCTGAAGAGGAAGGTGTCCAAAACGAAGATGCCACATGAAAGGAGAGACATATCTTATAGGAATAGTAACGGCTCTAGCGGATGCTGGTAGGGCAAGTTTGTATAGACCTCTCTGCTCACTGCCACATCCAATCATCCTGTCCGTGAGTATGTCCTGAAACATAAGAAAAGATGGATCAAATGTGGCACGACAATGTAAATCTTTTGTAATTTGACTAATAGACAAAAGATTCATCTGAAAGTCTGGAGCATATAAAACATTCTGCGGATGCATAGAAGGAGCTAGAACAATCTCCCCCTGACCAACAATGGTTAGATGGACCCCATTAGCAATCACCACAGATCTACCAGGCAGGATAGACCTGTAAGAACTGAACTGTGTTCAATTGTCACACATATAATGTGATGCTCTAGCCTCCAGAGTCCATAATCCGGTCTGTCAAATCCTAACTGCTACAACTGGTAAACGCATAAACCATACCTGATGAACTAGACGAAGCTCTGGCATTAGCTGCTACATCTGAAGAACCTGCAGTTGAAGTGGTAGGTGTGCTCATCATCTCTCGTAATCTGGACACAATATCATCAAAACATGCATCATGAGTAGGGGCAGAAGTAGGCTCAGTTTGCTCAGCAACACGAGCAGACACAGGATATCCATGCTTCTGATAGTATGTCTCCTCAGAATGACCAGGACGATGGCAATGAGAACATGGGCCACGTTGACGTCCTCCTCCTCGACCACGAGGTCTACGTCCGTGAAACTATGAAGCCCCCCCCTGCCACGAGAGGCTGCCATAGCAGACTGGGCCGTAGTAGTAGATGAGGTAGTGAGCCTACTCAATCTCTTGTATACCTCCTCCATTGGAGGTATCGTCTCTCCGAGTCAAGAGATGACAGAAAGAACTCCTGTCATCGTGGCATTCCGATATGACTGCTGCTGCTCTGTGCTGGTAGTAATAGGCATGAAGCTGTGCAGTCGCTCAAATTTGCCTCTAAGATGTGAGAAGTGGGCATGAAGAGGTCGACCATTCTGCTTGGTCGTGAAAATATCATACTGCAGCTGAAGAATCTTGCTTTCATTCTTTGCTTGCCCGTATCTGTCTGCTAAGATGTCCCACATAGCTTTAGCTGTGGGTTAATTGACAATATCGTTGGCAATCTCCATGGTGAGTGTCTCGGAGAGACAAATACGAGCATATGCATCGTCTTGCTTCCAAGAAGCATTGGCCCCAGTCTTGTCTGCCGGCTCTGAATCCGTCAAAATGTGCTCCTTGTTATGACATTGCATAAGGGTGCGGAACTGAATGGACCACAACTCGTAGTTATCCCATCCATCTTCACGATGGGAGCCAGGCCCTTGAAGACACCGGACGATGAGAAGACTTCACCCTTGTTCTCTAACATTGTAAACAAAACACTGTAACACGGAACAAACTAAGGAGTTGACTGAGATAAAAGAGTCTACACAATCATATGGAGGTTTGGTTGTATCTGTAGACTCACACAACCATCCTCACCACTTCTAGAGTCGGAAGATGTGATTTATATGTGTAAAATCATGAAATCCGAACAAAATCAGACCTTAGCGGCCCACATAAATGATCAAACTACAACAAGAACCTGAAGTTGAGGCTGAACCGACGAGAGGAGTAGCCAGTCTGATCACCGTCGCCATCGCGGGTGGATGGGCCGCTGTTCGACAGCCCTTGAGCGACACTAGAGAGCCCCAACGACGACCCCAGACCGCTGGGCTGCTTGCTGCGACGGTCGGGAAGAGGGGTTGGGGGGGTAGCAACGACGACGGGAGGGTGGTTGTGTTCCCGGTGACAGTGGCTGCGAGGGGGGGGACGTGGAGTGTTAGGGTTGGTGGGATACGAGAACCCCGATCTAGGACCGTTGCTCTGATACCATGTTGGAAGAAATGAAATGGATGCCATAGAAGAGACCTTAGGGCTCTCTTATATAGGAGAAAAGCCTCCGGTTAATTACAAGAGATACATAAAGAAAATAGAAATAAGAAAAACAATAATGTGAGATACAAATATCTCAACAGGTTCTTCAGAGAGATGGAGCAGTTGCGGGTTAGAGTTCTATAGGTGGAGACTCATTTCAATTTCAATGACTTTGATATACGCAATACATAGCACACATTTTTCGATGAGGATGCCCAATTTAGTTCACACTTTAGCCCTTCAGTTCCTCCTCACCAACACGACATGAGAACCAACATCCTTAACAGGAAACCTATAGAGTATGCGTTGAGTTAATATTGTCCATAGTGTCTTGTATCATGAGTGAGTGGTTTCTTTCTATTTATCCAAGATGAGCATTTCATGCTCCAGCTTGACGGGGAGTGTTAGAGTATGCGTCACATGTAGAGATGAGTAATTGGATCCAGTGTTGCAATAGTCGACCGACTATACCGAATAGTCGGTCCGACTATGAGGTGCGGTGGGGTACCCGACTGAACAGACCTCCAGTCGGGCAATAGTCGGCCCGACTGAATAGTCGGCCGATTATTCGGCCGACTGGCCCGACTATGAGGCCGACTGGAGTTGGACTCTTCATATTTTTATTTTTTTATTTTCAATTTTCAATATTTATGGGTTACATTTTACCACGGTGTCGCCATAAATGTCAAATTCTATATGTCTATTATATTGATTGGTACTTTTATCTTGGATTCATGTTAAATAATGACCATATATGTATAAAAATATAAGAATATATGTATTATAAATAATTTTTATATTAAAAAAAACAAAATCGAATAATTCCGAATAGTCGCCCGAATACTGATTATTCTCTATTCAGTGACCCCTCCGACCGAATATTGAATACCGTCTTCTGCAACACTGATTGGATCCCCACAGGGTCTAATTACCACATCCACATTTTTAGTCCGGCATCTACTATCAGTGGGGCTCATGTCTGTCTGTGACTCTGTGAGGCGATATAAGAATCTCCACAACTATTGTATCAGTTGAGAAAATGAATAGAAGAATAAACCCTTAGTAGCGTTCTCCGATGATTTCATCCCGTTCCTTACGGAGTAGGGTTTCACGTAAAATCATGGTATTCTTCTACTATTTTTATCTGTTTATCACTTTTTCTCTGATACACTTCTGCATCATCATTTTCTACGTGGCTATGCCTCATGGTATGTCTATGGTATCTCCACGACTGACAACTCCACGACAAACCTCCTGAAATCCTCTAAGAGTCAACCCAACATGGGCTGCAAGATGATAAGTAGCACATGTACATCTTCGCTTCCGCAGAGCAATAGGCACATCAAGGTTACCTAAATCCTCGTCAATATGTAAAGTACCCTCCTGAGAGGACATCTGTTCATCTAGTAAAGTAGCATGCTGAATGGACAAATCACTAGTGCCATCAGTAGAAACAATGTGCTCAGTACATACCTGAGGCGTGCTAGATGATGGAGAAGGCCCATGAGCAGGGGGAACCACGGGAGAACCGCGGACATAGAAACGAGACAGCAATTGGGCAAAGGTACTGGGTGGTGGTGTAGGAGTAGCTACAGGAGCAAGCAATGGTAGTGGAGGAGGTGGTGGCGATACATGAGGTGGTGGTGCCATAGGAGGAGACACATATACCTCCTTTTCAGAGTCAAACAGAGTCTACCTGTCATGTGTAGGAGAGGAATACGTAACAAACTTAAAGAAGGTGACATAAGCATTAACATAGTACTTCCGTCGAACTGGATCGAATCAACGGTACCCCTTCTGCGTTCTAAGTAACCTACAAAGATACACTTGACAACTCTAAGGGAGAGCTTGTTACGACCATGCGTCAGATGATGAACAAAGGCCACAGAGCCAAACACTCGGTGTGTAAGGGAGAACTTGTCCTTCTCGGGAAACACAATTGAGAAAGGGACCTCTCCTAAGATAGAATATGGCATGCAGTTCACTAAGTAGCAAGCAATGAGAATCGCATTATCCCAGAAAGAGTGAGGAGCGTGACTCTGTATCGAAAGTGTCCTGGTCACATCAAATATGTGATGGTGTTTGCATTCGACAACGTCGTTTTGTTGAGAAGTGTAAGTACATAAGGCTTGGTGTATGATGCCGAGAGACAAGGTCTGGTGTATGATGCCGAGAGACCTAAAGAACTGTGAAAGCTGTAATGTGCAGAACTCTACGACATTGCCAGAGCGAATAAACTTGATAGTAGTAGAGAAAATATTCTTTATCTCAATAATGAAAGATTTAATGAAAGATCCAGATTTTTCAAAAGAAAATTCCAAGATAGCCTACAATAATCATCCACAACAATTAGATAAAAACGACGTCCATGGTGACTGGGAACACGATTGGGTCCACAAATATCAAAATGGACAAATCCCAAATAAATGACTACTGCTTCGACTCCGACGACTAGGAAAAGAAGAGTGGTGATGCTTCCCTACATGGCAGCCTTGTACTAGAAGGTAGAACGCGTGAAGATCAGTGGGAGGACATAACACTACTTCTGCAAAGGAAGGTGGACAAAATGAAGATGCCACAAGTATGGTGAGACTGATCCAATGGGAACTGTTGAGGCTCCAACACTAGGAGATTGGATCAATCGGTAAAGCCCTCGCTACTCACAGCCACATCTGATCGCCTTGCACGTAAATATGCCCTGAAAGGCTGATACACAAGAGAAGATGGGTCAAAAGCGCCTCGACAATGCATATACTTAGTGATTTGACTGATATGAAGTAAGTTCATCTGAAAATCAGGTAGGTATGACGACACCTGTACGAACCTGCATGCACGCTTCTTGGTGCCCAAGGTCAAGAGCAACCAAGAAAACTCCAATCATCGTTGAGTTTCTGTATGTCATCTTTTGCTCAGTAGATGTGGTCACTGGTATGAATATGTGAAGCTTCTCTGACATGCCAGGAAATGAAGAGTAGAATATATGCCGATGACGACTATTCTGCTTGGTCGTGTAGATATCGAATTGTAGCTGAAAAATCTTGACCTCATTCTTCGCTTGGCCGTACGTGGCTGCTAGGATATCCCACATCGCCTTGGCGTCGTGAGTTGGTTCACATCGGCATTGACGATCTCTTTGGTAAGAGTACCAGAGAGCCAAACACACGCGTACGCGTCATCTTGCTTCCACAAAGCTTTCTCCCCAGTCTTATTCATTGGCTCCGGCTCTTTCAGAATGTGCTCCTTGTTATTGCACTGCTTGAGGGTTAAGACCTTTTTGGACCACAACTCATAGTTGGTCCCATCCATCTTCCTAATGGGAGTCAGGTGACTCGGGTCCTTGAAGGCACCCGACGAAGAGAAGACGTCACCCTTGCTCTTTAACATGATGGACAGAAAGAGGCCGAAATGAAACTTAACTAGGGTAGTAGACCGATTCGAGAGAGTCTACAAGATCACGTACAACCATACAACCATCGTCGTCATTCCTCGATCCACACCAAGGTTGGAAAAGGTGATTTATTGGTTTGAAATCACCTTTTCCAGTCAAAACAAGACCGTACAACTGATCTGGGCTGGGTCAGAGAGGATTAAACGGGCCGTAAGAAGCCTATCGGGGTTTAGGGAACCTAACTAAGGGCTATACAACGAGTGACAGCGATTACGGATGCCTCAGAGGCTTGGATGATGGCTATAGAGGCCTATAACGACTTGGGCGATGGTTGCAGGGCCTGATGGGAGCCTGTGCACTGCTGCTGCAGCGACAAGGAGGCCCTAGTAGGGTCGTGGCAGTGCGCAAGGTGCCCTGATAGGGCTAGGGCAGCACGTGAGGGGCCCCAACATGACTGGTCATCCTCGCGGCCGACCTCGGAGAGGTGATGCTGACACACAACCCAAGAAAGGTCCTCGAAGGTGAGCGGGGCGGAGGAGAGGAGGCGGTATGTGTGGTTAGATACAGGGTATGAGAAATTCATTATAGAACCATCGCTCTGATACTATGTGGAGAGAAAATAATGAGTTGCGTATTCATGAGGTCTTAGGGTTCTTTTATATAGAGGAGAAACCTGTTGAGCAAATTACATAATGTAGATATAAAGAAAAGCGAATACATAGAAAATGATAAAAGATAATTAATATCTCAACAATATGCATGTTCAACTTATGGGTGGGGTAGGGGTTGTTGAAATTGATGCATTGGGTTAAATGGAGCTTGGATATGGATACATTTAGCCTTGTAACAATATATTGCCACTCATCCCTCTTTGGTTCCGTAATTGAGAGAAAATATTAGCTGTTCATTAGAAGTCTGCTAGATCATCGTTTCAGTATTTTTTACTTCTCGTATAAGAGAGTTTCCACATATATCTTGTGTCTATGATTGTTTGCATGATTTTGATTGTTATTTTCTACGCAAAAAATGGTGCATGGTGCATGGTTCAAATTCATCCATTCAGTTCTTTTGTACATTCATAGGAATTGTTAGACTAAAAAGGTGGCAGTGCTAGTTTAAAGGATGGTATGAATTAACTTCTATTTACTTGACCACCATTCGTTCAATTGTCTCTTGCTAACCAATTCTAATATTTTTTAGATAAAAATTGATTCCAGTATATTTATTTTTTTATAGTTATGCCCCTTTTAGCTTCTGCAATATCCACTCCCTTTTTTACTATGTCAGTTGTGCCCCTACCTTGCATAATCATCATTTGTCCCTTAGGTTAGTTGCCGTCCATCCGCCTCCTTAACTGATATTAACCTTTGGACACAAGGGAAATTAGAGAAGAAAATTTAGGATAGAAATGTAACTTTCTATTTACCTTCTTCCTCCTTCTCTGTAGATTCACTACCACCTCCATCCCCCTCCTTCGCCTGCATCAACCCCTTCACCTTGAGATCTTTGACACCTCATCTTCTGCCCTCAACTCCTCCTCTTGCAGCCCCCGTCTTGTTTGTATTGCCCCGAGCCTCCCCTCCACTGTGATCCATTGTGAGCTGCAAATCATGAAACCACGAGAACCTATAAGTAGAGTCAACTCTCATTAGGATGAGGAAGGGAGGGGGGTGGAGGTCAGGAGCGACATAGGATGTCGGGGTGATGGAGGTTGGGGGTGGTGGAGGAGGTCGGGGGCGATTGGGTGAGGAGGTCTAGGGTGGGGTGGGGGGTGGCGTAGAGGTGGTTGACGACGGTGTTGTGAGGGCATGGGCAAAGGTCGGGGGCGGAATGGTAGGTGGTGGGGAAAGGATGGAGGAGGTCAATGCAGTGGGGCTGGGCAACGGAGGAGGTCGAGGTGAAGGGGTTGGGGGAGGAAGATGGGGTTGGTTATTCTGATAATTATGCCCCTCTCAACCACACCTTGATTTGAATAACTCATGGTTTAGTTCAACTCATTGACGACCAAGTTAATGGACACAAATGATAACTGTGCAAGAAGGTAGGGACATAACCGGTACTCCAAAAAGGAAGGTGCATAATTGATATTGCAGAAGTTAAGAGGGATATAAATGTAAAAAATCTGTTGATTTATTGAAAATTATGAAGTATCCTTGATTTTCTCTTTTAACCTATGCAAATTATGAAGTATTTCACTCTAAAATTATTCTTTGTAAATCCTATATACATGTGTGTAACTTGTGCAGGCTGCTTCTGGTGCAATACAATGTCAAATGCTGGATATGACTCATCCAGGAGTTGTTCCTATGCACAAGGTACTATCTTATGCCTTCCACACAAATTTGTATTTTTCATGATAAAAGAAGTTACTATTCTTTGCAGGTAAATTTTGATGCAAAAACAGAGTATGACATGATTCAGAATTATAAAATCTTGCAAGAAGTCTTCAACAAACTGAAGATAGAAAAGGTATCCTTTTAGTTAATGTATTGTTTTATGGGAGGTTAAGGAAGATAGAAGGAATGTCGCTTATTTGAATATGCGCTTAGATATGCAAGAAGATATATCCTTTTAAAGGCCATATTCACCAACCCAATTGTAGTGAAAAACAACTTGACTTCGACTTTTAGGCGTATCATCAATTTCTTTGTTTTGTTTTTGCAAAAAAATATATTCTTAATGAAAATGAGGTAAACTATTTTTTGAGCATTGGTTATAAGGGATGGCGTACCCCTTTCAATTTAATTTTCGTTAGCTCATTAATACGGTGGAAAAGAGAATACAACTTGTAGTTTTGACACAACTCTCTCATTTTTATAGAGCCTAGTGAGAGAACTTTAATAAGAGCCCTAATTATTTTTTAAAAAGAAGGTAAGATATCGAGAACATGCCTACCCATTAGTTTCTACATATTCACATTATATATAAAATAATCACAAAGCTCAGAAAGACTTTAACCTTTTGACATGTTTAAATATATTTTCCATATACAATCTTTCACTCTGATAGGATGATAGGATTAAACAAGCTTTTGGGAGGATTTGGTAAGATTATGCAAGGAATCCCACAATGAGAGATGATTTGCCTAGGTGGAGATTTTAATGGACATGTGGGAAAGGATGCTTTAGGGTATGCTAGTGTCCATGGAGGACATGGCTTCGTGATAGAAATGAAGAGGGAAAAGTCTTTTTGGATTTTGTAATGGCTTATGATCTTTTCATTGCAAACACTCTCTTCAAGAAGAGGGAGGAGCATCTAATAACTTATAAGAGTGGCTCGACTAGAACTCAGATAGATTACTTTGCATTGAGAAGAAGAGATCGGTTGTGTTGCAAAGACTGCAAGTAATCTCAGGAGAGAGTCTGACTACCCAACATCGCTTGTTAGTCATAGATGTACAAATAATAGGGCTAGTAAAGAAAATGAGGGTTTCCAAAATCACTAGAATCAGATGGTGGAATCTTCAATTGAAGCAATCAAGCTTCAGGGAGAAGGTTTTAGAAGACTTATCTTAGGATTGTAACGGAAGTGCTAATGAGATGTGGGAGGCAGTAGCATCTTGTATCTGAAGGGTAGCCAAAGAGATGCCAGGCAAGTCACAAGGAGGAGCTCCAGGCCAAAAGGAGGCTTGGTGGTGGAGTGGAGGGGTGCAAGAGAAGCTCAAAATTAAAAAAGCATGCTTTAAAGCTATGTCTAAGGTTAGAATAAATGAAACTGTCACAAACTACAAAATAGCGAAGAAGGAAGCAAAGAAGGCGGTAAACGAAGCTAAGTCAAAAGCTTATGAAGTTTTGTAGAAAAATCTCGACTCTAAAGAGGACCAGAAGGATATACTCAGGCTGGCTAAAGCAAGAGAAAGAAAGGCCAAAGATTTTTCTCAAGTGAGATGCATTAAGGATGAGGAAGGCCACACGCTTGTTACTCAGAAGGATATAGAGACTAAATGGAAGTAGTACTTCCATAAGCTTTCATTGGGGAAGGAAATAGAGAGATCACTTTGGGAAATCTAGCTTGTACTGAAAGTTACTTGAATCGTGCAAGCTATAGACGAATATAAAAGTATGAAGTAGAGGAGGCTTTGAAGGTTATGAGACACGAGAAAGGTGTAGGACCTGATGACGATCCTATAGAAGTTTGGAGAGTTTTAGGTGAACGTAGTTTGACCTGGCTTACACATTTATTCAATGTTATTTGACGAAGCAAAAAAATACCTGAAGAATGGAGGAGAAGCATCGTGGTGCCTCTTTATAAGAACAAAGGAGACATTCAGAATTATTCAAATTACATAGATATCAAGCTGATGAGCCACACTATGAAAATTTGGAATGTACGATTGAAAGAAGGTCGAGGCAAGTTTCCAAAATGAAAGAAAATCAATTCGGATTCATGCTTGGTCGCTCAACTATTGAAGCCATCCACTTGCTAAGGAGAACAATGGAGATTTACAAAGTTAAAAAGAAGAACCTCTACATGATTTTTATTGTTTTAGAGAAGAGTTATGATTCTGTCCCACGAGAAATATCGTGGAGAGTTTTGGAGAAGAGACAAGTGCCTGTCCTATACATTAACCTTATAAAAGATATGTATGATAGGGCTTCATCTTGTGTAAGGATACTGTCTGGGTAGATTGGCTATTTTGATATCAACATTGGTCTGCATCAAGGTTCAACTTTGAGTCCATTCCTTTTTACTTTGATTATGGATGAGTTGACAAGTCACATTCAGGATGAGATACCTTGGTATATGTTATTCGCTGATGATATTGTGTTGATTGATGAGACTAGAGATGGAGTAAATGAGAAGCTTGAGGTCTGGAGGGAGACATGCATTGGAGAATAAAGGATTTCGTATAAGTAGGACTAAGACTGAATATATGGAGTGCACTTTTGATGGAAGCAATGGTGAAGGAATTGAGGTTAAGATAGTTGATGATGACATTCAGAAGAGAGATTTTTTTCGATACCTGGGATCTATTTTGCAACATGATGGTGAAATTGATGGAGATGTCACAAATAGAATAAATGCAGGTTGGCTAAAATGGAGATGAGCCTCTACTGTTCTCTGTGATAAGAAAATTCATTTGAAAATCAAAGGAAATTTTACAAAGCAGCTGTGAGACCTATGCTCTTTGGATCTGAATACTGGCCTGTGAACCATAGACATGTGCAGAGAATAGCAGTAGCAGAAATGAAAATGCTAAGGTGGATGTGTGGACACACACACACACATAAAGATCGTATTCGGAATGATGCCATCAGAAGGAAAGTTGGTGTAGCTCCGATCGAGGATAAGATGCTAGAAAATCGCTTAAGGTGGTTTGGTCATTTGCAAAGGAGGTCAGCTGATGCACTGGTGAGGAGATGTGAGTTTTGGAATGTTGCCCTGGTTAGAAGAGGGCGAAGAAGGCCCAAGAAGTGTTGGAATGAGACTTGTTGACGCATATTTAGTATTGTATCTCTTTGCTATTTTATTTTCTTGTTATCCCCTCTATGTAATTTACCCATAGGCTACTCTCCTATATAAGAGAGCCTAGGGCTATGGAATAAACAACTCATTCACGTTTCCCAACATGGTATCAGAGCGACGGTCCTAGACCGGAGTTCTCGAAACCCTAACCCTAACCCGCCCCACCCGCCGGCCCTTTCTTCTCTCTCTCTCTTCTCTCGGCGCCGCCCTCCGATCTCCAGCGCGCATCTCCAAGCGCGCATCACCGATCTCCATCGCGCATCCTCCTGCGCTTGATCTGCGGCGCCTGATCTACCTCACTGCGGCGCTCCTCCAGCGCTGATCGCTCCAGCGCTGATCGATCCAGCGCTGATCGATCTCGCGCTGATCTGCATCTCGCGCTGATCGGTCTCCAGCACTCCGATCTCCAGCGCTCCGATCGCCAGCGCATGCGCGCATAGCGCACCTTCTCCGCGCCGATCCTCCAGCGCTGATCAGAACAAGTTGCGCGCATTTCTAAGCCCCAGAAGGAGACTCTCTCGCGCGCATACTCTGGATCTCAGCCCTGAACGAACAATTTTCGCGCAGCCCTGATCACGCACTTTGCGCGCAGCCTCCGCGCAACGTGCAGCATCCACGCCCTAAACTCTAGGGCTCAGATCGTGATACATATGGGGATGGTTGCTTGACGTCTACACATGCAACCAATCCCGTTTATGTCATTGTAGACAAAGATTACTGTCTCTTGGTCAATCCAGTCTTCCAGTATGTCAGAAAGCAAGGCTGATATTCCATCTATGGGCGCGTTTCGTGGTCCAGCGCCAATCGTCAAGATGGATGATACGAACTATGAACTGTGGGCAATGCAGTTCATGAGTATGATGAAGTCCACGGGCAAGAAGCATATTCTCACAGAGCCCGAGCCTGCAGAGAAGACTGGAGTTCATGCCTCATGGGAGGCTGACGACGCATATGCGAAGGTGTGGCTATCTGGCACATTGGCTATTGAGATCGCCAATGACATTCTACATCAACCCACAGCCAAAGACATGTGGGATATCCTAGCAGCAACATATTCCCAGGCGAAACTTCAACATGATATATTCACAATTAAGCAGAATGGCCGCCCATTACATTCTCTCTACACATCTTTGAGGGGAATGTTTGAGAAGCTACATAGCTTCATGCCTCTTACCGCCACACCAGAGCAGCAGAAGACATACAGGAATGCGACGATGGTGGGTGTGTTTCTCGCTGCTCTCGATCCAGAGTATGAGGCAGCACGTTCACAGATTTTGGCGGACTCGACTATTCCTCCCATGGAGGAAGCCTTTCACAGATTGAGCAGGATTACTGTACCTTCAGCAGCCACTAGTCAGAATCCATCAGCCATGGCAGCCAACAGAGGCCGTGGTTCTCAATACCAGGGCCGTGAACGTGTTCCCCGTGGAAGGGGTGGTCGCACTAGACCAACATGCTCATATTGTCACAGAGTCGGCCATACTGAAGACACATGCTACTCCAAGCATGGATTTCCTGCATCTGCGCGAGCTGCTGAGCAGATAGAGCCACCATCCGCTTCCACACTGGATCAACGATTTGATGATCTGGTTGCCCGTCTCAGGGGCATTATACCACCATCTGGCCAAGCACCGTCGACAGAGAATCAAACTGATGCCGCTGCTTCTGCTTCTGCCTCTACGAGTACTTTAGGTAGTACACTTGCTCTTCATAGTAGTAGATCAGATACGTTGCCGTGGATCATGGACTCCGGCGCTACACATCACCTATGTGGCGACCAGAGTCTACTTACAGGATATACTCAGATCCCTCCAGGACGGACAGTAGTGATTGCCAATGGCACTCACTCCCCTATCACGGGTTAGGGGGAGATTAGATTGACATCCTCGATGCAGCTCAAGAATGTTTTACATGCACCGCACTTTTCCATGAATTTGTTGTCGATTAGTCAGATTACGAAGGATCTCCATTGTCGAGCTATTTTTGATTCATCTTCGTTGATTTTTCAGGACATCCGTACGGGCAACGTGATTGGTCATGGCTATGAGCAAGGAGGCCTTTATCGTCTGAACCAGAACCCGTTTGCCGGAATCATAGCCTCTCCCGCAGAACAAGTATCTCCTCTCCTGTGGCATCTGCGCTTCGGTCATTTACCGCTTCAGAAGTTACGTCTTGTCCTACCCTATAGTCTGTCTCACACAACTGTCCAGTGTGAGGCATGTCAGTTGGGAAAACATCACAGGTCGTCTTTTCCCAGTAGTCAAGGTCGGAGTAGTAACTCCAAGTTTGAGTTGTTTCATGTCGACGTCTGGGGTCCGAGTCGTGTTCCCGATCATCAGGGGCACAGGTTTTATATTGTATTTGTCGATGATTTTTCTAGAGCATCTTGGGTATTTCTAATGAAAAATAAGTCTGAAGCTGGAGATATTATTATTCACTTTCTAAATGAGATTCAGAATGTCTTTTCCACAACGGTCAAAATTATGAGAACTGACAATGCCTTAGAGTTGTGCACCAACAATCTAGCCAAATACTACTCCTCAAAAGGGATTGTTCACCAAACATCCTGTGCTCATACGTCTCAACAAAATGGGGTTGCAGAAAGAAAACACCGTCATCTTCTTGACGTTACAAGGTCCCTTCTCATTCAGAGTCATGTCCCGTATACATACTGGGGTGATGCAGTCCTTACTGCATGTTATCTTATAAATCGTATGCCCTCGTCTGTCTTGAATGAACAGGTTCCTTTCTCAATTATATATCCTGACAAGGAGCTGTTCACTCTTACCCCTCGTGTCTTTGGGTCTGTCGCATTTGTCCATCAGTTGTCACCCGGTTCTGACAAGCTCTCTCCTAGGGCTGTCAAGTGTGTCTTTGTGGGGTACCCCAGAACCCAAAAGGGGTACAAGTGTTTTGATCCTGTGCGTCGGCGGTATATGATCAGTGCGGATGTTACATTCTTTGAATCCATTATGTATTTTTCAGAACCCGGGAACATGCAGCCGCCACCATTATCTCCTGATACCGTATTCATGGCACCACCAACATCACAGCCGTCACCACCAACATCACAGCCGTCACCACCATTACCATCACCACCACCACCACCACCGCCACCAATAATTTCTCCGTTACCATTCCATTACACCCGGCGGCCGAATCAAGCTCATGGTCCTGACCAGTCAACTAGCTCGCCTATGGTATGTAATGAAAATATTAATGTTGATGGATCTGACGACATTTCTCAGCAGGATGCATTACAGGAGCATGGTGATACCACAGAGGATCTGGATGTTCCAATCGCTCTACGCAAGCCGAAGAGAAGCTGTGCCAAGTATCCAGTATCAGCAGCAGTTTCGTTTGAGAGGCTATCTGGACCATTCAGGACATTTGCATTGGCACTTTCAGCTACAGACATTCCACGGAACCACCATGAGGCTTTGCAGGATTCTCGATGGCGGCTAGCCATGGAGGAAGAGATGGCGGCACTTCAGTCTAGAGGAACATGGAGCTTGGTTACTATACCACCGGATGTCAACCCAGTAAGTTGCAAGTGGGTATTTACAGTGAAACATAATGCAGATGGCTCCATTGACAGGTACAAGGCACGCCTGGTTGCAAGGGGATTCACACAGACATATGGAGTAGATTACCTTGACACGTTCTCCCCGGTGGCTCGTCATTCCACTCTGCGGATCCTCTTATCAGTTGCAGTTACTAGGGACTGGCCACTCTATCAACTGGATGTGAAGAATGCTTTTCTGTATGGCGACCTGCAGGAGGAAGTCTACATGCAACAGCCACCAGGTTTTGCTGTTGAGGGGGAGTGTTCCAAGGTTTGCAGATTACATAAGGCTATCTATGGCCTTAAGCAGAGCCCCAGAGCATGGTTCCAGAAGCTGTCAGACCTCTTTGAGAAACAAGGATATAAACGCTCCAATGCTGATCATTCCTTGTTTGTACAGAAGACGGCAAGAGGTATTGTTGTAATCATGGTTTATGTTGACGATATCTTGATTACAGGTGATGATGACCAGGGCATTAAGCAGGCAAAGGAAAGGCTGGGGACCGAGTTTGTAACCAAGGACTTGGGAGTCCTTAGATATTTTCTGGGGCTGGAGTTTGCCAGAAATCCGTATGGATTAGTCATGTCACAGAGAAAGTATGTCACAGATCTACTGAGTGAGACAGGTATGCTAGGGTGTCGTCCTGCCACAACACCAATGGACCCTAGCATGAAGCTGTATGATGATGACACAGAGGAGGTTGACAGGAGAAGATACAGAGAGCTGGTAGGCAAATTGTTATATGTCACGATCACTAGGCCAGATATATTATTTGCAGTGAGCCGTGTGAGCCAGTTCATGGAGCAACCACGTCAGGTGCATATGGATGCAATACACATGATACTTAGATATCTCAAATCTTCTCCAGGTAAAGGTCTGCTATTCAAGAAAGGAAAGGGGATTTCTGTCTCAGCATGCGCAGATGCAGACTATGCAGGATGTCCTAAGGATAGGAAGTCCACCTCAGGGTATGCTGTCTATGTTGGAGATGCTCTAGTCTCATGGAGGAGCAAGAAGCAAACTGTGGTAGCTAGATCCAGTGCTGAATCCGAATATAGGGCTATGGCCCAGGTTACTACAGAGATGATGTGGGTGAAAGCGGTGCTGACAGATTTATGCTTAGATATACCACTTCCTATGAACTTGGAGTGTGATAATCAGGCTGCTTTGTTCATTGCAAACAATCCTGCATTCCATGAACGGACCAAGCATATTGAGGTGGATTGCCACTTTATACGTGATATGATTCAGAAAGGATTCATTATCACATCCCATGTTACTTCAGAGAACCAGACTGCAGATATATTCACCAAGGCATTGTTACGTGGCCCATTTCAGAAGTGTGCTTCCAAGCTGAGCATGATTGACATCTATGCTCCATCTTGAGGGGGAGTGTTGACGCATATTTAGTATTGTATCTCTTTGCTATTTTATTTTCTTGTTATCCCCTCTATGTAATTTACCCATAGGCTACTCTCCTATATAAGAGAGCCTAGGGCTATGGAATAAACAACTCATTCACGTTTCCCAACAAGACTATATGAAGGGATTTTAGTTTTTTGGATCTAAGCCCGAGAATGACCCGAGATAGATCTGAATGGAGGTAAAGAATCCATGCAGCCGACCCTACTTAATGTAGGAAAAGGCTTTGTTGCTGTTGTATTCTTTCACCCTGAAGATACCAATGGTAAGGGCCTTGATGAAAATATCAGATGTCTGATCTCCAGTAGAAACATGGGAAGTATATATGAGACCCTTTTGGATCATGTCTCTGGTATAGTGGCAATCCACGTCTAAGTGCTTGGTCCGTTCATGAAATGCATGATTATTGGTCATAAAAAGAGCAGCTTGATTGTCGCATAGAAGCTACATGGGAAGAGGTATCTCAATAACAAGATCAATCAAGACCAATCTAACCCACATCATCTCTGTGCTCTCCTGAGCCATGGCCCTGTACTCAGACTCTGCACTGGATCTAGCAACCACTGTCTGCTTCTTGCTTTTCTATCACACGAGTGAGCTTCCAACAAAGATAACAAAGCCAGAAGTAGTATTCCTGTCTCTAGGGCATCATGCATAATATGCATCTGCACAAGCTATCACTTTAAGAGATGTACCACTGCTGAATATACGATCAATACCTGGTGAAGACGTCAAATATCTCAGAATTATACAGACAACATCCATATGAACCTTCTTGGGCTGCTCTATGAACTGGGTCACCTTGGTTACATCAAAAGATATATCTGGCCTGGTGATAGTAGCATAAAGGAGCTTCCCAACAAGCTCCCTGTATCTCCTCTTGTCTACATCCTCAGTGTAATCATCATATAATCTCATGCTTGGATCCATAGGAGTAGTAGCAGGCTTGCACCCTTTCATCCCTGTCTCAAGTAGAAGATCAATTACAAACTTCCTGTGGGTCATCACAAAACCTCGCTGATTCCTGGCGAACCCTAATCCGAGGAAGTAACAAAGACTATCGAGATCCTTAGTCACAAACTGCTGACCTAGGAACTCCTTGATAGCCTGAATGCCCTGCTCATCATCACCTTTGACAATAATATCATCAACATACACCAGAATAGCAATTGTACCTTCCTGTGTCCTCTGAACAAAAAGTAGATGATCCGTAGTGGACCGCTCAAACCCCTGACTCTAATTACTTCTGGTACAGAGCTCTTGGACTCTGCTTTAGGTTGTAAATCGCCTTGTGGAGCCTACATACCTTCTGAGACTCCCCCTCAGCAGCAAACCCTAGTAACTGCTGCATATATACCTCCTCATGTAGATCTCCATATAGAAACAAATTCTTCACATCAAGTTGGTAAATGGGCCAGTTCCGAGATACAACAATTGACAGAAGAATGCGCAATGTCGAACGTATAGCCACTGGTGAGAAGATATCCTGATAGTCCACCCCATAAGTCTGGGTGAATCCTCGTGCTACAAGCCTTGCCTTGTAGCGATCCACACTGCCATTTGCTCGTTGCTTCACTGTAGGGATCCATTTGCGCCCCACAACAGAGGCACTTGAAGGAGCAGAAACAACACTTAAAGTACCGTGATACTGCAAAGCGGCCATCTCCTCCTCCATGGCAACTCGCTAACTACTATCTTATATGGCCTCCTGGTATGTTCATGGGATACTAAAAACAAAGAGTCCCACGACAAACTTCTTGTGCTCCTTTGAAAGATGGTCCAAGGAAGCATGAGCAGCTAGAGGATAAGTGGCACAGTTATGACACGGCTTCCTCAATGTAATAAGCACATCAAGGTCATCAACCTCTCTGTTCTCTGGTATCAACTCCTCCTGTACAGTATCCTGTGGTACAAGCTTATCACCAGTGCCATCAGCTGAAACAATATAGTCTACCTGAGGCGTGCTGGATGACGGGGAAGACACATGAGTAGAGGGGCGAGTATAGGACCTTCGAATGTAAACCATGGCATGAACTATGTCAGGTTACACAGAAGTGGAGGTGGTGGAAGAGGTGGAGGTGGAGATGACTGAGACTCAACATGGGGTGTTGCTGGTGGAGATAACAGAGGAGGTGGAATAAAGACATCCTCTTCAGAGTCAGCGTTAGACGTATTGTCACCTATAGATGAAAAATACATAATAGACTTAAAAATTGTAACTTCAACACCCACATAATACTCTCCCTACAAGATCAAAACATCTAATACCCTTTTTGGGTATGAGAATAGCCAACGAAGACACATTTGACAACTCTTGGAGAGAGTTTGTCACAACCAGGAGTAAGATTGTGGACAAATGCCACGTACCCAAAGATTCTGGGAGTAAGAGAGAATAGGTCCTTCTCGGAAAACACAATCAAGAAAGGAACATTTTCTCCAAGGACAGTGGAAGGCATGCGGTTCACAAGTAACATACAGTGAGGACTGCATCTCCCCAGAACGAATGAGGAGCTCGACTCTAAATCAAAAGAGTCCTCGTGACATCCAGAAGATGACAACGTTTGCGTTCAACAATACCATTCTACTGTGAAGTGTAACCTCAAGAAGTTTGATGAATAATACCAACAGATCTTAGAAATTTAGACAACTATAAAGTGGAAAACTCCAAGGAATTGTCAGTACGAATAAACTTCACATTAGCAGAAAAAATGTTCTTAATTTCAGTAAGAAATGATTTAATGACACGACTAGCTTTAGACTTATTCTTCAACAAGAAATCCCAAGTCAATCTAGAAATATCATCAACAACAACCATATAGAATTGATGTCCCTGATGATCGAGAACACGACTAGGACCCCAGATGTCAAAATGAAACAACTCAAATGACTAACTACTGTGACGACTCGAGAAAAAGAATGATGCTGAAGATAGGACACGTGTAGATCTGAGGGAGAACATGACACAACTTTTGCAGAGGAAGGTGTCTAAAACGAAGTTGCCACATGAAAGGAGAAATATCCAGAAGGAATGGTAGCAATACCGACACACAGAGGCTGAACCAATTTCTAAAGTCCTTTCTGCTGACGGCCACATCTAATCACCCTGCCTGTCAGTATGTCCTGAAACAGAAGAGATGGGTCGAATATGTCACAATAATGTAAATCTTTTGTAACATGACTAATAGACAAAAGATTCATCTGAAATGCTGGAGCATGTAAGACATTCTGCAGGCACATTGGGGGGGCTAGGACAATCTTCCCCTGACCAATAATGGATAGGTGAACCCCATTAGCAATCACCACTGATCTGCCAAGAGGGATAGATCTGTAAGAAGCAAACTGAGTCCGATCTCCACACATATGATGAGAAGCTCTGGAGTTCATGATCTAATCAGTAAAATCTGAACTGCTACAACGGGTAAGTGCATAGGCAATACCTGACGAACTCGTAGTAGCTATGGCAACAACTGCAACATTTGAAGATCTTGCTACTTGGAGGTACGTTTAGGATTTCGTTATATAAGAACCCCGATCTAGGACCGTTGCTCTGATACCATGTTGGAAAAAATAGAGTTACTTGTCATTATTGACACACTAGGGCTCTCTTATATTGGAGAAAAGCCCTGAGTAAATTACAAGAGGAGAACATAAAAGAAAGAGTAATAAGAAAATAAATATAAAGAGATACAAATATCTCAACAACTTGATTTGATGCGGTTTACATTGTTATGTATTCTACATGAAATTGAGCAAGAGATTTTAATTTCCATAGGTTGAGCATTATTTTTTTTCTTGAGGAAGAATGCTGAGGATAGTGAAGAGTTGGGTTAATTGAAACTTGTAAAACATAATCTATTATATGTAGGTAAGGCCATGTATTTAGTCCCACATCATTTATTGGGAAAATGTTGTCATTGGGGCTTGCATGTGGGGGTGAAACGATTATCCTGACTCTTGAATTACGTAAATCATTGTTTAAACGATTATCCTGCTTGCAAAAAAACTCTGATTATATCACTAAATAACCGTGTTGTATAGACATGCTACAATCCACAATCATATTGCCTCGCCAGTTGTAGAACAAAAAGACACAAATAGTAAAAATACATATTCCATCGGTAAGCAGCAATTTATCACATTATTGCAGTCAAGATTTAATCATTTCGGTTAATATAAGAAAGAGGTGTCATCATATCCTTCGTGATAGGGTCTTCCATATAACGATTAATAGTATACTATATTTTAAACGATTAATAGATATTGATGAATTAATAATACCAAAACCAATAAGAATAACAAATAACAATAACATATATAGTTATTGACTCCATTCTTACCATACATCAATTTACACAAAATATCATCCAATATATATGAATATAACAAAAAAAACAACTAAAAAATATCTGACAATAGAACAACACTTTCAATGTTAATTTTTTTACCGAACAAAAGCAACCTCTTGGAGTTAAATTTTATAATTAAAATGGAACATCAACAAGGGGAATGCTCTCATTCAAAGAATATAAATGCACACAAAGCAAAAACAATAAAACACCAAATATAGTACCGTAAGAGAACTCCATATTAATCCTAAATAAAATTTCAAAGATACGTAAAAAAGAAGAAAACTTGCATATAGGATAAAGCATTAAACATGTTGAATAAGAAATATCGAAGTTTAAAGCATATTAAACCATGCAATGTAAAAGAAAAAAAAACAAAAAGCAAACGGAAAAAAAGCGGGCAAATGTATTTATCTTTAAGCAGAAGAACATTACACTCCCTAAGGCACCGTTTCCATGAACACTCAAAACAATGATCCTATAGTAATTCTGATAATATATGTTGGGAGAAAAACTGAGATTAATTATTCAGAGAAACCCTAGGCTCTCTTATATAGGGAGATACCTTAAGGGTAAAGTACAAAGTAGTCCAGAGAAAACAAAGAAATAACAGACATGTACATAACATAATAATATCTATCTCTACACTCCCCCTCAAGGTGGAGCATAGATGTCTATCATGCTCAGCTTGGATGAACATCTCTGAAAAGGTCCTCTGAGCAACGGCTTGGTGAATACATCTGCAGTCTGATCCCCTGAGCTCACGTGAGTTGTAGATATGAATCCTCTCTGGATCAAGTCTTTAGTGTAATGACAGTCAACTTCTATATGCTTGGTTCTTTCATGAAAAGCTGGATTGTTGGCAATGAACAAGGCTGCCTGATTGTCACACTGAAGCTGCATGGGTAGAGGTACGACTACATGTAGATCCTCTAGTACAGATCGAACCCACATCATCTCCATGCTTGCTTGCGCCATAGCCCTATATTCGGATTCGACACTGGACCTTGCCACAACAGTTTGTTTCTTGCTTTTCCAAGAAACCCGAGAGCTTCCAACAAAAACTGCGGATCCTGAGGTTGATTTTCGATCCTTAGGGCATCCTGCATAATCGACGTCTGCACATGCTGAGATAGACAAATCTGTGCCCTTCCGAAACAACAACCCTGAACCTGGAGAAGACTTCAGATACCTCAGTATCATGTGTATAGCATCCATATGAACTTGTCTTGGCTGCTCCATAAATTGACTTGCCCTGCTTACTGCAAAGGCAATATCAGGTCGAGTTATGGTAATATAAAGGAGCTTACCCACCATTTCTCTATATCTTCTTTTATCCACTTCAGCAGTATCGCCATCATACAACTTCATGCTTGGATCCATGGGAATACTTAATTATTTACATCCAGCCATGCCTGTTTCAATCAAGAAGTCTGTAATGTACTTCCGTTGGGTCATCACCAAACCCTGTGCATTCCTAGCAAATTCCAACCCCAGAAAATATCTTAGGGTTCCGATATCCTTCGTAACAAACTGACGGCCTAGGAACGTCTTCGCCCTTTCTATGCCCTGAATATCATCTCCTGCAACCAGAATATCATCAACATAGACCATGATAACAACCGTACTTGCCGATGACTTCTGAACAAACAATGAGTGGTCTGCATTTGACCTCTTGAATCCCTGTTGCTCAATCAGATTGGAAAGCTTCTGGAACCACGCTCTTGGACTCTGTTTGAGGCCATAAATTGCCTTGTGAAGTCTACACACCATATGCTTCTCCCCCTCAGCAGTAAACCTTGGTGGCTGTTGCATGTAGACTTCCTCCTGCAGATCCCCATACAAGAAGGCATTCTTGACATCCAGCTGAGATATACTCCAGTCACGGACCACGGCCACGGATTAGAATGCGAAGGTTAGAATGTCGAGCCACTGGAGAGAAAGTGTCCATATAGTCCACACCATAGGTTTGTGTAAAACCACGCGCGACCAAACGTGCTTTGTACCGATCCAGACTGCCATCTGCATGATATTTAACAACGAAGACCCACTTACAGCTCACAATAGATGCATCGGGAGGAGCAAGAACAAAAGACCATGTGCCACGAGACTGCAATGCACGCATCTCATCTTCCATAGCCAATCTCCAGCAATCAATCTTCATAGCCTCCTGGTAGGTCCGTGGTATATCCACGGAAGACAAGGCTGCAGCAAATCTCTGAAAGTCGCCAGTGAGACGGTGAAACGACACCTGTGAAGCAAAGGGATAAGAGGCACACATCCGCTTCTGCTTCCGGATAGCAATAGGAATATCAAGATCATCTTCTGTTGTACTGGATGGTCTAGTTTCCTCCTGCAATGAAGAATCCTACACATGTACCATATCTTACCCGTCAGTAGTAGTGCCATCTGAACATACCTGAGGCGTGATGGGTGGCTGACGTGTAGCATGAGCAGGACCTGACCGACGCGTATAGAATTTTGGTAGAGGTGGAATGGGAGGTCGTGGAAGAGGTAGAGGTGGTGGTGTTGAAGTTGATGTAGGGACATGAACAGGAGAAGACTCAGGTGAACTCCAAGTAGGTGGTGGAGGAACATAGACATCATCATTGGTAGTGGATGGTACCAGTTTGTCACCTGCAGGAGAAAAATACATAACAGACTCAAAAAATGTGACATCAGCACTAAAGAAGTATTTCTTATTTATAGGATCGTAACACCGATAGCCCTTCTGAGTTCGAGAATAACCAACAAAGGCACACTTGACTGCTCTAGGAGAGAGTTTATCAAGTCCAGGAGACAGAAGATGAACAAATGCCACAGTACCAAAGACACGTGGAGTCAGTGAGAATAATTCCTTGTCAGGAAAAATGATAGAGATAGGTATTTTCTTACCAAGGACTAAGGATGGCATAAGATTGACCAGATAACACGCGGTAAGAACAGCATCCCCCCAGTAAGAAAAAGGAGCACAACTCTGAATTAATAGGGTTCGAGTAATGTCAAGGAGATGGCGATGCTTTCTTTCTGCCGCTCCATTCTGCTGAGATGTGTACACACAAGTGGTTTGGTGAATAATGCCCTTTGATGAAAGAAATTGAGAAAGAGACCGTGTGCAAAATTCTAGGGCGTTATCTGTAAGAACATATTTGACAGTAGAAGAGAAAACATTTTGTACTTCATTAATTAAATTCTTGATCACATCTCCTGCTTCAGATTTATTCTTTACAAGAAAGACCCAAGATACACGGGAGAAATCATCCACTACCACTAGATAAAATCTGTGCCCCTGATGATCGGGTACACGACTTGGACCCCGTATATCTATATGAAACAACTCGAATGGGGAGCTATTGCTCCGACTCTGACGATCAGGAAAGCTCGATTGATGATGCTTTCCCAACTGACATGCTTCACAACGAAAGGACGAACTGGGAGAGATCTGAGGTAGAAGATGGCACATTTTCTGGAGCGGGAGATGACCAAAGCGTAGATGCCAGATGTACGGAGAAACTGGTCCAGCAGAATGAGAGGAGACACCATCATAGGAATTCAGAACCATTCGATATAAACCATTTTTCTCAGAGCCACAACCAATCACCCTGCCCGTTAGTATGTCCTGAAAAATAAGAGAAGACGAGTCAAATATAGCATGACAATGCAAATCCTTCGTAATTTGACTAATAGATAACAAATTCATCGAGAACTCAGGAGCATGTAGGACATTCTGTAGATGCATAGTAGAGGATAGGAAGACCTCCCCCTGTCCAACAAGGGGGGAATGAGTACCATCTGCGATCTGCACTGAGCGACTGTGAGGAATGTCCCTGTAGGACTCAAGTCTATCTCGATCTCGGCAGAGATGATGTGTGGCACCCGAATCTATAATCCAATCAGAGATATCATGAGACGGTGTAAATGCAGTAGATCTACCTGAGGTACTAGCAGCAGCAGATGAACTGGTGGAGGATGTAGCAACAACATCTGAAGGTCCACCAGACGAATCACCAGATGATTGTGGCATAATATCGCGGAGACGTGCCACAAGTTCCTCAAAATGGTTATCTGCATTAGATGCCAACTAGGTCTGAGAGTGCTCTGCAACACGTGCCGATGCTGGGAACCCATGCTCAGAATAGCATGTCTCCTTCGAGTGTCCTATGCAGTGACAATAGGAACATGGCTGACTAAAGCGACCACCCCTTCCCTGGGGTCCACGTCCACGTCCACGTCCACGACCTGAAGGTGGGCCACCTCTCCCAGGCGAAACTGCCATCGCCTATGGGAGTGGAGTAGAAGAACTGGAAGAAACTGTAATGCGACTGAGTCTCCTGTAAACCTCCTCCACTGGAGGAATAACTGCATCGGCTAAGATCTGAGAACGGGCGGCGTCATATTCAGGATCAAGGGCCGCAAGTAGAACGCCAACCATGGTGGCATTCCGAAATGTCTTCTGCTGTTCAGGAGTCGCTGTGAGTGGGATGTGTATAAGGAGTGAAGAGGTCTGCCGCTCTGCTTCATCGTGAATATGTCATGCTGAAGCTGTAACATCTTGGTCTCATTTCGCACATGCGAATATGTAGTCACTAGGATATCCCACATCGCCTTGGCAGTGGGCTGATGGAGGACATCGTTGGCAATCTCCATCGTCAATGTACCTGACAACCAAACCTTTGCATATGCATCATCAGCCTCCCACGAAGCATATATCCCTATCTTCTCTGCTGGCTCATCCTCGGTAAGAATATGCTTCTTACCATTCGACTTCATGAGGCTCATGAACTGCGTCGTCCAGAGCTCGTAATTCGACCCGTCCATCTTGACTATTGGCGCAGGACCTTTGAATGCGCCTATGGAGGGCATATCAACCTTCGACTCTGACATATTGCCGCTGGAGAAGAACTAGGGTTTGTCGACAAAGTGATAGATGTCTACACAAACTGCATAGGATTCGAGTGCGTATGTAGACGTTACGCACTCAAATCTATCTATCCGGAGGAAGAGACGAGTACGGGCTCGCCGGGGATCGCCGAGGATCGGCTAGGGCATGCCGGAAGCTCGGCTACGGCTGCCGGGTGGTGATGGCGGCGGAACTAGGGAGCCGCCTGGGGGCTGGCGGTTGGAGTAGAGGGCCACCTGGGGGTGGCGGCGGGACAAGGGAGCCGCTGGAGGGCTGGCGACGAGAGTAGGGGACCGCCTGGGGGTTTGGCGGCGGGAATAGGGGGTCGCCTGTGGGTTTGGCGGCGGGGCTGGGTTCCACCGGGGGTTGGCGGCGGGTGTAGGAGCCGTCGGGGAGGGGCTGGGAGCCGGCGGCGGCGGCGGGATGAGAAGGAGGAGAGAGGGCGGCGGGTGGGGAGAGGGAGAGAGCCCTAGGGCTTGGGCTCTGATACCATGTTGGGAGAAAAACTGAGATTAATTATTCAGAGAAACCCTAGGCTCTCTTATATAGGGAGAGACCTTAAGGGTAAAGTACAGAGTAGTCCAGAGAAAACAAAGAAATAACGGACAGGTACATAACATAATAATATCTATCTCTACAATATCATTGCACAGACAATACCAGCCAACATATGTGGTTACAACCACATAATAGGAAGAGAAAACACTCACATTCAAAGTAAAGTGATACGACAAAGGAAGAGTTCCAAATAAAAACATAGCAAACAAAATGAGCACGAATTCATCGAGAATAAGCCACGCAGAACGATCACCACTACAAAAAGGGAAGAAATAATAAAGAAGCGTCTGCCTTCCTTATTCAAAACCTCCATAGCCCACCATCCCCGAAACAAACAAAGTAATAACATTCGAGAAATACAACATTAAAATCAAATCATACCAGTCGTCCTTATGAAGAAACTCCACTCCCAAATCTCTAGCAGCCCACAATGCAGCAGAGATAGACATCACCGGAAAGTTGAATAAAGCAAATAAATCGGGCGTTCGAATAACACACCCAACGGACGATAAGAGTGAATTGCTTCTATCTGACGGAGATACTAAGATGAATGAAAGATAGCTGGCAAACACTCAAGATAAACGCAGGACAAAGCAGACAAAGCCTCCAAACGCATGGCACCAAAGTTCGACCAAGATGACCACATGAAGAGCAGCATAGAGTTTCGCCCATCGGAACCCTCAAGGGCAAGGAAACCATAGGTGACACGTGTGGAGCACGAAGCACTGAAAGGTCAGGGTGCAAAATCCTGAAGTAATGCCTCCCCCACAACACTAGATAATGGAGAGGAGGCCAAAGGGCCTATTCACGTGTCAACCAATATGGGAAAAACCCAGCTTTAACTTATGTATATAGATTATTTAAAGGACCCATAAGTAGCTCTCTGTGGAGCATGGAACATCTAATTTGATGATCGACTCGCTGAGTTTTTTTTATCAGAGCCTAATCAACTCTATAGTTGAAGTCCTTAAATAAATGATAATGATAATCTTCGCCCATCCCAAACCCCAAATTATTTTGTATGGCGTCCTTTCTAATAGATTTCTCTGCTGGCATCACCTTTCATTACTTTTTTCCTTGTAAATGAAGGTCTTGGCATACTACTACACCATTTTTTTTTCAATATTGTAGTTACTGACTCTTTTATGGTTTATAATTAAATGTTATATTTTTAATGATCAGTAATTATGATTAAGATTATTGACTTTATCCTCAATGCACAGCATATTGATGTAAACAAACTCATAAAAGGAAGACCGCAGGATAACTTGGAATTCTTGCAATGGCTAAAGCGCTATTGTGATTCTGTCTGTAATGGGATCATGAACGAGTAACAATATTTGAACATCCATCAGTAGCTTATGATTGTTTCAAACATCTGTACAGATATTAAGGTAGCTTAATTTTGCTCTCACATTTTAGAAACTATAACCCTGTTGAAAGAAGATGCAAGGGTGGAAAGGAACGAAATGGTAGGTGTTCCCGACTTTCAAAGTCATCATCACAACTTGGCAATTTATCCAACCATGGGTCCATCGATGCTGACAATCATGGTAATAATTAATTTTTACGAGTATGTTGACACTTTAATTATGATATTCAACCTGAGTCTTTATTTCTAATATCAAGAATGCAAAACTTGCAGGTATCAAACAAGAAAGAGTTTGTCCCACGGAGAATGAGGTACTCTTAGTGGAGCAGATTAAAAATCTTGATGAGAAGGTATATAAGATTGAATTAATTGTTGCATTTGCAGATAGAGTTTATCCTGTTGATATAGAGAATGTATGGTGGGTCTTATTTTGTGCTAAGGGACTTTTGATTGACATTTATTGATTCCGTGTCTAAAGAGAACCATAGCTATAATAGGTAGACCTTAGTACCATGAAAAACATCTTGTTGTTTGAATGGCCGAACAATCGATATTATGAGCTTCCTTTTTGGTATATTCTTTGTACTTATCTTGATTTGAAGACCAGCTAGTTTATTTTATAGTGTCATATAGATGCTTTTATTTATACTTATTAGAGTCATCTTATTAGACTGTCGGTTATTTATTCATTGAGTCATGTAGTTCCTCCTTTTTGAGCTCTCTACATGGAAGGAAATATCGCAATACATCGACGATATATCGCCGATATATCGATATCAAGATGAGACTGATATGGGTACCTATATGCTATATATCTTCCTTTTCAGACATTCCTTCACAAAAGTGCGTCGATATGGGCGATATTTCGGCGATATATCGCCGAAATATCATCGAAATATCGTATCGACACGATATCGAAACGATATCGATATCGATATGGCCTTCCATAGCTCTCTAGGGTTTCATGCAATATAAGAAACCCTAGACCCTTGGAATAAGACAAGTTATGCATTCTCTCATTCTTCTTGACACAGTATCGTAGCAACAATCCTAGATAGGGGCTTATACCCAAAACCCGCCGCCACTACCAGCCTCCGTCCTCCTCTCTTCCTTGCTCGGGCCCTTCCCCTCAGCCCAAGGGCCCTGTGCGAGGACCTAGCTTGCTGTAATGCCACCCCGAGCCTCTCTAGGCGCCGTCACCACCCTTGGAAGATTGTTGAGGCGTCGTTGCCACCCTTCCAGGCTGTCGCGTGGCCCCTCCATTGACCTAGGTTGCACCACCACTTTCCAGGCCACCCTAGGCCATTTGTGATGCCACCCAAGCCTTCTTGGTTGCCACCAGTGGGCTCATGAGGCTCCCAAGCTCCCCCTTTTGGTGCTGCCAACACCTCTCAGGTGCCTCCAGTACCTTCTGGGGTGCCGCCAATGCCCCTTTGATGTCGTCAACACCTTCTTAGGTGGAGCTAACATCGTTGCAAGGACCCAAGACCCCTTCTGCATGACTTCTAGGGCTTATCCCAACCCTTTGTATGGTCGTTGACTGAATGGAAAGTCTACTTTCTTGAGCTCTCTATCTGACCACGATGGCATCTTTTCCTTCCAAGATCAAGCCCTTGTATACCACGTCGTCTATGATGGTACAAGGCACTTCTATCAAACTCAAGGGAATAGAAAACTTTGTGCTCTGGTCTCGTTCCTTCAAGGTGTTCATCGGTAGTCAGCGAAAGATCTACATTCTAAAGAAAGACCTCTGAAAGAGATGGACAAAGACTATGAAACATGACTTAGAGACATCTATCAGGTCTTCACTTGGATGACCAAAAGTGTTGAACTACACATTATTGCGAATTCTATAAGGACACGATCAAGGGATGCTGGACGACCTAGAACATGCATATTCCTAGAAGATGACCAAGTGTAGCCTCGCTAACATATATATATACAGATCTGCATCTTAGGGCGATTTTACTCTTGTCGACAATGTCGAGTACTATCGACTTCTCACCCGCTTGTGTGAGGAGCTTGCGATATTTCAACCTGCATGTTGTCCTAAACAAGTGCATGAGTGATCCTGATTGGTAGGTTTATCGTTTTCTTGATGGACGACATCCTCGATACTAAGCAATCAAGGATCAATTTATGATGTCTAATACCCTGCTATCGATTAATACCATGAAAGGCCGCATCGATATCGATATCGTTTCGATATCGTGTCGATACGATATTTCGACGATATATCGATGATATATCGTCGAAACACCATCCATATCTACGTACTTTTGTGAAGGAAATACCTGAAAAGGAGGATATATCGCCATATCGATACCAATATCGATATATATTTGGTTGCCTTTAGGATCTGGAGACATCTGTTGGACGAGCTTCTCCTCTGCCTCTCGTAGAGAATTCTGTACACTTTGCATCATTTGGGAGAGGAGGACGATAGAGCTTTCGAGGAGGATAAGACCACGACTTTGGTAATGGCCATGGACGTGATTCTGGTCGTGGCAGTGACTTGGGCCGTGGACGTGGACACGACTTTACTACTCAGTATCCACTGCCAACCCTGGAACCATCCATCAGAGCGATGTTGGGAAAAGTTTGGCTATCCTCCTCATGCCAATAGTGCATGTGAGAACACCTATGATACTGCAGAGCTATCTGTTGATCAAGACTCCAGTGGACAGATGGTACAACTAGTGCTACTAATTACTTCATCGAGTGAGAGTACAATTATTGCTAGTCCGGCTACCACTTCATGTATAATAGCCAACTCTGCCACTACTTCTGCTGCTTGGACCATTGACTCTTGTGCCTTTACACATTTGACAGGAGAAGGTAGTCTACTAACTTTCTCCAAACCCTCCTCATCAGTGAAGCCGATTCAGGTCACTAACGTGGCTCATTCCACTGTTACCATTGTCATAACTATGGAGTTCTCCAAGCTTCAATTCATTGGAGTTCATTATGCCCCTAATTTTCCTATTAGCTTGTTGTCTGTTCATAAGATTTGTACTGACCTTAATTGTTGTCTGATTTTTGACGAATCCTACTTTTATTTTCAGGATATTTGAACGAGGCAGATTTTTGGTGTGGGACATGAAAAAAATGATCTCTATTATCCAGATGGGCCCTATGATTTCATATTTGTTGGTGCTGTAACAATCCATTCCTTTGACATCTTCATCTTAGGCATCATTCTAACAGGGCCATCTTTATGATGCTCACTGAACTCTCTACTCTGAAGCCCTTTGAATGCGAGGTGTGTAAGTTTGGGAAACATCATCGAGCTTCCTTTCCTGCTTATGTAGAGTCACGTCGTACTACTTTTTTGCTTTGGTCCATTGTTATGTTTGGGGGTCGTGTCCGGTCTGCATCTTGAGCAGTCACATATTTTTTGTAGACTTTGTGGATTATCATAGTATATCTTCTTATGTATATCTAATAAAAGAGCGTTTAAAGATTAATAAAGTTGTCAAGACTTTCTTTCATTGCATCAAAACATCTTTTTTTGCTTGCATTCAGATTATTCGAACTGACAAGGCTCTTGCAAATGATTTGTGTTGGAGTATTTAGTTGAGCGCCTATTGAGTTGTAGACGGGTAAATGGATACCTCCAGGATCCATTTACCTCACCCAGTTGTTTAGTCCCACATCGTCCAGTGGTGGGACTCGGAGGCCCTGTGGAAGCTATATAAAGAGCCCCAGGCCTCCTGTAACAGACGACAAAGTCAATAGACAAACATGCCCCGTTGAGGGCTTCTCCCGTGGTTTCATCCCGCTCCTCACGGAGTAGGGTTCCACGTAAAATCCCGTTCTTCTTATTGTTATTTTATCTTTTTCATGTTACGCTTCCGCTTCCGATTTTCTAACATGGTATCAGAGTGGGTTCGTTTCTCGAGGATTTCATGTTTATCTTTATTCGAGATTCGATTTTGAAAAGTGTTTGTAAATATTATTTCAATATTGAAGAGTTGTGATTCATGAAGGATCTCTCTTTTGTTTTCTAGGGTTTCGTTAGAAACCCTAATCACAATTTGTTCGTGAAGATCTGGTTCGTCACAGTTTTTGAGGTGCATCTTCTCGTCCAAGATCGTCTTCCAGGCAATGAATGAGTCAAGCAGCAACAGTCCCGCTTCCCAGTCACGCAGGCTCCTCCATCACCGCGCGCGTGACTCCCAGGCGCACCTCGCCTGGCGCGTGAATCTCCTAGCAAACAAAAGTCCAGGCGATGTGCGCAGGCCGAGCCCCATCGGCCCTTCTCTCCAAGTCCAGATCGTGCGCCCTCGCGCGCCTCCAAGCCATGCAGTTTCTCCTCGGTGCGCCTCTCTCCATCAGGCGCACGCGATGCACGCAGGCAGCGCTCCCCGTTGCCGCACATCTCCTCCGCGCCTTCCCGCCGAGCTCCAACCTCAGACGCGCCATCTCCCAAGATGTCCCATGTCGCATCTCTCCATCACCAAGCATACATCCAGTCGGTGGCGAGACCCCCGCACCAGCCCTCTTCCGCGACGGCGAAATCTCCAGGCTGACACCCATCTGGGGTGGCGCAGGCACATGCTCAGGCATACCGTCTTCACGGCAGAGGCCTTCTCTCCCCTCAAGGCCGCAGTGCTCCTCCCCGATCGCCAGGCGCAGATGGTCTCTCTCTCCCCCTTTGGTCTTCGACGGCGGCATCAGAGAAGATGGGTTCCCACGATTGGGAACCCTAGTGAGCCCCTTCGTTATTAAAAAAAAATGTTATTTTTTCTGTATTCGGCCCAAGTGGGCTGAAATTAAAAAAAAAGGGAGGGGGGGAGAGGAAAGCTTCAGCCCGAGGCCGATGATTAAAAAAAATATATATATGGGGGCTATTTTGTTATGGCTCATCGTGAACCGAGAGAATTTTAAAAAAAGAAAAAGAAAAAAAAAGGCGCGTACAAATTGAAAAAGCCGTACGCAAGCTCAAAAAAAAAATTGCAAAGCCGTAAAAAAAAAGGTCAAACGGCTTATAAAAAAATGAATAAAAAAACTGATGAAAGTTTTGAAAAGCCGACAAAGTTGTGATCGGCTAAGTATTTGTTTTTGCCCCCATCATTGTTGTCTTCTCCCAACTTGGTCGGCATCCATGTTTTCCGACAAGTATGGGAGAAAGGGGGAGTATATGTAGAGTCACAGGTCTGTTCTTCGTCCAGATTCAGTTGTCAGATTCAGATACTCTCCAGACCATTCAGATTCCAGACTCTACAGTTCGGTTTCAGACTCGACGATTGATGTTCTGAGTCCAGTTTCAGACACGCACGAGTGTGCGGTCATTTTCAGATGAGCATACAAAGAAAAGTCGTACGCAATTTCAAAAAAAAAAGTTGCGAAAAGCCGACAAAGTTGTGATCGGCTAAGTATTTGTTTTTGCCCCCATCATTGTTGTCTTCTCCCAACTTGGTCGGCATCCATGTTTTCCGACAAGTATGGGAGAAAGGGGGAGTATATGTAGAGTCACAGGTCTGTTCTTCGTCCAGATTCAGTTGTCAGATTCAGATACTCTCCAGACCATTCAGATTCCAGACTCTACAGTTCGGTTTCAGACTCGACGATTGATGTTCCGAGTCCAGTTTCAGACACGCACGAGTGTGCGGTCATTTTCAGATGAGCATAAGTTGCCATCATTGTCAGAGGTCCCCATCATTCTTCTTGTTGTCAGGCCAGAGTTCTCATGTGAGCCATAGGGACTCCAGAGCAGAGGACCATTCCCTATGCCATTAAGGGCAAGGGTTTTCATGTGGTATCATAGGTACACCAGAGCAGTGCACCGTTCTCTGAGCCAGATGGGAGAGACCCAGTTCTCCGACGAGGAGACTTCAGGCGCAAGTTCAGACTCGATGGTCAGGTTACGAGTCTTCAGTTGACTCACACTCCAGCCCGTTTGTCCTCCTCACCTGCACGGCATGAGAAGCAACGTCCTCGACTGCAGCATGTGCGCGTTGGGTTGATATTGTCCGTAGTGTCCTGTAGCGTTGAGTTGAGTTTGTTTCTGTTTGTTTGTCCAAGCTGAGCATTGCATGCTCCAGCTTGAGGGGGAGTGTTGGAGTATTTAGTTGAGCGCCTATTGAGTTGTAGACGGGTAAATGGATACCTCCAGGATCCATTTACCCCACCCAGTTGTTTAGTCCCACATCGTCCAGTGGTGGGACTCGGAGGCCCTGTGGAAGCTATATAAAGAGCCCCAGGCCTCCTGTAACAGACGAGAAAGTCAATAGACAAACATGCCCCGTTGAGGGCTTCTCCCGTGGTTTCATCCCGCTCCTCACAGAGTAGGGTTCCACGTAAAATCCCGTTCTTCTTATTGTTATTTTATCTTTTTCATGTTACGCTTCCGCTTCCGATTTTCTAACAATTTGATATCATTATTTTCCTCTCAAGGGATTGTACATCACACTTCTTGTTCATATACCTCCCAACAAATGGGGTAGTGGAAAGGAAACTTAGTCATATTCCTGATATTGCTCGGTCTCTACTCACTCAGATGAAGGCTCCAAAGTCCTAGTGGAGGATGCCATTCTTATTGTTGTCTATCTCATAAACATGGTTCCATATTCTATCCTAAATGGGACACTCCTTTCTCTTCACTTTACCTAGTGAGTCATCTTTCCCGTTACCATTGAGGATTTTTGGGTGAATTGCGTTTGTCCATAATTTTCATGCTGCTGACAAGTTTTCACCTAGGGCTATCAAGTGTGTTTTCCTTGGGCACTCTCACGCTCAAAAGGGTTATAGGTGCTATGATCCTGCTGGGCATCATTACTATACTTCCGTTGGTATCATTTTCGTTGAGCGGACTTAGTTTCTTTACACAGTCTGTCAGTGACATCCCTTTTAGTCTACCACCACCATCGATCGTTTATTAACGCAAGCACACTACTATTTACTACTGTGCCTTTTCCCGTTCCTTTTTTGCAAGATAATGTTTTCTTCAAGTGCTCGGCTCCTACCATATTGCTCTGAATGCGCCTTTGGAACTTCTTATATCTCTTCGAAAACCAAAGAGGCTATGTACTTTTCATTCTATGTTACATTTTACTTATGCTAATGGTATATCGAGTTGTGAAAAGAGATTTCTAGATGCTCTATTGGCCATTTCCAATCCTTGAGATCATCATAATTTATTGTTAGACCATGGCTGACGACAAGCCATAGACGAGGAGATGGACAAACTTACATTTTGATGAACGTGAGATCTTGTGCCATGCCCCTCGAGAGTTAGACACGTGGCATGTAGATGGGTCTTCATGACCAACTGCTCTCCTGATGGGTCTATTGACAGATTGAAAGCCAATCTGGTTGCTAAAGGCTTCACACAGATTATGGGTGGATTACTTGGAGGCTCTTTCCGATTGCCTGAATCGGATAGGATCCGTACACATCATTCTTTCAGTTGCTGCTAATAAGGACTGGTATATCTTCCAGCTTGATATAAACAACACCTTTCTGTATGGTGACCTAGACGGCTTTGTTTAGATGATGCAACTGTCAGGTTATGCACTCGAGGGGTAGTGCGTGTGTTGACGTCATGAAGCTATATACGACCTAAAGCAGAGTCCTCGGGCATGGTTTGACAGATTTACTATTGAGATCAGTTCTCTTTGCTTCCAGAGGACGATGTTTTAGTACTTTGCTTTTTTCAGACGATGGTCTACTGACACCGTTATACTTGCAGTCTATGTTGATGATATTGTTGTCACTGGAGATGACGAAGTAGGCATTTCAGAGACCAAGACCTTCATTCAGAAGGTCTTTATCATGAAGGATCTTGGACAACTCTGCCACTTTCTTGGCATTGAGGTGTACGCACCATAGATGGACTACATCTTTCACAACAGAAGTACTATCTAGATATTCTTATTGAAACTGGAATACTTGGATGCAAGCCATTTGGCATCCCTCAGAACTGAGGAAGCACTCTACATCAACTGATCCTGAGTTTGAGGATACTAAGTCAAATATATCGTATGTCGTGAGCAAATCCAATCAATACATGGAGATGCCTCTTCACAATCATTGGCAGGATATTCTTCTAATCGTTCGATATTTGAAGGAATCTTCAGGGCGAGGACTCTTCTATGGGTTCAACGGTCACATTGATGTCTCCGCTTATGTAGATGCAGATTATGCAGTTCACATGGGGACTGCTGATCCACTATGGGCTATGTTATATTTGTTGGTACTTGGTGGAGCAATAAGCAAACAATTGTCTCTAGATCGAGTGTAGAGGTAGAATACATGGCAATAACTCAAGCCATTTGTCAGATAACCTAGCTTGTCCCCTTTCCATAGGAACTTGGACTTCCAGCTACTACTCCCATATTGTTATACTGTGACAACAAGTGTTCTACATACAATGCCACCAATCCTGTATTTCATCAGTAGATTAAGCACATTGAGGTTGATTGTCACTTCATTCATGATGGTATACGAGGAGGGAAGATCACTACTTCATATCTCCACAGATTTTTAGCTTGCAGATATAATCACGAAGAACCTACCGAAGATTATCTCTCGTGGATGATTTAGAAGTTGGACATGATCAATAGATATGATCCAACATGAGAGGGAGCGTTAGAGCTATCTTATTAGACTATGTCAGTTATTTATTCATTGAGTCATGTAGCCTTCTAGGGTCCCTTATTTAATCCCTTCCTTTTTAGCTCTCTAGGGTTTCACGTTATATAAGAAATCATAGATCCTTGGAATAAGACAAGTCATTCATTCTTTTTTCCTTCACAATAGTTATATAAGAATGGTGGTTGGTTATGGGAGACTTGCGGAGAGGCGGGAGGATGGGTGGCATCACGTAGAGAGGCAGCCGCACGCACCTCAAGTGCACTGGATCCCGAGTTTGAAGAAATATGACAACGTCGGTACAAGCGATGGTTGGAAAGTGCTTTCATTGTGGTCTCGGCCATCGGGCGGCGGTTTGTCGTGACCCCGTTAAGTGCTTCACTTGCGACAACTTCGGTCACCACCAACATAGTTGTCCTGTAAGAAATGTTTGGAGCCCACGAACTCGAGAGGTTTCAAAGACTACGGGGGTGGTGATCACATTCTGTTGGGGTTGGTAGGTTGGAGTATACATCCCTCACTGATGTTATTACGAACATTGGCGTTGCTGTTGGGGCTAGATTCATTCGAGACGTAACACACCTTGAGGGTTCTGTGGTCTGTGCTAATGGTGCTTGCGTATCGAATGCACTCAGAGGGGGGAGGGGGTGAATTGAGTATGGCAAATTAAAATTCTTTTCGCAGAAGCAGATGATAAGCAATAAAATCCAATCAGAAACATCAACCATACTGCACATAATGTTCGGAAATGCGGTCCATGCGGACGCATAAGCGTATTCGGTCACTTGACCGAAGCACATATGCCATATACGGCAATATGTAGTCAAAACATATATGCGGTCCGCATATGCGGCCGCATATCCGATAGGATTCATGTTAAATAATGACATGTTGATAACACATTAACTCAATTTTTTTTCCGAGAAACTCTTATATCATGTACATTGATGCATTTTTTCATTACTCTCGTATATGTTGCATTTGGGAATATAATCTAAGGGTATCTTTTATTATATCCATTTCCCCCATTGTTCTCAACACTTATTAATGAACCGTTTACTGCTTTTTGAATTTTCTATCTAATGAAATTCATTCTAATTCTTCAAATAAAACATAAAATAATTAACTAACAGTCTGGCGCTTTACATTTTTGTACTTCTAATAAATTTTATATGCATATACAATTTCCCCCATATTTTGTGTCAACAAGTTTGTCCTTTGGATATATGTGTGTGTGTATAATTTTAGGTGTATGATTTGTATACCTATGATTATTCGTTAGCTTTTGTTGTCTATATGATCTATATATACATCAGAGCTTTTCTTATAGAATTCATGTGTTCTCTGTTGAATCAAAATTTGTACATGTATATATATATGCATTAAATTCAATATACACGCTAAAAAATAATCAATTTATAATATCATGAATCATGATTATATATGTTATTGATTATACTATCTTATTTGAATTTTTTTATTGTAAATTTTCTTAGATTATCAATTTTTATATAATCACATTTTATTGTTGTATTTTATAATATTTTAAATTAAAATATTATAAACTGCATATACCTCTGTATACTCCTCCGCATATCTGCTTAGTCGCTTTAGACCGCATGACCGAACGAATACCACATACCGCATTTCTGAATCTTGATTGCACAATATGTTAACGTGGAAACCCAAGTGGGTAAAAACCACGACTCAAGCCTTCCTTAGGATTTTCGGTTAGTCGAGTCAACCAACTATTCCACTATATCATGAGATATGTAGACGAATTTCTCAATCAATTACAAGCATAAAGCTCACAACTTTGGATCACACACTAAAGTCACAACTTTGGATCAAACACCAATGTCACAACTGCAACTGAGCTAGTTGCAACATCGCTTGAGGCTTCACCTCGAGATATGTAAAGAGAACTCCGAGAGTATCTGTAGAACGATGTTAGCTTGAACAAGATGAAACAATTATCTATTCTGTAGCTAAGGGAAGGGGACGCCAACACGCGGTTCTTCCATTCTGTAGCTTCCGGGAGGAGGAGAAGGAGCTTCTTGCATGAGATAAAGGTAGGGGGCCAAAGAGTTTCCGGTGAAAGGGAGATCGGGCTCGCCTTGCGGGGTCATTTTGTGAGTGCCTCGAGGAGGGTGATGGTGGAAGATGGATGGGGTTGGTCGGGTCGGGGGGGCGAGGTCCTTGAGTGGTACCCAGGCTGATTCGTTAGTGGCCGAGTTCACGGAGATTGAGGTGTGCAAGGCGGTTTGGGAGCTGAATGCGGATGGGGCTCCGGGTCCGGATGGTTTCTCCATCTCTTTCTACAGGGAGTTCTGGGGTCTGCTGAAGGGGGACATCTTGGAGGTTTTGACTGAGTTCAGGGGGGGCAACATGGGTTTTGAGAAAGTTAACAGGGCCTTGATTTTCTTGCTGCCGAAGAAGGATACCCCAGTGGGGGTATGGGACTACAGGACTATCCTCTGTGATTTTGCCGGCACAATCTGCCTTCATTCCGGGGCGGTCTATGGCGTATGGAATCGTGACCGCTTCGGAGATTTGTCGTGAATGGAAGAGGTCTAAAAAAGGGGCAGTTGGGAGGATTGACTACGCCAAGGCTTATGACAGTGTCAGTTGGAGATTCCTTTGGTTAGCTCTGCAGAAAAGGGGTTTCCCGGAGGATTGGATTGCTTGGGTTAAGAGATGTGTCACCACTAGCTCATGCTCGGTGCTGGTAAATGGGAGGCCTGAGGGAGGATGGTTCCAACCGCAGAGGGGGGTGCGTCAGGGCTGCCCCCTTGCTTCCCTGCTTTTTGTGTTGGTTGCAGATTGCCTTGCGGTCTTGTTTGAGCGGGCAGTTGAAGAGAACTGGTGCGGGGGTTTCCGAATGGGGGACATCTCAGTCCCGGTGTTGCAATATGCGAATGACACGCTGGTATTCCTGGGGGGGGGACGGAGGAGCAGAATCGCAATGCAGCGGTGCTGGTGGATGTTTTTGGGTTCCTCTCTGGGTTGCAGATTAACAGACAGAAGTCGGTCCTTGTGCCAATGGGTTTGGGTGGCGAGGAGAGCATCAGGATGGCGGAGTGGGCAGGATGCCCCTTGGGGAGACTGCCGATAACCTATCTGGGTTTGCCTCTGGTTGAGGGCAGGATGAGGAAGTCCGATTGGGATTGTGTGCTGCGCAGAATGTAGGAGCGACTGGAAGGTTGGAAGGCTGTCACTCTGTCCAAGGGTGGGAAGCTTACTTTGCTGAAGCACGTTCTTTCGGCCATCCCGACCTTTTTCTTTTCTACGAGACTAATGCCGGTTGGTGTTAGAAGGAGGATTGAGACCTTGATGATATCCTTTTTCTGGTCTGATGGAAGACAGGCAAAGAGGGGGTTGCACCTGGTGGCTTGGAAGGACCTGGCTGTTCCTGTTGCAGAGGTGGGCCTTGGTGTTAGGGACGTGGAATCTATGAACAAAGCTCTGTTAGCCAAGTGGGTGGTGCGCATTTGGAGTTCGTCTGATTCGCCGGTCTTGCAGCTGCTGAGAAAAATTTATGGTGTTACTGGGGAGTTGGTGGCGGAGAGGAAGCGTCATGAGTCTTCCTTGTGGAGTGGGATCCGTTCCGTTCTTCTGGTCTTTCGGCCGCTTCTTAGGACGATTTTGGGGGATGGGCTCCGGTTCCGATTTTTGCTAGATGACTGGACGGGGGACGGGTCCCTGGCCCCCCGCTTCCCTCGGTTGATGGCGTTGGCCGTGGATAGGGGCGTGCGGGTGGCAGAGGTCGTCGAAGCTGGGACGTGGGTGCCGAGGTTCATTGCGGATCTCTCGGATCAGAGGTTGGAGGAGTTCTTGAGGATGTTGTCGGAGATTCCCCCTGCTGGGGAGATGTCGGGGGAGCCGGACTATTTTGAGTGGACTGGTGGTAGGTTCTCGGTGAAGGCGGCCTATCAGAAGGTTGCGGCGGCTTTGGTGGAGCGTGATGAAGAGTTGTGTGCTGACGTGAAGATGATTTGGGCAGCTAAGATTCCTACGCGGGTTAATGTCTTCTTTGGTGTATGAGGAGAGGTCGTATTTGTGACAAAGTGAGAAGAGGCAGACTGCTGGGTGGGACGGATCTAAAGTGTGACAGATGCGAGGACGAGTTGGAGGATGTGGACCACATCTTCTTTGGTTGCAGGTCTTCCGCAGAGGTTTGGGAGTCATTAGGGCTCACGTGGGTCCGGGTCGTTGATGCGGATCAGTTTTGGCGGTCGATTCGTCGGGTCGGCCATGGGTCTTCCGATGATGTCTCCAAGCCTTATGCCGCACTGTGGGCTATTTGGCTTGGTAGGAATGATACAATCTTCAAGGGGCAGCTGTTTTACTCTGAGAATGTTGTAGCCCACTGTAACGCTTTGTATAATTTCTGGGTATCAAACTGATGTAAACCTTACTTTATTAATTGTTAGAATACTTCGATGATTTATTCCATAGAGCCCTAGGGTCTCTTATATAGGGAGAGAGCCCTTGGGTAAATTACATGAGAGGTACATAAAGAAACTGAAATATAATAAAAGACACACAGAGATGAACAACTATCTCTACACTCCCCCTCAAGATGGAGCATAGATATCTATCATGCTCAGCTTGGAAGAACATCTCTGGAAAGGTCCTCTGAGCAATGGCTTAGTGAATATGTCTGCTGTCTGGTCCTCTGAACTGACGTGAGACGTGGAGATGAAGCCCTTCTGAATCATGTCCCTAGTGTAATGACAATCCACCTCTATGTGTTTTGTTCTCTCATGGAAGGCTGGATTGTTGGCAATGAATAATGCTGCCTGATTGTCACATTGCAGGTTCATAGGCAAGGGAACATCAACATTCAGATCTTCTAAGACTGCTTTCACCCACATCATTTCTGTGCTTGCCTGTGCCATGGCTCTGTACTCGGATTCGGCACTGGATCTCGCCACAACTGTCTGCTTCTTGCTTTTCCAAGAGACTAAAGAGCTTCCTATGAAGATAGCAAATCCAGAAGTAGACTTACGAACTCGTGGACATCCTGCATAATCTGCATCTGCACAGGCGGAAATAGACAGATCTGTACCTTTCTTGAATAGCAACCCTGTGCCTGGGGAAGACTTCAGATATCTCAGTATCATGTACAAGGCATCCATATGTACTTGCCTCGGCTGCTCCATGAATTGACTCACCCGGTTTACTGCAAGGGCAATATCCGGTCGAGTTATAGTGATGTATAAGAGCTTACCCACCATTTCTCTGTACCTTCTCTTGTCCACCTCCTCGGTATCATCATCATACAGTTTCATACTCGGGTCCATAGGTGTACTTGAAGGTCTGCATCCAGTCATTCCTGTTTCAGCGAGCAAGTCTGTGACATATTTTCTTTGAGTCATCACCATTCCTTGTGCATTTCTTGCAAATTCTATCCCCAGAAAATACCGAATTGTGCCTAGATCCTTTGTAATGAACTGGCTGCCCAACATAGACTTGGTTATCTCAACCCCCTGTGCATCATCTCCAGTAACCAATATGTCATCAACATATACCATAACAACGATGGTACCTCTAGGAGTCTTCCGGACGAACAGTGAGTGGTCCGCATTCGATCTTCTGAACCCTTGTCTTTCAATAATCTGGGAGAGCTTTTGGAACCATGCTCGAGGACTCTGTTTAAGGCCATAGATAGCCTTATGAAGTCTGCACACCTTCTGAGTCTCCCCCTCAGCAGCAAACCCAGGTGGCTGCTGCATGTAGACTTCTTCCTGTAGATCACCATACAAGAAGGCATTCTTAACGTCAAGCTGGAATATGGTCCAGTCACGTACCACAGCAACCGATAGAAGGATACGAAGTGTAGAGTGCCTCGCCACCGGTGAAAAAGTGTCCAAGTAATCGGCACCATATGTCTGTGTAAAGCCTTTCGCTACGAGCCTGGCCTTGTATCTGTCAAGACGACCATCTGCATGATATTTGACCGTAAATACCCACTTGCAACTCACCACAGATGCACCTGGAGGGATAGGGACAAGAGACCAAGTCCCTCTCGATTGCAAGGCACGCATCTCCTCTTCCATCGCTAGACGCCAGCATTCAATCTTCATGGCATCCTGATAAGTCCGAGGAATCTGTACTGACGACACAGCAGCGGCAAACTTCTGGAAATCCCCAGTGAGACGATGATAGGAGACATGAGAGGCCAGAGGGTATGAGGCACACTGTCTTCGCTGCTTCCGATGAGCAATAGGCCGGTCCAAGTCATCTAACACAGTGCTGACTGGTTGGTCCTCCTCCTGTGGTAAGAGCTCCTGCACAGGTGCATTATTTGACCCATCATCAGTGTTAACATCAGTATATACTTGAGGCGTGTCGGATGGTTGACACGTAGCTTGAGCAGGGCCTGTCCGTCGTGTGTAGACCTTAGGGAAAGGGACAACTGGAGGTGGTGGCGGAGGAGGTGGTGGTGGTGGTGAATTTGGTGTCGGTTGAATAGAGGATGGACCCAGGCTTGGAGGTGGTGGAACATAGACATTGGAATCTGATGATGTGGAGGAGACCAATCTATCACCTGCAGGAGAGAAATACATGACAGGCTCGAAAAATGTAACATCTGCACTCACATAGTACTTGTTATGGACCGGGTCATAGCAACGGTATCCTTTCTGAGTCCTGGAGTAACCCACGAAAACACACTTGATAACCCTAGGGGATAGCTTATCAAGCCCCGGAGATAAGCGGTGAACAAACGCAACAGTGCCAAAAACCCGAGGTGTCAGTGTAAACAAATCTCTGTCAGGAAAGAGAACAGAGATCGGAGATTTCTCCCCAAGAACAGTTGTAGGCATTCGATTGACCAAGTAACACGCAGTAAGTATAGCATCCCCCCAAAAGGTTAATGGAGCACAACTCTGGATAAGTAATGTGCGAGCAATATCAAGAAAGTGGCGATGTTTTCGTTCTGCAACCCCATTTTGTTGAGAGGTGTAGACACATGTGGTTTGGTGAACAATGCCTTTGGAAGAAAGAAAGCTAGCAAGAGAGCGAGTGCAGAACTCCAATGCGTTGTCAGTACACACATATTTAACAGTAGATGAAAAAACATTCTGGACTTCATTAATTAGATTTTGAAGAACATGTCCTGCTTCAGATTTATTCTTAAGAAGAAAAGTCCACGACACTCTAGAGAAATCATCAACGACAACTAAATAGAACCTGTGCCCCTGATGATCCGGGACACGACTTGGACCTCAAATATCAATATGAAATAATTCAAACGGGGAGCTACTGCTCCGACTCTGACGACCAGGGAAGCTAGACCGATGGTGCTTCCCTAACTGACATGCTTCACATCGAAAAGAGGAACTCGGAGATATCTGAGGCAGGAGGTGACGCATCTTTTGAAGCGGCAGATGACCGAACCGAAGGTGCCAGGTGTACGGAGAAACGGAGGCCTGGGAATGCAAGGATAGGCCAACATAGGAGTTACGAACGAGACGATACAGGCCATTTTGCTCAGAACCACAACCAATCACCCTGCCCGTCAGTATGTCCTGAAAAATAACAGACGATGGATCAAAAATAGCACGACAGTGCAAATCACGAGTAATCTGGCTAATAGATAAGAGGTTCATAGAGAATTCTGGAGCATGTAGCACATTCTGTAAGTGCATAGATGGTAGTAAAGCTGTCTCCCCCTGACCGATGATAGGAGAATGAGTGCCATCAACAATGAGTACAGAGCGACCTGGCTGAACTGCTCTGTATGACTGCAGAATATCTTTCTCACGACATAGATGATGGGTAGCTCCAGAGTCGACAATCCATCCTGATAGGTCATGACTATGAAATGAGGCTGAAGGACTACCTGAGGCACTGGCTGAGGCGGATGTACTGGCTGATGCCGAAGCCGCAACATCAGAAACGTCTGCACCCTCTGATGATGAAGATTGTGGCATAATATCCCGAAGTCGTGCCACCAACTCTTCGAACCTGTGATCTGGAGTAGATGCGGGTGGACCCTGAACATGATCAGCCACGCGTGCGGAAGGAGGAAAACCATGCTTGGAATAGCATGTATCCTCCGAATGACCAGTGCGGCGACAAAATGAGCACGTAGAGCGTATGCGGCCTCCGCGGCCACGTCCACCACTTCCCCTGCCACGAAACGAGGACGAACCACCACGTCCCCGGGAAACTGCCATCGCTGACGGACTCGCAGTCGATGTAGTGGACGGAACGGGTACACGACTGAGCCTCCTGTATACTTCTTCCATCGGTGGGATGGTGGCATCCGCCAGTATCTGAGCGCGTGCTGCCTCGTACTCCGGATCTAGGGCAGCGAGTAATACGCCAACCATAGTAGCGTTGCGGAACGTCTTCTGCTGTTCCGGCGTGGCTGTAAGCGGAATGGTGCTATAGAGCTTCTCGAACATGCCACGAAGCGACGTGTACAGGGAATGGAGAGGCTTCCCATTCTGCTTCATGGTAAATATATCATGCTGCAACTGGAGCATCTTCGTCTCATTGCGGACCTGAGAGTACGTCATAGCCAAAATATCCCACATCGCCTTAGCGGTGGGCTGGTGAAGGACATCATTCGCTATCTCCGTCGTGAGCGTACCTGAGAGCCACACCTTGGCGTACGCATCATCAGCCTCCCATGAGTCATAGATCCCTGTCTTCTCCGGCGGTTCATCCTCGGTAAGAATATGCTTCTTACCACACGACTTCATGAAACTGAGGAACTGCATCGCCCACAGTTCGTAGTTCGTCCCGTCCATCTTGACGATTGGTGCCGAACCTTTGAAGGCACCTATGGCGGGCAAATCTAGCTTCTGATCTGACATGATGCCGGAGAAGAGCAACTACTGATAGACCAAGAATATACTGTCTACCAAGACCTTGTAGGATCCAAGTGCATAGGTAGACGATTATGCACTTGAATCAAACATAACGCCGAGTCCTAGGAAGAACTCGGAAGACCGGCAACGAGTAGAGGCCTTGGGTGCCTCTACTTGGCAAAAATAGCGGCTGACAGGGGTCGGTCAGCGGCTGGACAGCAGGTGGAGGGGCCCGGCGTCGGTTGGTGAGGGCCCTGCAACGGTGAGGATGCCCTACAGGGGCTGGCGGCAGGTAGAAGAGGGGCCCAGCGGCGTTGTGGGAGGCCCCGGCAGGGGCTGGCGGCGATGGGGTTGCCCGGCAGGGGCTGTCAACGGTGGTGGGGGGGCCCCGGTGGAGGAGAGAGGCCCCGGCGACGGCGTTGGGAAGCTGGGAGCCTGGGGGAGGGGGGTCGGCGAAACCCTAGAGAGGGGGTTCGACGAAACCCTAGAGGGGGGGGGGGGCGGCGGTGGAAACCCTAGGTTAGGGTCATGGCTCTGATACCATGTTAGAATACTTCGATGATTTATTCCATAGAGCCCTAGGGTCTCTTATATAGGGAGAGAGCCCTTGGGTAAATTACATGAGAGGTACATAAAGAAACTGAAATATAATAAAAGACACACAGAGATGAACAACTATCTCTACATTAATGAATGCTTTGGTGTGGTGACTCCCACCTCAGGAGGGCTCCCCCGTCCTTTTACTCAAAAAAAAATTAAATAAACAATCAATACTAATATATCAATAATCAACAGAGAGAATATATCAACAAGATATGTAAATATATGAATCAGACATATATATTTCTAACACAAGTGAAATCTATAATAAGAATGACCAAATATTTCTAGGTAGCTTCAAGGAAATCTCTGACTGCACAGAGAGAGTCTGAGAAACTTGCTATAGATCGGGACTAGCTTTCAACTTAGAAATCTTGTTTCTTGGTGATATGAGTACTCAAGATAGAGAGAGAGAAGAGTACTTGAATGAATTGTATATTGAAATGAGGAGTTAATAGTCTCCTTATATAGGATATGAACCATGTAACCATCGAAATCCAAAAATAGTAACGTTTAAATCTAAATTGATTCATCAATACAAAGAACACGATCGATCAATTCTTATATGATAGATTAGATAAGAGGACATGGTCGATCAAAGGATCGGTTATGGAATTCAAAATTAAAATAAATGATCGACCATAAAAAGTGACTTATCGATAAATAATAAATAATGATCAAGAATAGGCAACGCTAAAAAAATGATCGATCACAACTAAAGACATGAACGATCAATGTGTTTTACCGATCATACAAAAACTAATGAACGACCAATTCAAAGTGTTCATCAACTGGTTGCAGAATGATCGATCAGGTAAGTACCATGAGCGATCAATGGATAATCGATTAATATAAGTTGCAATGAACGATCAATTGAATACTTTGACTTTGACTTTGCTGCAATAGAAAAACTTCTGAAGAGCTTCTATTGAAGTCTTTAACTTTGCCTGAAGATCCTACAAAAACAATACACTTATGCAAGTAGAGATAATGTGTGTGTCAGCTTCGTAACATGAGTAAACAAGATTCCAGCAATTTCCTACTTATTAAAGATGAGAACACAACACAATTTGGATTTCAAAAACATTTTGTAGACTCTAATTTAATTTAATTTTATCTCCCCCTGAAGCTAAGAACCCAAAGTTTGAACTTCTTAAAACAAAACTTTCATTTTGTTTTTTGTTTATTTTGTTTTCTCCTCCTTTTTGTCATAATTAAAAAGAACACAATTAAATCCAAAAAAATAAACTTCAAACATAAACTTCATTCATGAGGAAGTAGTATTATATAACACAGTGAAATAATATAGAAAAGCATACATAATGTACTTAATTCAAAATTATAGAGAAAAATGAAAGAACAACTTAGCATCCGAGTCAGTCAAAATCAATCGTATCTTCTTCTTCTTCTTCTTCAGACTCAGTCTCAACTTCTTCTTCTTCATCAAGAATCTCTTCGATGATAATCTTCTTTCTAGAGAGAGACGATAAAGGAGGAACATAGGGCCTGATTTGGATAAAGGGACGAGGAGAAGGTGCTGGGGCTCTAGCACGAGTAGGAGGAGGAGCATTCCTAGAGGGACGATGGTAGGAGGAATGCTTCTTTAAGACTTCGAGCTTCTCCATTCAATCACTGAGACGATAGATGAGATCGACCTGCTCATTCTGGAATGATGCAAATCGTTTGAAACAAGCCATATTAATATTATGCGTCATCATGTTCCGTACTCTCTTACTAGCAGTTCAGAAGGAGCGAGATACCATCAACTACATCTCGAGGGGTAAGAACCTAACCAAGGGTTAGATGGAGGTTTTGCTATTCGTAAGAATAATCGAAGGCATATGACACTGGACGTTAATGATGAGGTACATAACCTTAAAAAAGAGGTGTTGGGAGGAAGGGATTTGGTTGGTTAGAAGGGGCTTGAGAAGGAGGATTATCTCGGGCGGTTCGTGAATACTTCATGTAGCCTTAGCCGAAGGGTTGAGCGTGCCTAATCTTCCTTGGGTCTTCCACATCATCGATAGAGAAATAAGTCATAATGTGGCAAATAAAAACTCCATGGGCTAGATAGTTGGCTGGAGGAGTGGCAAGGATGAAAAGAAAGTAATGGCTCCAATTTAAGAGAGATTTCATTCACAAAGATGTAAATGAGAGTTTGGATATTATTAGAGACAAGCTCAAAGTTTGTTCGTCTATGCTTGAAAGTTCAAGAAAAGACGCGGTTTAGAAATTGAGGAAGAGGCGTAGAAAAGGTTCAGAGATAGAACGATCCTCTTTGAAGGCTTTCGTAGTGAGGATACACTCTTGGATTGTATCTTAAGGTATCTGCATGTCCTCCACTAGGTAATCATTCACTATAGGTCCCTCACATGAACAGTTTAATATAGTAGATATTACATGTTCATCAATGCAAAAAGACCTATCGTCAATGTGAGAGTAAAGATGGCAGTTCCTTGACACACCGGTCACCTTCAAGTTCGCATAAAATTGTGCAACGACGATATGAGGGATGCTCGTGATGTACGAGTTCTCAAACCCAAGGTAAAAGGATGGGTTGAAGAGGGTGTGGAGGCCATTGCGCACGAAGATATCACTCTTCGTCAGAAAGCAATCCACGAAGATCCTCTACAAGATTAGGTGGCAAGATGCGACAAAGAGAAGAGTGATGGCTGTGAGTCGGTCGTGCTCTTCATTGAGGGAGTGGATCTTCGAGACGAGGAAAAACCGACGGTGAAATGATGTTTGGGAGCCATCATATTGGTGGCAAGATTAAGGTTAAATCTGGAAATATTCGTAAAAGATTAAACCAAGGGAAAAGGTTTCCTGACTAACCAGTATGATCGATTAGAGGATGATCGATCATTGGAGAGAGGATGATCGAACAAAACGTGCTGTGAAGCTTCACAAACTCGAATTTCTGGAGGAGAACTCGTTTCTGGTGTGAGGATAAATAAATGGGTGAGGTCCCTTTAAATATAAACAAGAGGAGGTACCAAAAGAGGGAAATCCAAATTTTAAAATTTAAATTTGAGAGAGATAAAGATGATTTGATGTGTGCCAGGCTTCAATCAACATATGTGGCGGTTGAGAGAATTAAGGTGGTGCGAGATTTGAGGAGATAAAGATCAAAACACAATATCTTGTGCTTGAATTAATCGATCTGGCCAAATTTCAAATGATTGATTAATTGGGTTTTCTCGACAAAAAACTGAATTAAATCAGATCTTTTAAGTGCAAAGACCTGATTCTCTTTTGAGTTGCTCAAATCGAGCAGTAGCTAAAGGTTTAGTGAAAATGTCAGCAGTTTGAGAAATAATTTAAACATACCTCTCCTTTTAAGATGTTCATTGAGAAAGTGATGACGAACATCTATATGCTTGGTCCTAGAGTGATTGCCATAATTTTTATCAAGATTAATAGAACTACTGTTACCATAAAAGATTTGACTTTTTCAGAAATATAAAACAAAGTCAGTAAGAGTGTTTCTCATCCACAGTTATTAGAACAAGCTAAAGCTATCTTCCTCTTCAGTTGTTGAAAGTACAACACAGTTATGCCTTTTAGAAAACCACGATACTAAGTCGTTTCCCATAAACTGACAAATACCACTGGTACTTTTTTATATATATACGACTTCCAGTGTAGTCTACATCACTATATGCGAATAGATCCATGTTGCTTATATTAGGATAACATAAACCAAAACTGTCAGTAGCTGTTTAATAACGAAAGATTCTTTTAACAACTTTAAGTGGCTTTCTTTAGGAGATAATTGAAAACATGCAACTAAACAAGTGCTGAAAAGTATATTGGTCTACTTGCTGTTAGAATAGGGATTCGATCGTACCTCGATACTCTTTTGCGACGTCATGCATACCTTCTTCATATAGATCCAAAGAACAAGATAGATCTAGAGGAGTAGGCTTCCCAGAACACGAAGTAAACCTGAACTTCTTTAGCAGATCCTTGGTGAACTTTTGCTGTAAGAAGAAAGTCGCGTTCTCAAGCTGAGATATTTGAAGACCTAAGAAAAACTTAAGTTCTCCAACTAAACTCATCTCGAAAGCATCCTGCATAAGATTAAAGAACTGTTTGGATATAGATGCATTAGTAGAGATAAACACAATATCGTCAATATAAACTTGAACAAGTAATAAATCACAACCAACAGATTTAACGAATAAGGTGCAATCCACTTTACCTACTTTAAAACCTTAGGTGATATGTAGGTTCTTAGCCTAGCATGCAACACTTTTGAAGCTTGCTTAAGTCCGTACATAACTTTTCTAAGTCTAAAAATAAAGTACGGGTATTTAGAGTCTTCAAAGCCTGACGACTGTTTGACATAGACTTCTTAAGAAATCCATTTAAGAAGGCACTCTTTATATCCGTCTGAAAAAGCTTGATCTTTTTGAAACAAGGAAAGGCTAAAAGCATTTTGATTGATTCGATCCTAGCTAAAGGAGCATATGTTCATCGAAATCGATGCCTTACTGTTGTAAATACCCTTGAGCAACGAGTCTGGGTTTGTTCCTGACAACATTACCTGTCTCGTCCAATTTGTTTCTGAAACCCACTTAGTACCAATTACTGAGTGGTTCTAGGGAGGGGTACTAGTTCTCATACTTGATTTCTTTCAAATTAAGTAAGTGCTTGCATTTCCAAGAGCTAAGATTAATCGTTACACACATCATTTATAGATTTCTTCTCGAGAAAGGAAATAAAAGCAGACATGGCGATGGAGTTTTAGTGCGATCTTATTTGTATTCATTTAGACATATCTTCAATCACAAACTCCTTGGGATGGTCTCTGACAAAATAATAATCCTTCGATAGACCATGAGAATTCACATTCTTTGGTATACTAGATAGATTAGTGAATTCAATCTCATCCTCATTTTCCAATTCCTGTGGTTGAGATTTTTAACTCAAGTTCTCTTCGAACGAAACATTGACAGCTTCAACAACTGTCATAGTTTTCTTGATGAAGATCCTGTAAGCTTTGCTCCATGAAGAGTATGCTATGAAATACCTTCTTTACTTTTCGAGTCAAACTTGTCAAGATTATCGTTGGTGTTAAGAATAAAACACTTACATCCGAAGATTCGTAAATAACCTATCCTTGGAGAGTGTTCGTAATACAACTTGAAAGATGTCTTCTTTAATCATGATCAAATTAAAGTTCTGTTTAAGACATAACACGTAATATTTATGGCATCCTCCCACAAATAACAAGACAGATCAGATTCACATAGTATAGTGTGAGTACATTCCTGAATGTGCGATTCTTCAGCTCTACTACTCTATTCTGATATGTTGTTTCTTGGATCTGAGAATATGTGCTTGATTCCAATTTTTGAACATTTTTTTTGAAATAGAAAATGGTGGAAACACGCGATGGTGTATGCACCATAGAAATTAATTAATTAAAAATAAAGGAAGTACACACTTTAACAGTTACATAAGCCATGGCTCAAGAACCCCCTGGGATATATACAAACATTTTCACTATAGAATCTTTAACCCGAAAAAAGAAGAGCATTTCTAGCAAGCCAGATAGACCAGACGATAGCCAGGGGCCTAAGCAGATCCTTCCTCGGGCGCTGCCAAACTAACAATATAAAAGCCCAGAAAGACTCAAGGCTCCGAGTACAAACCCAGTCAAGATCAGAATCTCCCCAAAAAGGAGCGGAGTAGGGACAAAGGAAGAAAAGATGTTCAGTAGATTCAATTCCACTCCCACAAAGAATGCATCTGTCGGAAACCTCCCCGAAGAATCTGGCACAACGGTCTCTCGTCATAAATATCTTTCTCCTGAGAAGTCATAAGAAAAAAACCGATCCTCTCTGGTAGCCCAAGCGTCCAGACAAAACTGCAATCTCTAACCAAGTCATTTGACCTCGATGGAGGAGGTCTACAGATCTCCCCATAAGCTTCTTGACGGAAAAGGAACTCCCTTTCCATACCCAGTGGTCGCGCCCTTCGGACGGCTCCCAAAATACGACAGAGAGTCCAACAAAAGCAGGAACTCCTCCAGTCGCTGACTTGAAAAATTTGCTGAAAACATGGGCATCTAATTTCCATCACTCCACAATTAGCAACCCACACCTCACGATCCGACGTCGAAGCAAAAAGTCATGGAAAACTAATACAAAACGGACCATTACTCGTCAAGTCCTCGGTCTAGAACGCGAAGGACTCACCATTCCCCAGTATAAAACGGAAAAGCTCACTAAAGCGCAACAAAACATTATGAATCCCCTTCCAGAAAGCGGAAGTCTGCAGGCCCAGAGAAGCAGCCTGCCTCGATGGATGAGAAATATCGTAGATGCATCTGAGGAGAGTACAATAGAAATCTTCATCTCTCCCCCGAAGTCTGCTAACCCACTTCAGCAACAAAGCCTTATTCAACGAGTCCATATGCTTCACTCCCGGACCACCATCTGCCTTCGAAAGAGTGACGCATCCTACTACCTTCCTTGCTAGTTTTGTTCCACAATAATCTCTGCATAATCCTATCAAGGCGCTTCCTAATCCTAATAGGTAAAAGGCGAGAGGACATGAAGTAGACCAGAGTTGGAGACAACACCACCTTCACCAAAACAAGATGACCCCCCTTAGAGAGAATAGAAGCCTTCCACCCCGAAAATCTCCTTTCCAACTTCTCCACGACCGGTAACCAGTCCGCCATCTTGATTCTGCTCGACGTCAAAGGAAGCCCTCGATAACAGATAGGGAGGGAACCACACTCTGTGCTAAGCTCGCTGCTACACACCTGCACCTCATCATCCGAGAGTGTAGAGGGAATCATCTTGGACTTGCCAAAATTTAGAGCCAGCCCAGACATCTCTCAACAACAACATGAAGACATAGTATAATATGAAAGGAATCTTGGCTGTAAGGGTTTTTGTTCTTCCTATCAATAGCAACTTACTGAAATGACAACATATATATGTATAGAACTGTAAGAATTCGATAAATTAGCAGAAAAAGATACATAGCTATTGTCAAATAAAAAGAATGCCAATTATTTAGCAACAAACATCGGTAAACACAGTAATACAGTAGCAATGATTACTGACGTCCACCAAGTAGTATCTACAACCATATATGGTCTTTGTATTCTATCAACTCTTATAGTAAATAATATATTCAAAGAATCTCTGATGTAAAGTAGAGCAACGTACAAATGCACATGAAAACATAAATTGATATCATAACATCCACTACGAAGAAACCCCCCCTTTCGAAAAAAAGAATCAATAAACTCTTTAAAGTAAACGAAATAAACAGAATTCAGGACGAACATCTAACATATATCTTTCGTGTCTCTTCTCTTTCATTCTGCAATGATCTCTGAGGCCAAAACCAAGCTGTTTGAAATATGTCGACCCGGAATGAAAGCCGACTGAAAAAGGGGAGATAATGTGTTCGAGAACCCTGCTCAGCCTAAAAGCAAATACCTTCGCCACAATAAGATAAATAGCATTTGAAAGGGCAATCGGCCTGAAATCCTCGAGTCTTTCTACTACCTCACATTTCAGAAGGAGGAAAATTGAGAGCCCTATTCAACTTATCAAACCAGCATTGCACTGACAACATTCCTCCACAACTTGCAGCACCTCAACACCCACAAGATCCCAGAACTCCATATAAAATCCGACAGGAGAACCACCTGGACTGGGTACACCGTCAACATTAAGGTTCCAAACCACAACCTTCAGCTCCTTCATAGTGACCTTCTGGATCAGGCTATTGGTATGAACATCCGATAGCTGAGAGGCACTTGGACCCGCCCGCCTCCAAGGCCTTGCCATCGTTTGCCTAGAGAAGGCCAGAAAATGGTCTGCAATCGCCTGCCCTATCGCTCTATCTCCCTCAACTCTGATGCCATCAATGATAACTTAACGGATGTTGTTGCAATGATGTCTCCCGTTGGCCATTCTGTGAAAGAATGCCGTGTTCGCATCCCCCTCCTTGAGCCAATTGTGCCTGGATCTCTGCTTCCACTCCACAACCCGTTTCTTGTCCTCGTCAGCGTTCCTCCTCTGAGCCTCCACTCTAAGAGCCAGTTCTGCATCCGTTAGAAGTCTATCAACCTCCAAACCATCAAGCCTCTCAGCCTCAATCTCAGCCTCAATCCTCCCTGTACGATGAGCCTCTTTAGTTTCCTTCTTGAAAGCACAAAGCCATAAACGAAGCGAAGTTGGCTTTTGTACAAATCTCGCAGCAGCAGAACCAATCACAACCGTGGAAGACCAATAGGAGGAGACCAGACCTCTCAAGGACTCCTCCAGAAGCCAAGCCTTCTCAAATCTGAAGAAACCCCTCGACGGGGAGACTACACCAGAATCCCATACAATCGGTGTGTGATTTGACCTCATTTTCGTTCTACTTGAGGAAAAGGAAAGTGGGAACATTTCAAGCAACTCCCTAGAGGCAAGGAAACGATCAATATGGGAACATGAACCAGAACTCCTTAAAGTGTATTTCATGCCAGCAATATCTATCACCTCCAACCCCAAGTCATCGACCGACTCTAGGAAGTCCGCAGAACCAGGATCTTGGCCACCACGTAGCCTCGGTTTGCCAGAAGAAACCAAGGACACATTAAAATCGTCACCCACCGACCAACATGCACCTGGAAAAGTGGACCTCACAACTTGCAGATTAGACCAAAGCACCTGCCGAGAAGCAGGCTGGTAGGGCCCATAAGCACAAGAGAAAGCAAGGAGCATATTCATTTGAGTACACTCCAACAGTGCCATGAGCACATGAGTACCCCTCAATTCTGCTCGAAAAAAGAAGACGGATTCCTTCCAAGCCAGCAGCAAGCCCCCAACATTACCAGAGGCGTTGAGAGAACGGAACCAGAGATCTGTCCTGCACCAAAAGAGTTCCAATCCTTATACGGACAACATCCCAGTTTTGTTTCCTGAAGAAAAACAACAACACAACACCATTCCGAGAAACTTGACCCCATAATCCTCTTATCTGGGTCACCTAGACCCCTTACGTTCCAAGAGAGTATCTTCATTTAAAACAAAGGTTGAACCCCTCAAAAAACCGCTCCCGCCATTAACGCCACTTGAGCTTTGTGCTCAGAGATCCCAGGAGAAGAAGGATGTCTCGGAGTGAAGCAGGGTTTGCGTCTGGGAGTGCGGGTGCGAGCAAGGGGAAGGCGGTGCTCGGCTCGTACGACGGCAGTAGGCAGCCCCGTCGACATGGTGAGGATGTGTGGACGAAAGTCTCCCACAGGAAGCCGGAGCGCAAGTGCTTCCGTTGCGGAGTCAGGGGGTACGTCGCCTCTTTTTGTCCGTGCCCGCCGAGGTGTTTCGCTTGCGGGATGATGGGTCACCGGCAGGCGAGCTGCATGGGATTTTGTCGACCGACTAGGGGGCTGGGTGAGGCAAAGGTGCAGGCATCCTTTCGGAGTCCCTACCTTATCGATGCGCCCCATGCTCGCCGTGTTGGGCCTTCGTTTGCGGAGGTGGTGGGCGGCGTAGGTCAGGGGTCTTGTGCGACTATGCCTGCGGCTGCTCCTGCTCCCATCGTTGGGGAGGACGCTGCTGTGGTCTCGGCGACGTCAAAGGAGTTCGAGCGCGATGCGAAGTTGCATGCGCTTTTCGGTGTGGCGGTGCAGGGGGATATCGACTTGGACGTGGTGTCTTCGCACCTGCATAGTTTCTTGGGCCCACGGTTCGTTAGCGATGTGGTGAAGGTGGGTCCGGGAAAGTGTTGTGTGCGAGGTTTATCGGAAGAGCAGCGGGGTCGGCTGCTTCGCAATGGTGATGTCGCCAATGTCTACTGGAGGAGCCTTCGTTTTGCGGATGGCGCTTGCTCGGAGATGGTGATCTGCATGGCCCAGGTGAAAGGCGTCCCCCTGCTATCAAGGTCTTTGGGGTGTTTGTCGAAGGCTCTTCGGAGGTGGGGAAAGGTCCTCGAGGTGCTGGAGGACGGTCTCAGGCCTGGGTCGAGCTTGGATGACACGAGGGTGCTGATGGAATGCAACAAGAGCTTCCTCGACAATTTCAACGGCCAAAGTTTGCTGGCGGAGATGAAGATCGGGTGTTTCTCTTTCATTATTGAGGTTGTGTTCGAGGACCCGCCGCTGCCGTCGCCGGATCTTTCGAGGGAGGAGAACGGGGGAGGCCCAGAGGACGTTTCGTTTCCCGAGTTGGCGGTTGGTTTTCCGAGGGGCCTTTTCGACGGAGGGATGCGGTCTTTTCAGTGTACACGACTGTTGGAGAACCTCCCCCAGCCTCTGTACTCGCCTCACTGTCCTTTCCTTGGCTTGGATGACATGGCCTGTGCGTTGCTGGATTATTCGACGTCAGCGTTGGAGGCAGTTTTGGATGCGGATACAGATGTTCGGGCTACTGTTGTGGACTCGGTTGCGGATCCGGGTGTGGTCCCAAGTGCGGCCCCTCTAGCAGTGGTCGGTACTCGTGGGCCTCCGCTTTCTGTGGCGGATCCTGGAGCGGTTTTCCTCAGTGGGCGGTTTCCGATTCAGTTTTCTAGAGGAGGCCGGGTCGGGGCTGTCTCTCGGGCGAGGATGTTCTTTGGGGTTCCACGGATCCTGCGGTGGTGTTGCCGGCTTTGCCTTCCTCAGACTCGCCGTCATGGTTTTTCACCCCATGGGGTTTGGGAGTGGCACAGGACGGCCCTTCGCAGGTGATCTCGGTCTTGGTCTTTCCCCTACCGCGGTGGTTGGGGGGGCGCAGGCTCTTTCTTCTTTGGCCTCGGTGGTTGGGGCGGGCGCCTTCTCTGAATGACTCTGGTGGCCATCCTCTGGGGACCGGGGTCGCTGATGATGTGGTCCTGTCGGACCTCTCTTTTGTTTCCGTGCCCTTTGATGGGGGGGGGGGTCCCGCCAGGCCAGTCGTCTGGCACGGGTACGACCGGCAAGAGAAGCGGGAAGAGGTATAGAAGGCAGAGCAGGTCCCGGCCGGCGAGGGTGGAGGAGGTATCCTGCTCGGCTTTCAAGACCCTGTGGCGGAGGCCGTGGGGGTGATAAAGGCTCATGGACGCTCCGGCAGTCGCAAGTGATGCTGCGGTCGTGGTTTGTTCGTGCTTTGGGGTTCTGGGGAAGAGTTGGTTCGGGGGACACAGAGCTTTTGAATGGGGATGCTTCAGCGGTTTGCTTCGGGCGACGATCGGGCTCAAACAAACCCTAAACCCTAACATACTTTTGGGGTGAACACCAGTGAGTGTCTCCCCCTCTTATAGCTTAAAAAAAAGATTGGCGTCAACCTCAGCTTCCGAGGAGCCATTGGGCAAAAACTCGACGGTGAGCTCAGAACATGAAGCAGCCACTGCCTCCTCGATGGAGGTCTTGCAATCAACATAAGGCTTTGAAAGCGTTACCGAAGGCGTCGAAAGCACCAGGGAGTGGCCTCCTTCGAGGTCGGAAGAGCCTGTGTCAAAGGATCAGAGGTCGTCCCTTCCAAGAGAGACCGCCTCGAGTTCTGTGCCTCAAACAGACATGATCCGACAATCGCTGAAGAGAAAACCACTAAAGGACCCATGCAGAGACTACCCGGATCCGTAAAGAAGGAATTTGAGGAGATTGAGTCGACGCATCCCAAAAGAGAAAATTGGGTCTGAAACGGAGCCCCATCGAATACGGGAGCAGAGAAACCCGAGCTGGTAAGCCAGACCGTATTTGGATCCCCTTTCCACTATCCGAGGACATGAAGCCTCGATTGGAATCCAGATCGAGGTGGACATGCTTCGAAATCGAAAAATCCTTTAGAAAAGGAAGGTGAAGCGGTTATCGCCTCTTTCGATGCCTCGAAGGGTGTGCTTGCCGAAACGGGGAGGAAGGTAACGTGGCACCAGGGTGGAAGACGAGCTGACGACGACGAGCTCCGATCGCCTCGGCGGAGGCATAGGCGGAAGGAAAAACTCGCAAAGGGAAAGAGAAATGCCCTTGCATCAGATTCACAGCAGCCTCCGATGCCACATCTACAAGGCACTCCATCAACAACCATGTAGACCAAGGATCCTCTCCCGGCGAGCAGCCATCAGCTAGGATACAGACCACCGAAACCAAATGGGAAAGCACTGGCCCCAATCAATGAATCGACCGAGAGAGGAAGGGGACCCACGTCACTCGGTCCATGCGCTTGATCGGAGCATTATCAAAGGCATCAACGAATCGTAGAAGCCTCCATTCGATGTCGTCTCTGTTCGGGGAGGATTGGAGAAGACGCCTCGGTTGTAGCATAGAAAGGCCATGAGCATAACACCTCTGGAATTTGATACCCACCACGTCGCCGAAGAACTCTTTCCCAAACAACAGAGAGATGCCCGCCCGAACCGAATTCAGGGAGATGGATGCCTTCGTCTAGGAGCCAATTAAGATTCCTTCTTTTGTCTCTAGCGCCTCCGAAGAGGAACCTTTAACAACCTTAGCATATGACCGCTCAAAGCCATCATCATGAACCGTAAAACTTGACGTTGTAGATCCAAAACTCGTCGCCGTAGGGCCAGAGGATGCGGAATACTCTCTAGCTGCGCTCCCCTTAGCAGAGCCTCTCGACCAGAAGGAGCAGGTGCTCCGACGATGGCCCACCTCGCCGCAGGAGAAACAACTAGGAGGAGAGCGGCATGACAAAGCAAGGTGACCCCCTCACCGCACCTGAACATTGTCAGCCGCGCTTATGATGGGATACCATCACCCAACCACCATTACCGCTATCGGCCTGCCTCCGGTCCGAGGCTCGAACCTTTCTCCTGACTCGCTTCCCCTCCCCGAATCGCCCTCTGCACTCTCTCTCTCATTCCCAAAAAAATTGTGGAAAGATCAAAACCCCAAATTTTGAACATTATTTAAAGAAATACTCATTTTCAAACTCACCACTATGATCACTTCTGAACTTAGTGATGATAGATCCTCGTTTGTCTTGAATCTGTTTATCTAGCTTTCCAAACTCTGAGAAAGCTAAATCTTTGGTTGTAAGAAACAAAACTCATGTGAAATGAGAGTAATCGTCAACTACGAGTCTACGACAAAGCAGTAATGACACCCGCTTAAACTTGCAGATTTGTAGGTCCAAACAAGTCTAATTGTAGAAGTTCTAAAGGTTGTGAAGTGATGATGGGCTTCTTAGGTTTGGATGTATTTCTATGCAATTTTCTTAACTCACATGCTATATACATGTTCTTATAAGATAGCTTAAGAAGTACTTTAACTAGGTTAAGTTTACAAAGCCTATGGATTTGTTTGAAGTGAATGTGACCTAAACATTTATCCCATAGTACAGATTCTTCTTGTGCTGTCAAAAGGCTATCTAGCGACGAACAATCGTCGAAACTAACTATGTATATATTTTTGTATCTATCGTCTCTTAGAAAAACATCTAGTGTGTTTTTTAACATCCTCAAAACACTTTTTAGAGAAAGCAACTTTAAAGCCTTTATTACAAATCAATGATACACTCAGCAGATTGTGGTTTAGGCCTTTAACTAGATTAACAACATCAAAACTGGTAGTAGGTGTTCCAATCATACCTTGGCCAATAACTATACCTGTATGGTTGTTGCTAAAAGGGACCGTGCTTCCATCCTTGGTTTATAGATATTGGAAGAGGTTTTTGTGTCCAATCATGTGCTTGAAAAATCCATTGTTCATGATCCAATGATCTCTCTTTCCTTTGATTTGTTCTTGTGAAACATTGCTTTGTCATTTTTCTCTGAGGATAAATTCTTTATTTATTCAAAACAATGAACATTGTTTTTCGGTATCCATATCTTTTGGGTCCTTGGTTTGTTAGCTTGGTTCCGCGGATTTCTCCTTGGTTCCGGTACCCTCTTTGGAACTTTTTGACTAAGTAAAACTTGAGTAGGAATAGTAGTTTTAGTGCTTGCTTCGCGATTGTTGTAACCTATACCATACTTGGTAGTGCTTTGGTAATTACCTCCTAATTGCTTGTCTAAGTCTGCTTTACCTTTTGTAAACTTGGCTAGCTCATTAAAAAGAATACTAATTTTCTTCTTTATTGCAGAGATAATGTTTTCTAAGTTGTCTATATTTGATTTAAAAGCATTGATTTCCGTTTCATGTCGTTTTTCAGAAGCAGATAAACTTTTTGTAAGTTAAATCATATGCTCTTTGAATGCTTCTACTTGAGAGACATGATTTTCTAATGTGGTGTGTGCATTTTGTTCAAGAATCTTATTTTCTTTTTTGTGTTTAACATCTGGGTCGTGCTATTTAGAAATAGTTTCTTCTAATTCATCGGCAGAAGTTTCTGTAGAATTTACCTCATCATTGTGGACCATGAGTCCTACGAGAACTTTTTTGTCGTTGGAGGAATCTGAGTTTGTTCCCGAGTCGTCAGAAGAGTCTGAAGAATCATCTCAAGTTACATTGAGAGCTTTCCTTGAATATTTTCATGAAATTTCTTTGTTCGGAAACTCTTCTTTTCTTCTTGAAGTTCGGTCTTCTTGATTTCAATATTTGAAGGGTCTCTGTGTATGATTGTAAGACAATTCCAAATCTCATTGCCTATTTGTAAGTAAGAAATGAACAAACTCTCCGTTGGATAGCGCACATTATATGACATTCATAGCCTTGGCATTGATTGTTTCTAATTGCATCCTAGTGTAGCTGGAATCTCTTTCCAATTAATGCAATTGCTTTCGGACCAAGCTCCAGGTTGCAAAATCATAAGCTTACAGGAAGATAAATATTTTCTTTTTCCATATCTGGTAGTTGAAGCAATCAAAGTAAGGAGGACATTGTAGATTGGCTTTCATGATTGATGCTGCCGAAGTTGCTTGTAGTTGCCATCAGATCTGAGATTGGTGCTTTATTTCGAATATGGAAACTCGCTATTATGCTACTTGACGGTATTTGCGGATTGAATACACTCCAGAGGGGGGAGGGTGTAATTGGAGTATGACAGAATAAAATTCTTTTCGCAAAAGCAGAGGACAAGCAATCGAATCCAATCAGAAACAACAACCACACTGCATAATATGCTAATGTGGAAATCCACGTAGGTGAAAACCACGACCTAAGCCTTCCTGACTTAGGATTTTTGGTTAACCGAATCAATCAACTATTCCACTATATCCTGAGATATTTAGATGGATATACCAATCGATTACAAGCATAAAGCTAACAACTTTGGATCAAACACCAAAGTCACAAGTGAAACTGAGCTACTGCACCATTGCTTGAGGCTTTATCTTGAGCTTCCTACAGAGAGAACTCAGCGACTATCTGTAGAACAATGTTAGCTTGAACAACATAAAATAATTATTTGTGCTGATTAAATAAACAATCTGTGGAGAAAAGAGAATGACTTGTTTATTCCGTAGGGCTAGGGTCTCTTATAGAGAGAAAACCCTACATAGCACAAGAGGAAAAATACACAAGTACCCCTAAGGGTTACTGAACATAAATCATAAATGTAATAACTCTAACACTTCCCCTCAAGTTGGAGCATATCTATTGATCATGGCCAACTTGGACACTAAGTTCATGATGCGCTTCCTTGAAAGGGCCTTTGTGAAGAAGTTTGCAAATTGAAGTTCAGTGGAGATGTGTGAAGTGCTGATTCATCCTCCTCGTACTGCATCACGAATGAACTGACAATCAACTTCAATGCGTTTTGTACGCTCATGGAAATTGGATTTGTGACGATGTACGTGGCAGATTTCATGTCGTAGTATAAGGGTACATGAGTAGTGACCGGCGTGCCAAATTATGTCACGAAGAGACAAACCACATAATCTCACAGATGGCTTGAGCCATTGCCCTATATTATGCTTCTGCACTAGTTATAGAGACCACTGTCTGCATCTTGCTTTACCAAGTGACCAGGTTATTGTGACGACTGTCGCCCTGAGATCCGGGTACTCGACAGACCGATTCGACACACATGCATTTCTACATTCAAAACACTTGATATACATATAAGTAAGAGAAAATAGCACAAAAGACTAGTCCACACACATGCATTTCTTGCCATTCACTTCATAGCCATCACTTATTTACATTACAATCCAATCCATGTCCACATCATCATATCACATGTATGCATTCAAAAATTGTCCATATATACATGGTATGCCACATTGTCTCTCAAAACTACATGTAAAGTAAGAACATTAAAAGCTACAAATAACTGTACCATAAAAGAAAGTCGTGTAGCTGTACAAAAAGAAATCTCTAAGCAACCAACAACCGCTCACTGCTGTGGCTGCTTCTGAGAACCTGTGGATCCAACACATAAGTATATTATGAGCAAAATTGCCCAGTAGGATATAAAATTTATAACAGAATGCCTGCGATGAGCTTGCTGAAAGTCACGACCTCCACGTCGGAATCTCGTTCCCTGAAACTGTTCAGAAGACCCGACTGGTCTTCAACTCTGCTGCTGTTGCATGCCCGAACTGCTAACACGCAATGGACATTGGGTCTTGAAGTGGACCAGCTGTCTACAACGGTAACACGTACGCCTGCCTGCCTGCGACAAGCTCCCTTCAGAAGCCAAACTGCTGCCCCCAGGTCTACGACTCTTTGTCTGCGTTGGCAGAAAGAGACAGAACCATGGCCTGCCCCAAGGTAGGAGATGGTGTAAACCTGTTGACTGATGGTGCTGTCGCGATCGAGTGGTGGCGACGGTCTCTACGAAACCGAGAGAAGTCCTGTCGTGCGACTCTGCTAGGTTGGGGTGGTGGCAGCTGTGAACGACCTCTGTGTAATCGGCTCTGTGTAGCCTTCCGCTTCGTCACCTTCACAGTAACCTCCTTGGTGGAGGTGATGTCCAAGGTGGAAAGTATGTACTGAACCTCCTCGTGCATCCCACAGATGAACTTCTGCAAATTCTCCTGGGGATAAGCTGTTGTAGTTGAGGAATGACGAGACAACTCCGTGTAATGAATCATGTACTCTTGGGCCGTCATGGACCCCTGTGTCAGTTGGGCGAACTCTCTCCTATGATCTTCTACCCAGTGGTTCGGGTAGAACTCTATACAGAACTCGTCAATGAAAACCTCCCAAGTGATGGGCTCGGTCAGGTGCTCCTTGGTGGCATTCCACCACCGCTCTGGGTACCCAGCCGACAAGTACTATGCAAAAGATACCAAAAAATCCTTGGATGCATGGATCATCCTCAGAACCTTTGCCACATGTGCCATCCACAACTTTCCATCGTCAGGGGTGTGGTATTGAAAAACTGTGGTACCATCGTTTGTTGGTATGCTGCATAGGTGATTTGATGCTTCTGCAAAGCATAACATCCTTTATCTGTTCTGCCTCCACAGAAAAGGACAAGTTGACGCTCTCCTCCCCGTTGTAAGCATGGTATGAAAAAACACGTCTCGAGGCGGTCGAGGCATACACCTCGAGGCGAGGCGATCTTTTTTAACCTCGAGGCATGCGCCTCGGTCCAGTTTTATGTGTCACTTATGTCGGAGATGGGTAACTGGATCCCTCCAAGATCTATTTACCATATCCAAGTCTTTAGTCCCACATCTACTAGTTGGGAGATGTGGAGACTCCGTGGGGGTTATATATAGACCCCCACACCCATTGTATCCAGTGAGAAAACCAATAGACTATCAGCCCTTTGAGGCGTTCTCCCGTGGTTTCATCCCACTCCTTAGGGAGTTGGGTTCCACGTAAAAATCTTTGAGTTCATGTTTATTTTTCTGTTCTTCATGCTATGTTTATCAATTTCGCTTCAGCATTCTTATTTTCTAACATGGTATCAGATCGAGTTCGATTCACGAGGATTTCATGTTCTTTGCTCTATTCGAGATTTGATTCAATTATTGTTCATTCTTGAAGATGATGTTATTTGTTCAAGTCCAAGATCATGTTCTAGGGTTTCTTTTGAAACCCTAATTCATTTTTTTTGAATAAAAACGGGGGAGCCCTCTCGAGGCGGGAGTCACCACACCATAGCATTCATTAATAGAGCAAAGGGTACATCAGTTTGATAGCCAGAAATTGTACAAAGCATTACAATTGGCAATAACCTTTTCATAGTAAAACCACTGCCTCTTGAAAATTGTATCATTCCTACCAAGCCAAATAGCCCACAGAGCGGCAAAAGGCTTGGAAACATCATCCGAGGACCCAAGGCCGACCCCACGAATCGACCTCCAAAACTGATCAGCATCAAATGCCCGGACCCACGTAAGGCCCAACGACTCCGAAACCTTTGTCGAAAAGCTGCAACCAAAGAAGATGTGGTCCACATCCTCGAACTCGTCCTCGCATCTGTCACACTTAAGATCTGTCCCACCCAGCAACCTGCATCTTCTCATTTTGTCACAAATACAACCTCTCCTCATACACCAAAGGAAGACCTTAACCCGTGCAGGAATTTTAGCTGCCCAAATGACCTTCACATCAGCACACAGATCTTCATCATGCTCCACCAAAGCTGCCGTAACCTTCTGATAGCCCGCCTTCATCGAGAACTTCCCATCAGTCCCCTCGAAACGGTTTGGGTCTCCCGACATTTCCCCGACAGGGGGAATCTCAGACAACAACCGCAAAAACTCCTCCAACCTCTGATCCGGGAGATCCGCAAGGAACCTCGGTGCCCACGCCCTGGCTTCGACGACCTCCGCCACCCGCGCCCCCTATCCACGACCAACGCCAACAACCTCGGGAAGCGTAAAGCCAAGGCCCCATCCCCCGTCCAGTCATCCGACCAAAAACAGAAACGGAGACCATCCCCCAAAATCGGCCTAAGAAGCGGCCGTAGCCCCGGAAGCACAGCACGGATACCACTCCACAAGGAGGACTCATGGCGCTTCCTCACCGCCACCAACTCCCCAGTAACACCATATATCTTTCTGAGCAGCTGTAAGATCGGCAAGTCAGACGAACCCCAAATGCGTACCACCCACTTGGCCAACAAAGCTTTGTTCATAGATTCCACGTCCCTAACGCCAAGGCCCCCCTCCGCAACAGTAACAACCAGATCCTTCCAAGCGACCAGGTGCAACCCCCTCTTTGTCTGTCTCTCATCAGACCAGAAAAAGGATCTCATCAAGGTCTTAACCTTCCTTTTAACCCCAACAGGCATCAATCTCGTTGAGAAGAAAAAAGTCGGGATGGCCGAAAGAACATGCTTCAAAAGTGTAAGCTTCCCTCCCTTGGATAGAGTGACGGCCTTCTAACCTTCCAACCTCTCCTCCATTCTGCGCAGAACACAATTCCAATCGGACTTCCTCAGCCTGCCCTCAACTAGCGGCAACCCCAGATAGGTTATCGGCAGTCTCCCCAGGGGGCATCCTGCCCACTCCGCCAGCCCGATGCTCTCCCTGCCACCCAAGCCAAAAGGAACAAGGACCGACTTCTGCCTGTTAATCTGCAACCCAGAGAGGCACCCAAAAACATCCACCAGCACCGCGGCATTGCGGTTCTGCTCCTCCGTCCCTCCCAGGAATATCAACGTGTCATCCGCATACTGCAACACCGGGACTGAGATGTCCCCCAATCGGAAGCCCTCGCACCAGCTTTCTTCCACTGCCCGCTCAAACAAAATCGCAAGACAATCTGCAACCAACACAAACAGCAGGGGAGCAAGGGGGCAACCCTGACACACCCCCCTCTGCGGTTGGAACCAACCCCCTCAGGTCTCCCATTTACCAACACCGAACAAGAGCTAGTGGTGACACACCTCTTAACCCAAGCAATCCAATCTTCCGGGAAACCCCTTTTCTGCAGAGCTAACCACAGGAATCTCCAACTGACACAGTCATATGCCTTGGCGTAATCGATCTTCCAAACCCTAATTCATGTTTCAGGGTCTTCTTAAAACCTTGATTCAGAGTAGATAAATTCAAGCTTTTCGATTTGGTTTTGACTATTATCATGGCATTTTGGAAGTTTGTGTCACTGAATCTTCTTTAATAAGTATACGTCGACTAAGGTTTCTATCTTGAAACCCTAATTTCTATACACATCAGGCTACGTTAGTGGCATCCCTGCATCCCCATCAGGTTCCAACAACTTCGATCCGCGCTACAGGAGGCGCGATGCCACACCCAGGCGACACCCTCATGAAGCCTCCATGCGCGCGTCCCAAGATCTAGGCAACCTCGTTGCGTCGTGGCTCCGGATCCTCCTGTTCAAGCAGCAACGGGTTCCCAGGAGGGGAACCCTATCTCGCAAAAAAGGGGGTCGTGTCGTCGAGCAGCCCTACGTGCTAGGGCACCTCCTCTGCGTGCTGCCACACCTCGTTCTCCAAGTAGTTGCGACTCCCTGGGATGCACACTCCACCTCACGAGGATGCTGAAAGATGCCGCTCAACCACGCAGCATTGCACCACCCAGGTTGAACCCCATCGCCGCTACGATCATGCCGTCGAGCAATAAGCGGGGCCCCACTCCTTCGGCGGAACCCTACTCCAGTAAGCGGTGCTCCAACGGGAGCTTCATCGCACATCCTCGTGTCCTACTGATCTCCATTGGAGGCGGCGAAGGATGAGTAGGAAACCCTCCACATCGGGGGTGACACGCGTCGGGGGCGGTGCGATGAGCAGGAGACCCCCCACATCGGGTGCGGTGAGATGAGCATGAACAGATCCCCATCAGGGGGGGGGGATGACGAGCGGCAGAGGGTTCCCAGGGAACCCTAAGATAAACGGTACAAGTGGGCCGGGAAATAGAATAAAAAAATGGTACTGCAGCTCTAGGGCCCAAGTGGGCTGGGTGTTTTTTTTGAAAAATCTGATTAAAAAAAGGGCACGTGCTATAAAAAGCTGTACGCAAAGTTTTCCAAAAAAATATAATATTTGAAAATGAAAAGTGGTGAAAAAGAGGGAAGGTTGAACATCTTAAAAAAATTGCAAAAAAAGGAGAATAGCTGTAAAAATATGAAACAACCAAATGTGATCCATGTTTTCCCCATTTTAGTTGTCTTCTCCCAACTTGGTCGATGTTTGTCATTCCGACCAGTATGGGGAGAAAGGGGGAGTGTTGTGTAGAGTCACATGTCTGTTCCACATTCAGATGACTGATTCTCCAGACCAGCCAGATGTTCAGACTCTACAGTCAGTGTTCACGAATGCGCCCTGAGCGGCCGCATATGCGCGCGCGGACTTAAAGACGTGCCGCACACGTGAATCGGGCCACTATGCGCCCCAAGCGCATGAGCGGACCGCATATGCGGTCTATGCGGCTGCATATGCGGTCCGTTCAGCCGCTCGGCTGTTGGTTTTTTATGTCGGATCCCGTAGGTCCGATTACGCGTAACCTCCTCATCCCGAACCCGATTTAGGGTTTTTAGGAATGGATTAGGGCTTCGATCCTCTCCCCGACTCCTCAAGTTCTCAAGTCCCCGACTACTCTTGCGAGCGCCAGGCCTCCTCCGATCTCCTCCGCCTCCTCCGCCCCTAACCAGCCCTCGAATCGCGAGCTCCAGGCAGCGCCTCCACCGGACTCCTCCGCCTCCTTCGCCCCTAACCGGCCCTCGACTCGCGAGCGTCATCGCCTCCACCGGCTTCCTCTGCCTCCTCCTGTGTCTTCCGCCTCCTCACAGGTCCTCCTCCTCTTCACAGCTCCTCCGCGATTCCAACTTCGCTGCCTCCTTACAACCTCTGTTCCTCTTCACAGCAGTTCATTGTGCGACTACCCGTACCCAACTTCCGCGTTCATTGCCTCCAACTTCCGCGTCACCCGCAGTTCATTGCCTCCAACTTCCGCGTCAGCCGACTACCCGTACCTGTTGTCAATTCATTGTGCGACTGCGAACTGCGAAGGTTAAGGTCCGTTTGCATTTTAGTTTTTTTTTCAATAATTTTCCCATTTTCCCATTTCAGATTATATTTAAATCTCTTATTGTCGAAGATTATGCATATTATATTGTCTGCATTTCGGCTTGATTCTTTTTGTCAAGCTTGTTTGCAAGTTGGGGGTTGCAAGCAGATTGTGACCAAGGTAATCATGTCCACGTAGTCCTACATCATCTTATCAAAAGCGTTTGCGGAGTCGATTACTAAAAGATAGATGGTTTCTTTTTAATTGCCCAAATGTATATACATTTTTTGAAGTTTTTTTTAGAAACAATCACCAGGGGATCGATCTATTGGGAAAGAATGTGGATTAAGAGAAATTTAATTTGGGTGTTATTTCACACGGGAGAAAGTTTTTGTACGTTTCCCTTTTTTGGGGTAACATAAAAAGGATGCGTGAATAATATAGAGCGGCAATTCATTAAAGTCGTGGTTGAATATTCCATTAAAAACATTTTTTTATTTTTTTGAGGTTTGGGAAGCATATATCATGAATGGCAATATCATAATGAGGAAGAACTAAGAAGCGAATGGATGCATAAAGAGTTATACTCATTTTTTGTATTGAAATAAATAGAAATGTATGTTGGTTGGAATATATACCCACATGTGTCGTCAAGCACGATACTCTTTAGGAGAGGAACGCGTGCTAATATAATGAAGAGTCCTAGAGAAACAGGATTAAAGTGATTGTTTGGTTGCCCGCGTTGATGCTTATACTAATTGTAGATCTGAATGTCAACGAGGTGCATGAAAATTTATACATGTAAGTGATGAGACATGGGTATCATATGCATGATCATCTTATATTGTATATCTGGAGGATGATGCTTTAAGTTTTACATGTTCATGAGTGTGGATATGGATATGGTGAAAGGAACCATCATATAGTCCTTCATACATAATTTATGATGCCTTCCCTCATTGAAATAGAGATCTTTTCTTAAATCAATACCTCTATCAGTAATCTGCTTATATTATTTATCGTGTCTATATTTACCCTTATCTTCTGATTTTGATTTTTTCAGATTATATTTAAATCTCTTATCTTCTGATTTGGTGGCATTTGATTCTTTACTTGGACTTTATCTTTGCTTCCAAAATCTGTCTATTTGCTGTTGATAACAAAACCATCGTGTAAACACTCATGGAAAATAAAGCTCACTTATTTGCGACAAATTTATATTTACAACGTTCATTTGATTCGTCGTAAATAATAAATCATTTAGGATAAAACTTCAAAGACTTTATGTACGTCAATTTGCCACTATATTAAACTTTTTGTCTATGCATATTAAACTTTTTGTCTATATTTTTATCTTATAAATTTATAATTATGATTGAATGCCAGGAAACTATGGCATCTAGACTACCATCTGACAGCGGTTCTTCTCCTACGCCTGGAACTGGAAGTGAGCCTTTTATTGAAAGAAGCGATACTTCGGAGTTTTTTGTTCCTCCCGGTTCTAATGATCCGGGATGGAAGTATGCTTTTCTAGAGAATCCGAGTACCCCGAGCATGGTCACTTGTCGGTTGTGTCGGAAGGTTGTGAAAGGAGGGATCAATCGCATGAAGCAACATTTGGCACACATTAAAGGCAATACATCATCTTGTCCCAAGGTGTCTCCTGAGGTGAAGAAAGAAATTATGGACAATATGGAAGGAATTAAAGCGAAAAAGAATGAGAAGACCTCGAGGATGAAAGAAACTCAAGGGCAAGTCTCCATTAAGATTAATCAACCCTTGGATGATGAAGATAGGGATGGGAAAAGGTTGCGAATTTCAGCTCAAGAAATACCAGCGGAGACTCTCCGCCAATCCTCAATCAAAGATACCTTTGCCAAGGAGGAACGTGCACGCGTGAATACATTTGTGGCAAAGTACTTCTATGACAATGACATTGCTTTTAATGTTGTCAAAAGTGACTCATTTCTTCGAATGTGCGAAGCAATTGGACAGTATGGGAGGTCGTACAAGCCTCCAACATACTATGAGCTAACTGAAACTCTTTTGAAGGAACAAGTTAAGGAAACAAAAGACTTCTTGCAAACGCATCGTGATAGTTGGAAGACTTCTGGGTGTTCCATTATGATAGATGCATGGACTGATAGGAGAGGAAGGAGCATAATGAATATTTGTGTCAATTGCGTGCTTGGAACTAGTTTTCTGAATTCTGTTGACTCGTCTGCAGATTCTCATACCGCGGAGTACATTGCTTCCTTAGTGGATAAGTCCATTGAGGAAGTTGGGCCTGACAATGTAGTCCAAGTAGTGACAGATAATGCATCTGCTAATATGGCTGCTGGCAGAATATTGAGAGCAAAGTACCCACGGATATTATGGAGTTCTTGTGCAGCACATTGCATCGATCTCATGCTAGAAGAGATCGGTAAAGAATCAAAAGTGAAAACTGCCATCACAAAAGCAAGGACATTGACTGTCTTCATATACAGCCATGCAAAAACATTGAGCTTGATGAGACAATTTACGCAAAAGGGCGAGATAGTGAGGCCAGGAACAACAAGATTTGCTACCACATATCTCACTCTGCAATCTGTGATGGAGAAGAAGGATAAGTTGAGACTTATGTTTTCTTCTGATGAATGGAGAGCTTGTAAATGGTACAAGACCAAGAAGGGCGAAATGGCTTCAGCCATAGTTTTGAGTCCTTCATTTTGGACTCAAGTGTCATTAACATTGAAGGTCTTTTCTCCATTGGTACATGTTCTGCGGATTGTTGATGGAGATAGGAGGCCGGCTATGGGCTTTGTATATGGTGAGTTGCAAGATGCTAGAAAAGAGATCATGGGCATTTTCAAAGATGTCGAAGCATCTTACAAACATTTTGTTGATGCCATTGACTCAAAGGCAAAAGGAAGACTGGATAGTCCCCTCCACCTTGCTGCATATTATTTGAATCCCTACTTTTTTTATAGGGACATTGCTCAAATCCAGAGGGAAGGCCTTGCTCTGAAGGGATTCTTGGGTTGTATGGATATTTTCTATCCTGATTTAGAGATCCAAGATATCATCACCAGGAAGGAGTTGCCTTTATATGAAGGGGCAGAAGGGTCATTTGGCAAAACTTTGGCTATCAGACAAAGGTCAATCATTGATGACGACTTCAATCCAGGTATAATTTCTCACTAGAATTAATAGACTTATATCTTTAATTATTATTAACTATTTTTTCTTGAAAATAGCCCGTTGGTGGGAATTATATGGCATGGAAACACCACAATTGAAGGAAATGGCAATGAAAATTTTAAGGTTGACAGCTTCTTCCTCAGGCTGTGAACGGAATTGGAGCACTTTTGAGGCGGTAAAGTTAAAAAATTGGTGCCATACATCTCACATGCTACACTTCATTAATGTGGTGGTTAATGATATTTTTATGGTGATTTTGTAGATCCATACAAAGAAAAGGAACAGGCTTGAATTCAAGCGATTAAATGATTTGGTGTATGTTAGATTCAACGCCAAGTTGAGGGATCGCCATATGAAAAAAACGAAATGATCCATTTGCCACAAATGATAGAACCCATTTGCGAGATTGGATTGGTGAAGATGATGAAGGAGATGATGAAGTTTTCCAAGGATCGGGGCTGACATGGAACTTAGTGGCTGATGCAACTGGCGCTGAAGATTTGGTTCAACATAGAAGAAGCCAAAGGCATGCTACTGGTTCAACCTCAATGCCAAGTTTGAATGAGGAAGAACTCCTGTCCGATGAAGAGAGTGAAGATGAAAATGAAGACAATATCCCAGTGGAATTTGATGATGACTAGATTAGAATTGCTTTGGACTTAGTAGAATATTGTCGCTTGAACATTTTATTTTTCTTATGCTATCTTAATTAGTACTTTTGCTAATGTTATTTATTTTTAATCCCAGCTCTTTCAGATACTTGCATATTTTGGTGATTGTTGTTAATTACCATGTGTGCTAACTTTTTTATTGAAGACTTGAAGTATTGACCTCCATCATATGAAAGTTATTTTTCTTAGATGTTCTGTTGGACCACAATTATACATAAATTTAGTTCTGTTGTAGTCACTTTTGTATTTATTTATTTATTTTTAAATAAAAAATTAGGAAACCGCTTAGAACCGCTTATACCCCGCATATGCCCCCGCATACCGCTTAAGCGCTATTCGGTGACCTGTCCGAATGCATACGCATACCGCTTTCCTGAACCTTGTCTACAATTCTTCAGATGTTCAGACTCGATGACAAATTGGTTTCGAGTCTTTAGTTTCAGACACACACATGTATGCTGTCTTCTTTTCAGATGTGCACATGTAGAACATCTTTGTTTGTGGTCCCCATCATTCTTGTTTTGCCGACCAGGGTTTTCATGTATGCCATAGGGATTCTAGAGTAGAGATCCCATTCCCCATACCATATGGGATAAGGTTTTCATGTGGTTTCATAGGGACTCCAGAGTAGAGTACCATTCTCTATGCCAGATGGGAGAGACCCAGTTCTTCGACGAGGAGACTTCTTCAGACTCCATTCTCAAGCGATCGTGAACTCCAGTACGAGATCATTCCGAAGTTCCTATGAGAAAACCCACTTCGAGGTCCCTATGAGAGAGACCCATTTTCAGAGACCTACGTATGGATAATTAGCGATGCTCTTTTTCAGCCCTTTCAGAGATGGAGCAGTTGTCCACGTGTTGTGGCGGGCCAGAGTTCTCCATGTAGAGACTCATTGTTCAGTTGTAGACTTGCAGTGACTCTGACAGGCGCAATACAGAGCACATGCTCTCCGACGAGGAGATTCAGTTGACTCACTCTCCAGCCCGTTCGTCCTCCTCACCTACACGGCATGAGAAGCAACGTCCTCGACAACAACCGACAGTTGTGCGCGTTGAGTTGATATGGTCTGTAGTGTCTTGTAGCGTGAGTTGAGTTTTCTTTTTGTTTGTCCAAGCTAAGCATTGCATGCTCCAACAAGTTGAGTTTTCTTTCTGTTTATCCAAGCTGAGCATTGCATGCTCCAGTTTGAGGGGGAGTGTTGGAGTATAAGTTGTATGCGTTACTTATGTGGGAGATGGGTAAATGGATCCCTCCAGGATCCATTTACCACATCCAAGTCTTTAGTCCTACATCTACCAGTTGGGAGATGTGGAGACTCCATGGGGGTTTTCTATAGACCCCCACACCCATTGTATCCAGTGAGAAAAATAATAGACTATCAACCCTTTGAGGCGTTCTCCCGTGGTTTCATCTCGCTCCTTAGGGAGTAGGGTTCCACATAAAAATCTTTGAGTTCATGTTTGTGTGACTGATTGGCGAAACATTTAGGTTTTGATTGGGTGACTGGACATGAAATGGTGCACTTGGATTCGTTTCCCAAGAATTGTTATGGTTGAGAACACCGATGCTTTGGTTCGTCATGTTTTGGGCTCAGAAATCCTAGTCTCCTTTGTTCCTAGCGGAGTTCTCGGATCAAGGGCAGGAGGATTTCTTAAGCTTGCAGAGATAGTTGGCTTGCGAGGTGGACCCAACTCGGGGAAGGGATCAGTACGAATGGATGGAGGGGTGATTAAATGTGAGGAAAGCATACTATTTTTTTGTGAATGATTAGATGATGCAACACGAGCATATTTCTCATGACACAAGGATTATTTAGGGGAGCAAGATCCCTAAAAGAATCAAGATGTTCGTGAGGATATTTATCTATGGCTGCATTCTTATGAAGGAGTGTCGGGATATGTTCCTTTTGGTTGGTGACTAGTTATGAGATAGGTATGGTGTTGGGAATGAGGAATTGGGCGATTTCTTTTTCATTTGTGATTATTCGGCACAAGTAGGTAGGTTAGTAGAGATTCCATGGCTAAGACCTAAGGGTGGACATAATTCCCTCTTCTGGAGATCCATTCGCACACATTGCGACAATTCACATGAGGAGACAACTCTCTCGCTTTCGTGTTATTATGTGTCATTTGGTGTTCTATAAGCAAGCTCTTTTTATGTGGACAACACTTTTTTTCTCAAAATGTTTTGGAGCATTGTAGGACCCTTTGCTTGGCCTAGTCAGCTGTATCATAAACACCATGTTTTAATATATTTCTAACGGTGAGTCTCTACTTGGATTCCACCCTCTTTTTTTCTTAAAAAGATTCTTTTAGTTCTTGCTCGACTATAATTTTTTCCTTGAATTTAGGAAGAGAGGATCCTTGGTATAAGTAGCACCAATTGTACTTATACTTGAGAATGCTTTCACAAGTGACGTGGGTCTTGATATTAGTATATGTGGAGAGAAACACATGAATTGAATTTATAATGAGGCCCTAGGGTTCTCTTATATAAGAGGAGAATCCTGTTTGGGCAAATTACGTAATAGAGATGGAAAGAAAAGGGAATACATATAAGTATGAAAAGATAAATAATATCTCAACACTCCCCCTCAAGATGGAGCACATATATCAATTATGCCTAGCTCGGAACATCTATGGAATGGCTCTTTAGTTACGATGTTGGTGAACAATTTGTTGTTTGTTCTCCTGAGCTTACGTGAGAGGTGGAGATAAAGCCCTCCTGAATCATTCATGAGTGTAGTCATAGTCAACCTCAATAAGCTTGGTCTTTTCATAGAAGGCCGGGTTGTTGGTAATGAAAAGAGCAGTCTGGTTGTCGCATTGGAGATACATGGAAGAGACATATCATTAGCTAGGTCAGTTGAAACGGATTTGACCTACATCATCTCTACACTCCCTTGTGCCATGGATCTGTACTCTAACTTTGCACTCGATCTGACAACCATCGTCTGGTTCTTGCTCTTCCATGACACCAAGGAGCTTCCTACGAACACTGCAAAACTTGAGGTATACTTCCTGTCCTTGGGATATTCTACATAATCTACATCTGTGCATGTTGTAACGGCAAGGGATGTTCCTTTGCTAAATAAAAGACCAGTACTAGGAGAGGTCTTCTGGTACCTCAGAATCATATGGACTGCATCCATGTGTGCCTGTCTAGGCTGCTCCATCAATTGGCTCACTCTGCTCACTGCAAAAAAATATTTCTAGCCTGGTTATGGCCATATATACAAGCTTCCCAACGAGCTCCCTGTACCTCCTCTTGTCTACCTCCTCTGTGTCATCATCATATAACTTCATGCTCAAGTCCATGGGAGTAATGGCGGGCCTGCAATCTGCCATGCTTATCTCAGAGAGAAGATATTTAACATACTTCCTCTGGGTCGTAACAAGACCCCACTGATCCCTGAAAAACTAAAAATCTAAGTAACATAAATTGCCAGGGTCTCAGTTAGAATATGCTGACCATGGAAATCCTTAACTACGCGAATACCCGCACATCATCCCCTGTAACAATGATATCATCAACAATCTTATGGCCTTAAGGCCACGAATAGCCTTATGAAGTCTACGCATCATATGACACTCTCCCTTAACAACAAACCCTAGCAGCTGTTGCATGTAAGCTTCCTCTTGTAGGTCCATCATAAAAAACACATTCTTCACATTACGCTGATATAAGGGCTAGTCCCGTGCCACTCCAACAGAAAGAAAGATTCACAGTGTATAATGTCGAGCCACATGAGAGAAAGTATCTTGATAGTCCACCCTATACTTCTAGGTGAGCCCACGAACCATAAGCCTTTCCTTGTAGCGATCCATGCTGCCATCAGCTCGGTGCTTCACTAACCACTTGCATCCCAGGATAGATGCCCATGCAGGAACTATAACAATGCTCCACGTCTCACATGACTGTAGCGCGACCATTCCTCCTCCATGGTAAGATGCCACTGATTGTCCTACATCGTCTTTTGGTATGTTCGTGGTATCTCTATGGCTGACAGTCTCAGAAAAAACCTCATGAAATCTTCTGAGAGACACCCTAAAGAAACATGGACTACTAGAGAATATGTAGTACATGTACGTCTCCACTTCCGCAGATCAATAGGCACATCAAGATCACATGCATACTCCTCAACCTGTAAACTAACCTCTTGAGAGGGCACCTGCCCATCCTGTAAAGTAGCCTGCTGCATGTACAAATCACTAGTGCCATCAATAGAAATCATGTTCTCAGAACAAACCTGGGGCATGCTGGATGATGGGGAAAGTCCATGAGCAGGGGGAACTGTAGGAGGCCTGCAAAGAGAGAAACATGGCAACGATTGAACACGAGTACTTGGTGGTGGTTCTGGAGATGGCGAGGGTGGTAGAGGTGATGGTGGGACTAGAGGTGGTGGTGCCATAGGAGGTATGCACCCTCCTCTCTAGTGTCAGATGGAATCAACGAGTCACATGTAGAAGAGAAATACATGACAGACTCCAAAAAGGTCACATCAACATTGATGTAGTACTTCCGTTTAACAGAGTCGAAGCAATGATAACTCTTCTAGGTACGAGAGTAGCCTACAAAGACACTTGACAACTCTAGGAGAGTGCTCGTCACGACCAGGAGTCAGGTGGTTCAAAAATTCCACAAAGCCAAACATATGTGATTTAAGGAAGAACACACCCTTCTTGGGAAACACAACCGAGAAAGGAACCTTCTCTCTTAAAATAGAAGATGGCATATAATTCACCAAGTAACCGACAGTGAGAACCACATCATCCCAGAAAGACTGTGGAATATGACTCTGAATAAGAAGTGTCTTGCTCACATCAAGTAAGTGATGTTGTTTGCATTTAGCAACACCGTTGTGCTGAGAAGTGTAAACACACGAGGCCTGGTGTATGATATCAAGAGACCTTAAGAACTCAGAGAGTTGTAATGTGCATAACTCCAAGGCATTATCAAAGTGAATAAACTTAACGGTAGCAGAGAAAATATTCTGTCAATATTGAAAGATTTAATGATAGACTTTAGACTTGTTTTCCAAAAGAAAAACCCAAGATAGTTTAGAAAAGCCATCTACACCAACAAAATAAAATCTGTGTCCCTGGTGATTGGAAATATGACTACGACCCCAAATGTTAAAATGGGCTGACTCAAACAAATGACCGCTACTTCGACTCCGATGATCGGGAAAAGAAGAACGACGATGCTTGAAGATGCCACATGTATGACAAGATTGGTCCAATTAGAATGGAAGGGACACAAGCATATGGAGAATGGACCGGTCTATAGAGCCCCATTTGCTCATGGTCACAACCAATCACCTTACCCGTATGTCCTGAAATACAAGAGAAGATGGGTCAAAAATAAGACGACAATGCAAGTCCTTAGTGATTTGAGAAATAGAAAGTAAATTCATCAAAAAATCTGGTACATGTATATAGTACATTCCGTAGGTGCATGGATGGCGTCTAATGGACCTCCCCCTATCCCATAAGAGGTAATGAGTCTCGTCCGCAATGACAACTAATCTGCTAGAGGGTACAGATCTATATGAAGTAAATTTCACTCTATCTCCACACAAATGGTGGGAATCATCATAATCCATGATCCACTCTATTATATCTGTCTTGCTGCAACTAGTAAAAGCATAAGCTATTCCTGAGGAGCTCAAATATGCTCTGGAAGAGGTTGCAACATCTGAAGGACATGTAGAAGTGCTGGCACCAGGAGCCATTATTCCCTTCAGACAGAAGACAATATCATCTAACCTCGGATCTGTAGTAGGGGCCAAACTGGCAGGAGGCTCTGATTGCTCAGCTACACGAGCAAATGCGAGATACTCATGCTTTAGATAACACATCTCCTTGAATGACCAGGATGATGTCAATAGGTACATGGACCACACTGACGTCCGCCTCCTTTACCACATGAACCATGCCCTATGAACTGACTAGTACCACCCCTACCGTAAGATGTGGCCATCATTGAGGAGGTATGTGTGGTAGATGGAATGGGACAATGATCATGTTGACGACTATATGTATCCTCCACGGGAGGCTAAGCCACACCTGTAAGAAGCTGGGTGCATGCTGCCTCGTACTCAGGATCTAGAGCATCCAAGAAAACTCCAACCATTACGGTGTTCATGTATGCTATCTACTTCTCAGTAGACGTAGTCGTTGGCATGAATCTATGAAGCTTCTCGAACATGCCACAAAGCGAAGAGTAGAAACTGTATAGAGGACAATCATTCTGCTTGGCTGTGAAGATGTCAAACCACGACTGAAGAATCTTGACCTCATTCTTCGCCTAAGCAAATGTGGCTGCCAGGATATCCTACACTGCCTTAGCAATGGTTTGATTCATGATATCATTAGTTATCTCCGTGAAGAGAGTCCTGGATAACCAAATATGTGTATACACATCATCTTACTTTCACGAAGCGTTCTTTCTGGTCTTATCGACCGGCTCCACATGTGTCAGAATGTGCTCCTTATTATTGCACAGTGTAAGGGTGAAAAACAACATGGACCACGACTCATAGTTGGTCCATCCATCTTAAACGATAGGCACCAGGCCCTTGAAGGCACTAAACGAAGATTAGACATCATCCTTGCTCTTTGACATGATGAAGAATAGGGCCAAAACGAAACTCAACTGGGGCAACAGAATGATCTAAACGAGTCTACACGATCATCTAGAGAATTGGTTATACGTATAGACTCATATAACCATCCCATTCAATATCTGATTCTCGCAAGTGCCTGAGAGGTATTCTATAGGTCTAAAATCACTCTTTTTAGGTCAAAGTCAGACCGAAAAAGGTCCCCAGAATGCAGAAACACCGTTGAATAAGATCACAATGGCCCTAGGGAGCTTTTGTGATGACCTTGGGCAACGCAGGTGGGCCCTGGAGGGCCTTGGTGATAGTTTGCAACAATGTGGGGTCGCTTGGCTGTGGCTCTGGTGGCCCAATTAGGCCTTGACAGCGCTCGGCAGGCCAAAAAGTGTCCAGTTGGCGATGTAGCAAAGCCTTGGAGGCCCTTGCGATGTAGCAGTAGACCCTAGGGTCCAAGGCAACAACGGTGATGCCAACCCTAGGGGGCATTGGCGAAGGTGCAGTCGGCCCTAGGGGAGGCAATGGTGTTGCTGAGGACTTTGTTGATGCTTTGTATGGCGTGTGGGGCTGAGAGGAAGAGGGGGCAACATATGGGGCAGGGCATGGGAATTCTGATCTAAGACCGTCACTCTGATACCATGTGGAGAGAAACGAATGAATTGAATTGATAATGAGAGCCTATGGTTTGCTTATATAAGAGGAAAATCTTGTTTGGGAAAATTACACAATAGAGATGGAAAGAGTAGAAAATAAATAGTAATATAAAAAGATAAATAATATCTCAACAGTATATATGAATATTGTACGAGTTAATTGCTAAATCAGAATGCTATATCTGTCAACACATCGATGCCCCTAACTCAATGTCATAGAAATCCTGAACCCACCAACCAAATATGCAAGGCGTAACTTGTTACAATAAACAGATGATAATACCTGCATCATGGGTCCTGACAGCCATCACTGGAAGTGAATATTTATCATGTAGATACCGAAATCTCAGCCGAACAAGTCTAGATTTAGCTCCAAGTTTTACAGGGGCCATGCACAATCAAAACAACAAATGTATAATTGGCTCAAAAGAAACCCAACTGCTCTATTCTCTTGAGCACGTGTGAAAAAAATGATGTAAAATGAACATACATGTGTCACTCTCAAAAACATAGTCCTGCATGGAAAATTCATATTATGTAAGTTATAAGTGGGGGAAGACTACTTAACAGCTTGCTCTTAAGTATTTTGGGTGGTGGTCTTGGATCCAATTGGTTCCAAAGCAAGACATTATTGGGGCAAGTTTTCCTCGATAATAGCTTGGGTCTAGGCCTGAGTGGAGACCTTAATGGTAATAGAGAAAAGGATGACGTATTAGTTACAATTGTTCATACATAGTTATGAGGAAAAGACTTCCCAAGAGTATGAAGCCTCTATTAGGCTAAGTAATAGGCCATGCCGCAATGAGGACGTTGCAAATATAAAAAGGGATGGTTGTAACCTGTAAACCACAATCACATGGAAAACTCATAAAATGTGAGTGGGGATATAAGAGTGGGTAAGACTATTTGACGACTTTAACTTGAGCATTGCGAAAATAATGCATGCTGAAAATTATAGCAAATCAAGCTGCCTTCTTTTTGGGTTTCCCTGTTGAATTACTGAAGACTGATATGGATAATTTCTTCTGATCGGCATGAGTTAAATGGAAATAATTAATTTCTTCGTGTCTTGTCAGAGTTAGCAAATTTTATTCAAAAAAATGGTTCGCAAAATAAAATTTCAGATTTAAAAGAGCACTTTCAAGTTACACCTCGAATTCTGCATTTGCTAAAATCATAACTCAGTTGCTAAATTCTTCTTAAGAGTGGCACAATGATTTATTGAATTGATAGCCTACTCTAGTTTAACATGTTGATCGTACAAAGATCTGTTCTAAGCACATTCTTCCACTAAAAAGGGCTGCTACTTTTGCATGTAGATTGCTGAACTCAGGTTTGCTTTGGATACCACGGAGAAAGAAAGAGATTTCTACTTTGGTAAGTTGCGGGACATCGAAATCCTTTGTCAGAGGGCAGAGGTAGAGCATCTACCGGTAGGTCTTTAGTGCCGTACAACTATGAATTGTTGCATCTTTCATATGCTATTTAATTTGTATTGAAAATATTTGGGTTTTAGGAAAAGTGTGAATTATTTTTAATAGCAGTGGGGTCTCATGTTGATAGTGTTACTGTTGAGAGTTTTATGTTATGTTACAATTTCACAATTTACTTATTTCTCTATCCTTAGTGTGTAATTTACCCATTAGGATTTCTCTCTTCTATATAAGAGAACCCTTGGGTTCTATGAATAAACAAGAAATCATTCTCTTTCACATGATATCAAAGCGACGGTCCTACACCGGAGTCTGTGTCCTAAGATCCAAACCCCACCTTCCAGCCCAATGCGCCGCCACCGACGACAGCAAGCAGCTGCTGCCGCGACATCACCAGCAGCAACGCCAGCCTGTCGCCATCTTCTGCAGGAAGCAGCAGCCGCTGCCAACAACGGCAACGACACCCCGCTGCCATCTGCAACAAGCAGTCGCCGCCGCCGCCAACAACAACAACATCAACAACTTGCCGCCGATGTTGCCCATCTGCAGTAATACCAATGACAAGTGGCAGTTTTTTGCCACTCCAGCTGCTTCTCGTCGTGATTCAGTCGCTCCAGCGGTGATTTGTGGGTCTGATTTTGCAGTTTTGGTCTGATTTCGGTATGAAAATAACGAAATCAGACCGTTGTGGAATCTTTTGAGACCTAGCAAGGACAACGATTGTCTACGGCTGGTTGTGGAATGAGTCTACACCTACAATCACCCTTTTTCATGTCTGTTTAGACACCTCGCTATCGGTCTAAGGTCCTAGTTGTTTGTCCATGATGTCAGAAACTAGAGTTGATACACCATCTACGGGTGCCTTCAAGGGTCCCATTGTCAAGATGGACGACACAAACTACAACTTGTGGGCGATGCGTTTCATGAATCTGCTGTAGAGCCATGGTAAGAAGCATATTCTGATGTAGGATGAGCTGGTGGACCAAACTTGGACCAACGCCTCATGGGATGCAAATGATGCATATGCCAAGGTATGATTATCTGGTACTTTCTCTGTTGAGATAGCCAATGATATCCTGAGTCAACCTACAACAAAGACGTTGTGTGATATCCTTGCAAGAACATATTCTCAAACGAGGAATAGGTTGAAGATACTGCAACTCCAGCATGATATCTTCACAACCAAACATGGTGATCGTCCTCTTCACGTCATGTATACATCTCTAAAGGGTATATTTGAGCACCTCCGTAGTTACATACCCCTGACAACCTCACCCGAGCAACATAAGACATAGAGATTCTGTCATGACTAGGGTGTTTCTGGCTGCTCTTAACCCAGAATATGACATGGCTCGCTCTTAGTTTCTCACCCATGCTACCATACCTCTTATGGAGGAACCGTACCGCAGGCTGAGTCGATTGAGTATCCCCTCTACCACACACTCTCAAACATCTTCGACTATGGCAGCTTCCTGTAGTAAAGGTGGTTCAGCTCCATTCAAAGGATGAGGCACACGTAACATAGTTGGTCCACGCCAACATCGACCATGTTCATACTGTCATCGATTAGGTCACTCGCAGGACACGTGCTACTCCAAGCATGGATTTCTACCATCGACCCGTGTTGCGGAGCATGCTCAAGCTTCTTCTGATCTTGTCAACCATCGTTACAATGGCTTCGTTGGTCGTCTGAGAGAGATCATGCCACCAATTGCTGGTCCCTCTAGTTCATGTTCTCCAGATATTGCAACCTTTGCCTCTACTACTAATTTAGGTATTACTCATGCATTTACTGATCGCTCTAGACCAGATCCTTCAGAATGGATAATGGACTCTGGAGCTTCACACCATCTTTGCGAAGATCACTTGCTGTTTGGTACTCAGTGGTGATTGCAGATGTGAGACATTCCCCTCTTACTGGATAGGAGGATGCTCATTTGGCTCGCTCTATACGCTTATAAAACATTCTTAATGCACCTGCCTTCTCAATGTGGAGGCTCTGCAAAGGGGTCCTAACGAGGTTACGGTTGTAAGAGAGAGATTAAAATGAGAATGGGGGGGGGGTTGAGGTCTGATTTTATACAGGTGGTGTTCGGGCAAAAAAATGGAGTGATTGCGTGGGAGGAGGAAGTGGTTGGTGGGAGGCATGTGGTCGGCGAGGTAGAGGGACGTGTGGGGAGCAGAAATGTGGGGTGCTTGAGGAAGAGGGCGCATGGAGGAAGCATAGAGAAATCAGAGAAGTCATAGGTCTCGTGACCTCTGACAAGAAAGGGGTACGAGTGGCGTACAATTGACCTGGGGTTAACGAACGTCGGGCTCTGGTTGGTTCACGTGGACCAACCAAAAAATTTCAAGGTAAAATTCCCTTGGAAAATTGATGAAAAATATAAAATGATTTTATTGATTTTTGGGTTTAAATATAAAAAATATTTTTAATTTTATGTAGTATTTTATTCTAATTTTTATATATTTTTTATATGTAATTTATTATGTGCTAATATTTACATGCATAAGTATAGGTATTTATACCTGTATTTGGTATTTTTATTATTTTATACATGTATTTTATATATTTATAACTTATTTAATTACATATTTACATATTTTTATCGTAGTTTTCTGAATTTATTTATATACTTAGATAATTCTGTACATATAATATATATGTATATTATAGGTATATTTTACCTATATATTAAAGTGCAATATTCATTTTAATATATTTTTAGTGGTTTTTTATTTTTATTATTTACATATGTTTTGAATAATATTTGCAATTTTATAAAAATATAAGAAAGTGAAAAATGTAAAAAATAAATATATTGAATATTATATATGTATGGTGCACAATAAGGGCTCAAAAGTCAACTTTTGCATCTTAACTCCAAATTAAATGATACCACCTGCGTTAAATAGATAATTTAATCTTATGGACAATAAAGATGAGTTTGTGAATTTTAAGTCTGTATGGATAAGGTACATGTCTATAAAGTTTTCTTTATGGCTTTTTATTTTGAGTGTCCCGATTATATTGTGTATTATTTTTGAATGCAATAAATTTTGTATTTTTTTCGTATTTTTATGTATAACATTCATATAAAGGGTTTTATTATTTGAGGTATTAAAATAGGAAAATAAAATAGGTCCTAAAATGCAATTATTGGGCTATAGAATTAGAGTTTCTGAGTCGTGTTTATGTACAATTGGCTACCCTATCTCCCCCTACTTTATTCCTTGTCGACCAAGTCATCGTGATGAATGGTCTCGGGTCTAGGGTCACTCAGTATCTTTGACACTTCATTTTTTTTCTTTTCTTCCTTTATTCTTTTATTTTGAAATTTAATACAATATTTTATGTGAATTATTGAGTGTTATTTTGTACAAATTAATGCTATATACATGCATTTAGGTAGGGATTTAAGGCCAAAATGAGAGAGTAAAGGTAATGAAATGGAGATTCATCTCCCCCGATGTTTGCCTTTACCAGTCCCTAGCAAAGCACTTGTGCTAATAAGTGTAGAAAAAGAAAATAAATAAAAGAAAAAGAAAGAACTTGGAATAATTTTTGATTTTCAAACTTGTCTTTATAAAATCAGAGTTTGGAGGTCAGTGAAGACCTTTGGATTCTTGGTGTGTTCGGAACCACATCAAGGTTAGGAAGTGTGACACAAAAATTCTTAGATTCATATTCTTATTATTCAGTTCAATTCACAGTCTGGTGAGAACCATCCTCTTAGTCACACACTCTCTCAACCTTAAAATGACATGAACCGTGTGTATGAATTTACCAGCTCTTTTCAAACAACATGTTGAACTATCAAGAAGTCTCCTCCTTTGGTAACTCCTCCTCGGGGAGACAGATATTTCATTCTAAGGTCAGGTGCGTGCTAGTTCACTACCCAAAATCGGGAGAAGATAGAAGAATGGGTAAATATGTGTGAATGGACCAGTGTTGTCTCATTCCCTTGTGAAGCTCGGTCAGTATAACTGAGTCTTCACCAAGAAGCATGCTTTTTCTGCAAGCTCAATATTTTTTGAAATTTTTGATGTTTCTTTTTAGATTTTTCTTTGCTTTGCGTTGCTCTGCATTCTTATTTTTGTCCTGACGGATATAGAATCTTTTGGGTTGCCCATGTTTTGAGGTCTTGGAAAAAGTTGTGCTAGCAGACCGTTCCTCATCCGAAGCATTCTTTCAATCCAGTTTCCCGTCGTTAGATATCCTTGCCTTGTTACCCGAAGAAATGGGTTGAAGTATCGATTTCGTCAGTTCCTAAGAATGGTTCCTGAGCTACCCTTGACGATGCAGCCTAGTATCATCCCGACTTGGACTCCAAGATTTTTCAACAATCCGTCTGAGTTGAGCTAAGTGTTAATTGCGTGGTTTCTAGTCAAGCCATTGTCTCAAGAGTCGTACAGATGAATGAAGGGTACTAGTTAGATAAATTGAATCGACTCATGACCAACTCATGACCATAATCTCATGGAACCTAAATAATTAACTCAAGGCGGACCTAAAGCATCTCAATTCCAGTCCTTAGTGGGTTCCTCTAAAATTAAGTGGATTAAGGTCCATACCAAGCTCAAATCTTCAGACTTTATTTCGGACTTGTTCAATTATCTTGATCATTCCGAAAATGCAAGAAGAATATCTTTTTCCGAAGCAATTTTCTGATTTTGAAATTTTTATGAGATTTTTGATAAGTTTTTGAAGTTTTTATGCTATTTTTGAAATCATTTTGCAAAATTTTATGATTTTGAAAATTCTGAAAATTTTAAGGGTTTTTGATAAGAGTTGGTGAAAGAAGTATGCGCAAGTATGTGCACGGGAGTGCTTCTGTATTTACAAGAAGTGGTCATATGATTTACACTAGGAATTTACAGGTTAAGTTAGTTGTTATTTACAGAGATTTATATATATATGTATATATAAGAGTTATATATTTATAAAGAATTTTATTTGCTATAATTATGTACAAAGTTCTCAAAATAATTTCAAAATATTTTAACAAATATTTTGAAAACTTTATTTTGCAAATAATTTTTACAAACAATTTTGCAAACATTTCTAAGATTTGAAAATAATTTTGCAAACATTTTTTAAACCCTATGTATAGATTTTTAAACTAATTTTACAACCATTTTTCAGGAATTTTATTCAAACAAATGAAATAAATTTCGCAAATATTTACAAAGATTTTTACAAAGGTTTGAAAACTTTTACAAAGTTTTCCAAACGGTTTTCGCAAGATTTTTTAAGCAATTTCCCAACCATTTTTCAAATCATTTTGCAAAACATTTTTAAACACGTTTATTAAAGAATTTTGAAAATTTCGATATAGTTTATTCTTTACAGTCAATTAATTGTATATTCGTACCCTTACAGTATTAGCCATATTATTAAAAAATTGAAAGTACGAGTTATGATTAAAGTATATACAATGTATATACGACCCTCCTATACTTAGCTTGAGCTATGTCCTCATAGTGATCAAAGAGTAAAAGAAAGATATAACTCGTGCTGAGTATAGGAAAGTCTATACTGCAACAGCTAAATAAAGAATGAGAAGTCAGTCATCCCCTATACTTAAGATCAAATAATCTTAAGTATAATAGACTGTATACAAAATAGGGATGATCAAGGATCCAGAATTTCCGAAATTATTGGATTCGGTTTGTCCTCCCTATACGTAGGGTAAAATATCCCTAAGTATAGACAAAGTATCAAAAATTAAGAGATAAACGAGAGAAAGAATAATGAATAACTTGGATGTGCTCATCCCCCCTATACCTAGGATGTAGCATATCCTAAGTATAGCACAAATGAATGGAATAAGCGCTATACAGAAGAATGGACAATTGAAAAAATAGAAACAAAAAGAAGAAATGAAGAAAACTAATCAAAATTATTAACTTTTTGGGAGTATTGTCCGGTTCCCCTGATGCTGTTGAAGCATTGATTTCTTCATCAAAAAATACTTGAAGAGACTCGATAACGGGCAGGAATGTATCTTGCTTTAAATACAACTTCAACAACTGATCGTTGACTATGAAGGGTCGTGGGTCATCTGACAATTCTGATATCGAAATACTTCCATTGTCATACACAGTTCCGACTCTGTAACGCCCTATCCATTTACTCTTCAATTTTCCTGGAAATATCTTCAACTTCGCATCGAAAAAGCATACTTTTTGTCGAGGTTCGAAGGTCTTTCTTCTGATATGTTTGTCATACCAGTATTTGACCTTCTCCTTGTACATCAAGCTGTTGTCATACGCATAATCTCTGAATTTCAGGAGCTTATTCAGATCTTATTTTCTCGGTTAACCACATTTTTGTGAGTTGAGGTTACAGATGTTGATTGCCCAAAGAGATCTGTTGAGATATTTATATCTCTTTATTGTTATCTTATAATTTTCTATTTCTTTTATCTATGTAATTTTCCCTTAGAGCTTTTCTCCTATATAAGAGAGCTCTAGGGCTATGGTGAATGCATCCTTTTCATTTCAATCCTTTCCACATGTTATCAGAGCGACGATCCTAGACCGGAGCCTGTACCCTAAAATCCAAACCCCACCAAAACCCTAGAGCATTGCGCGACAAGCATCAACAATAGCAGGACGCCGGCGCCGTCCACGACCAACACCACCGCCGCCTGCAGCAACAACCCTCGCGAGCAGCAGCCACCGCCACAACCGTTTGCATGCAGCATGCCGTCGCCCTCACCGCAAGGGGTGCTGCGGTCTCCCTCCCGAGGGCCCGAGTCTGGAAGGTTTGCTCTCTCTCTCTCATGGTTCATGTGGCCTCGAATAGGTTTGATTTGGCTCCTAGGGTGTGTTTTTGATCTTCTAAAACCATCCTAGGTACCTAAAGAAACTTTTTGTTGATGGAAGAGATTGTGGTATGAGTCTACACCCACAACCATCTTCCTATATGTCCATGTAGATATAGTTAGTTTAGTTTGCAACCCTAGTCTTGAAGATCGTTGTCATCATGTCAGACAACAAAGCAGATGTTCCATCCTTGGGTGCCTTCAAAGGTCCCGCACCCATTGTGAAGATGGATGGAACGAACTATGAACTGTAGGCCATGCAGTTCATGAGTCTTATGCAATGCAATGGCAAGAAGCATATTCTCACACAGGAGGAGCCTGTTAACAAGACTGGGGTTAATGCCTCAAGGGAGGCAGATGACGCTTATGCATGTATATGGCTCTCTGGGATGGTGTCCATGGAGATAGCTAATGATATATTGAGCTAGCCCATGACCAAGGCTATGTTGGACATTCTTGCTGCTACATACTCTTCAGCAAAGAACGAGTCGAAGATTCTGCAACTTCAACACGACATCTTCACGTCCAAGCAGAATGGTCACCCAATCCATACCCTTTACACTTCAAGGGATATGTTGAGAAGTTGCATAGTTACATTCCCTTAACTGCCACACCAGAGCAGCTCAAGGCATATAGGGATTCGATGATGACTGGAGTCTTTCTAGTGATACTTGACTCTGAGTATGATGCTGCTAGATCCCAGATTCTTACTGATGCCACTATACCTCCAACGGAGGAGGCGTATCACAGGTTGAGTAGCCTCTCCATATCTCCTGGTGGCACTCAATTGTCTCAGACTTCTTCAGCCATGGCAACGTTGTGGTAGGGGGAGCCCTACACAGTTCTGTGGTCGAGGAGGCCGTGGACGAGGAGAGGGCAATCGACCTCCTCGTCAGCCTTGTACCTTCTACCATAGGCTAGGTCATTCTGAGGAAACATGCTATTCTAAGAACGGGTTTCCCGCTTCAGCACGTGCTGCAGAATAGATCCAACAAGGCAACAGTTCTTTAACTGCATCTGATCAGAGATTTGATGAGTTAGTAGCGCGGTTTAGGGAGATTATGCCTTCTCCGGGCTCAACTAGTTCTCCGTCAGGATCATCAGAGGTAGCAACCTCCGCCTCTGCATCTACATCAGGTGTAGCATATGCTTTTACTAGCTATTACAGGGCAGACTTGTCAGAATGGATTATGGATTCAGGAGCCTCCCTCATCTCTGTGGCGACAAAGGAAAGTTTAGTACCTATAGCCCAACTCAGTCAGGTAGATCAGTTGTGATAGAATATGGGACACACTCTCCCATTATTGGTCAGGGGGAGGTACAGTTAACCGCTGCAATGTGGCTTCAGAACATTCTTCACGCTCCTGAATTCTCTACGAACTTACTCTCTATTAGTTAAATCACCAAAGATTTACATTGTCATGCCATATTTGGCTTTTCTGGTCTTGTGTTTTAGAATATTCTTATGGACAATGTGATTGGTTCTGGCCGTGAGCAAGGAGGCCTCCTCTACATATTGGTGCAATCTCCTTATGCGTGTGCCTCTATTGTTGGCAGTAAATGGTTGTTTACAATTAAACACCGTGCAGATGGTTTCGTGAATAGATATAAGGTCAGGTTGGTTGCTCGTGGGTTCACCTAAACCTATGGGGTGGATTATCAGGACACCTTTTCCATAGTTGCGCGTCACTCTACACCGTGCATTCTTATTGCAGTTGTTGTGGTAAATGACTGGCCACTTTTCCAATTGGATGTCAACAATGCTTTCTTGTATGGCGATTTGCAGGAAGAAGTGTATATGCAGCAACCATCAGGGTTTGTTGCTGAGAGGGAGTCCAGTATGGTGTGTAAACTCCACAAGGCCATATATGACCTTAAGCAGAGCCCAAGAGCTTGGTTCCATAAGCTCTTAGAGTTGATTGAACGATAAGGTTTTGTCTGATCTACTGCAAATCATTCTCCTTTTGTTAAGAGAACCCAAAGAGGTGTCGTTGCTATTTTGGTCTATGTGGATGATATTGTTGTTACATGCAATGATAACCATGGTATTCAGACAACTAAGGATTTCCTTGGACAACAGTTTGTGACCAAGGATCTTGGTAAGCTGCGACATTTTCTTGGACTAGAATTTGCAAGGAATCAATAGGGAATGATAATGACGCAAAGGAAATACGCCATTGATCTTCTATCTGAGACGGGTATGACATGATGTAGACCTGCTACTACTTTAATGGATCCCAATGCTAGGCTATATGATGATGACTCTGTGGAGGTGGATAAGAGACAATACAAAAAGCTGGTAGGGAAGCTATTGTATGTCACTATTACCAGGCCTGATATATCGTTTGCTGTCAGCAGGGTCATCCAGTTTATGGATCAGCCTAGGCAGGCTCACATGGATGCAGTCAACATGATCTTGATGTATCTTAAGTCTTCTCTAGGTGCAAGGCTTCTATTCATGAGAAACACAACCCTTGCAGTTTCAAGATGTGCTGATGCAAACTATGCTGCTGTCCCAAGGACAAGAAGTCTACTTCAGACTTCGCTGTGTTTGTGGGCAGTTCATTGGTTTCATGGAAGAACAAGAAACGGACGGTTGTGGCCAGATCTAGCACTGAAACATAGTATAGGGCCATGACCCAAGGAAGCACAGAAATGATATGGGTCAAGTCCGTTCTGACTGACCTCACTATTGAGATGCCTCTTCCTATGCATCTTAAATGTGATAATCAAGCTGCGCTATTCATAGATAATAATCTAGCCTTTCATGAAAGAACAAAGCACATTGAGGTCGACTGCCACTACACCCGTTATTTGATTCAAAAGTGGTTTATATTCACTTCTCACGTTACTCCAGGCAATCAGATTGCTGACATGTTCACCAAAGCTCTTGCAAAGGGACCGTTTAACCGTTATTCCAAACTAAGCATGATATATATGCTCCAGCTTGAGGGAGAGTGTTGAGATATTTATCTCTTTATTGTTATCTTGTAATTTTCTATTTGTTTGGTCTATCTATGTGCTTTTCTCCTATATAAGAGAACTCTAGGGCTACGGTGAATGCATCTTTTTCATTTCAATCCTTTCCACAAGATCTGTGAATGAGTTCCATGGGAAGATGGCATGGCTTTCCATAGGGCGCCATTCCCAACGGAGACTTGTAGGCGGTTCTGTTTGCCCAGAGAACTGAGTCCAGGAATTGTGACCAGTTCTTTATGTTCATCCTCACAAGTTTTTGTAAGATCGTCTTGATTTTTCTGTTAGATAATTCAGTCAGGATATTTGACAGAGGATGATAAGGAGATGTGACTCGTTGATCGATGCCATACTCCTTCATTAATTTTTTAATCTCTTTATTGATGAAGTGGCTACCCCTGTCTGAGATTAGAATTTTCGATATATCTTTCAGATATTTACAGACGGTTCTGCTGTCTGCGGCTCGAGCAGGGCTTCAAGCCATCGATTGATATAGTCCATGACAAACATGATGTATTCGTAGCCCTGATTTTTAGGAAACAGACCCATGAAATCAAATGCCTGATGCATCGAACACATCAGATATCTGAATAATCTTGAGGGGTATAGAATCTTTGACACCCGACCTTTTTCCCATTTTCTGACAATCAGTGCAGTCTTTGACATGCTCATTTGCATCTTTGAATAGTGTGGGCCACCAGAGACAACACTGCAGAATCTTTGTTGTCGTTTTGCTTCCAGAATAGTGTCCACCAGATTAGAGCTTACATTGCTCGAGGACACTTGTGTACTCCTAAGGAATACGCCGTCGCCAAATGTAATCCGTTCCCTTCCTGAACAAGTATGGACCTTCCTATTGGTAAAAATGAATACCGGACATGAATTTGTCTTTAATTCTCATCCAGTCTTGTGGAACTACCCCATAGATGCGGTAGCTCACAATATCGGCATAGCATGGAAGAGATCAATGTTGAGGATGGATTCATCATGGAAAGTCTCTGTGATCAATGCACTACTCAGCTGAGTATCTTTGCATTCAATTCTAGACAGTTGATTTGCTACCACATTATGAACCCTATGCTTATCTCTGATTACTAAGTCAAATTTCTGAAGGAGAAGGATCCACCTGAGTAGTCGTGACTTGGTATCCTTCTTCTGCTGTAAGTATCAGATAGCAGAGTGGTCAGTGAAAATGATGACTTTTGGTCCTAGATGATAGGATCTGAACTTCTCTAAAGCGAAGACTACTGCCATCAATTCTTTCTCCGTAACTAGGGATGAGCATTGGGCTGGGTCGGCCCAGCCCGAAGCCCGGCCCGCATAGCCCGCCCCAGCCCGAACTTGAATTATTTATGGGTCGGGCTTGGGCCAAAGATGTAGGCCCATTTAATAATTAGGTCGGGCTCGGGCCTAGCCCGACCCAACCCATTAGGCCCGATAGCCCGACCCGCATAGAAGCCTAAAATTAGGCCTGTTAGGCCCGATAGCCTGGCCTACATATAGCCCATATGTGTCTAGATTTTGATCTCTCACTTTGATATATTCATCTGGATTTAATGAGGGAGTTGACGACGTCGATAGATTAATCCACTTGAGGTACATTTTCAATCTGTTTGTTTACTATTATTTGTACATGTTTCTATAATATCTCTTTGAAACTCTTTCCATTAGATACTGTAGAATCATAGATATGACCAAATCCGTGCAAAACAGTAGGATAACTAAATAATAAAGACCTAAATAACTAATAAATACTTCATAACAAAGATTACAGTAAAAATAACCAAATGAGGGTTCTCTAAGTTTATGGGCCCACCAAGTCTAGACTCATAAGTTTTGGGTCGATCCAAGCCCAATTGATTTTTGAGACATTATGGGTCGACCCAGCCCAGGCCCGACCCATAATAATTGGGTTGGGCTTGGGCGTGGCCCTTCAAAAAAACTTTTTAGTGGGCCTTGACCCGGCCCAAAGCCCACAGACATAAATGGGCCTGGGCCTGGGACCTGTAGGGCCCGGCCTAGGCCCAGCCCATGCTCATCCCTAGTGATTAACTATATAATTCCTTTGTGCTTCATCGAGTGTCTTGTTGGTGTAGTGAAGTGCTTAGGGAAATTTATCTCTTCTTTGTCCTAAGACAACCCCAACTGCAAAATCTGGCGCATTCATCATGATCTCAAATGGTGGAGACAATCCGATGGTTGTATGACAAGAGTCTGAGTGACTAGATATCTCAATTGATAAAATGATTTGAGAACCATCTAATCTACAATGAAATCGGTCTCCTTGCAAAGAAGCTCTGTAAGAGGTCGAACGATTCTGCAGAAGTCTTTGATGAATCTGCGGTGGAAACCGACGCGCCCAAGGAATGACCTCACATTCTTAATATTCTGAGGTGGCTTGAGTTTGGCAATCACATCCACCTTCGTCGGGTTGACCTCCATGCCTCGCTTGGAGATGACATGTCCCACCACAATACCTTTGGTGATCATGAAGTGGCTCTTTTCCCATAACAATTCCAAATTGACCTTATGTCACTTCTGCAGTACTCGATTTGAATGCTCAAGGCAGGAATCAAAGCTGTCACCATAAACTGAGAAATCATACATGAAAACTTCGAGAAAACTCCCGACTATATCGTCTTAGACGACACGCATGCATCTCTGGAATGTGGCTGGTGCATTGCACAATCCAAAGAGCATTCTTCGGAAAGTATAGGTGTCGAACGCATATGTAAAGGTTGGTCTTTGGGGGCGATCGCTAACTAGCTGTACTCGGAGTACCCATCTAGAAAGCAGAAGAATTTTTTACAGCTAATCCCTCAAAAACATGATCAATGAATGGTAGCGAGAAAGGATCCTTCTTGGTAGCTGGATTGAGGCGACGATAGTCGACATATACGCACCAAGATGTCGGTACTCGGGTAGAGATCTCCTCTCCTTGGTTATTCTTCAACACAATGAGCTCTGATGTCTTTGGAACGATTTAGAGTCGAAGATGGAATAAATAAAGCATACTTCACACCACTTCGTGATTTCCTTCATAACTATGTCCTGAAGATTAGGGTTCAATCTTCTCTGAAATTCTTGGGATGGTTTGTAGTCGTCTTCAAGATATATGTGGTGTGAATACAAGGCTAGATTTATCCCACGAAAATCTGATACTTTCCAACCAAGTGCCTTCCAGTTTATCTTTAGAACGTCGAGAAGTCGAGATTCCTAATCCAGAGTCGGCCAGTTGCTGATGATGACTGGAGCGTACTTCACCCGCAAGGAAAGCATACTTCAGACCTATCAGGAGCTGTTTGAGTTCAGGTAATTGTAGAGTTTGCTCCATGGACAATTCAGATACTGTGCTGGTAGATGGCTGATCTGATAAATTCAATGAGGTGCTACCCACCTCTGTCACTACTCGCTCTGATATAAATGTACCGAACATATCTGCAATAATTTCTTCCCATTTGGTCTAGCATGAATCTTCTTGAAATATCCTGACCAGTGATTTAGATGATGTCTCCCAATCAGTAAAGGAACATGGTTTGACTGTGCTTTCCAGGTCCTCTGCTGAGAGGATCTCCTGTGTGGAAATGTCACTCAAAGAAGTGTGCTGATCGCTGATGTCAACAATAGCAAAGTCGTCTGTTTGTTCTGGCCTGCTGCATCAAATGAAGTATTCTGCTTGGCAATCATGTCCATGGTGACTCGGTCACTGCAGGAGCAAAATGTGATCTTCCTAGACCCGTAGTTGACGACCGCTTCAGCAGTTCGAAGGTTCGGCCAAGAATAATGGGAGGCTGGAGTAACGATGCAGGAGAGTCCGTGTCTAGAACTACAAAGTCAATTGGAAATCGCATGTCCTGCACAGTTATGATAACACCCTCCAACACTGGACCGTTTAATGGATCGATCTGCGAATTGCAGAATCATACACGTGAGTCTGAGCGGTACAAGCCCTAATTCTTCCAGAAGTGATGAGGGCATGAGGTTGATTGAAGACCCGCTATCAAGCAAAGTTTGCTTGAATGTGTGATCAAATATCTGACATCTGATTAAGGGTGCTCCCTTGTCCTTTTGCGGGAGATCACTTAAAGCATTTACAGTGGCCATGGTTAAGACTTGCTTTTCTCCTCTGCTGTATCTGTTCTTGCGGCTTTGACACTTGGAGGTACGTGCCTTTTTCAACCCTTTCTTCACAGCTGGCATGTATTCCATGGCCTTCATCAATGGCATTTTCAATACAAGATTTTCAATGATTTCAACAATGTCAGGGTCGAACAATGCATTTTTCATTTTTTGGTATTTTTCATTCCATATGGAAAAAGAATATTAATAGGAGAAAATGCATTGTTCATAATTACATAATTATTTACAGATGTCTGTCCAGAAGATGGGCCACCATGCAAAACATGCAAAAAGCTATCCACATGAGCTTCGATTTCATCGGACTGGGCTGGAAGTGGGGCGGGTGCTGGCTCCTCCGTGGCTGGTCCTTCTTGGCTCTGGCTCTTCTTTTCTTTTTGGAAATTTTTATTTTGCTGATTTTTTGTAATTTTTCCTCTTGGTAGTGGTGGATGGCTGGTGTTGGTACTGGTACTGCTCCATCATTTTCTTCCTCACTTGTCTCCGTTGTTGGACCGTCTAATGCAGAACATGACTCGCCAGAAGATGCTTTATTCTTCCCCTAAGCAGCTGCAAACGGTTGCAATGTCCTGCTGCTTCTAAGAGTCACTGTATGAGACAAAACATAATTTGAAATATCTAACTTTGTGAGATCGGACGTGATATCACAAACTACCTATTGTTTCCTTTTGAAATTATTAGGGTTTTCCTTAACATGCGCGAGAATCAGAATTTTGATCGCGGTGAGGTCGTCGAGCTTCTGAGACATCTCTGTAAGGCCTTTGACGAGATGGGCCAAGAAGTCAAGGGTTGAGTTCATTGGAGCTGCCTTTGATGATTCAACGTGTTGACCACACTGGGAGTGATATACTGCGGAGGCTGTGAAAACTGAGAAATATGGGGATGAGGGAGCTGTTGCTGACGAAATTGCGGATGATGAGGATACTGGTTCTGAGAAGCAGCTGCGTAGCGTACAGTGTTGCTGCTGGTATTGACGGTACACATGATGCAGGTAATTTGGATTCTGTCTCCACGTGTTAAGATATGTCAGAGGATAGTGCTGCAGAGAGGATAGTGCTGCAGAGGCTGATGGCTCTGAACAAACTTTCCACCGGAGGGTTGTGATACGGTATGATGGCAGAGGATTGGCTCTGCTACTGTCCGCTTAGATGGACCAATTGGGCATCGTTGTTCCAGGTGTCATTCATCTCTTGGATTTTTGGCGGTGGTAGGGAAATATGGATCATAGGAAGGGGCCTGGGGCTTGTACACAAGTTGCTGATACGACGATGGTGAAGCCTTCTCAGAAGCCTGCACGTAATATACGTACTTGACCTGAGGTCGCCCTGGACTCGGCTGAGGAGGTTTTGGCGATTGCAGCTCCTTCGACTCAGTGGGAGTTGTGGTTAGCGGACTTGCAGACATGACATTGGTGGTACTGACTCGCTGCTTTGGTTGCTTTGAAATCTGATCCAGCTTGTCTAGATGTTGTATCCTTTGTTCGATCACGGACTACTTCTCAAGGTCCTGTATTCGCTTCTCAATGATATCTACTTTGGACAGGTGGCTTCCTATGATGTTGAGGTTGGAGCTCTCATCCATGTCCGCTTCATTGGATGCCAAAATATTGATGGGCTTGTGGTGGATATGAGGATGTCTCTTATATGCTCAGAACAAAGACAAGGTGGCCTCTAGTTCAATCATTTCTTCAAAAATCTGCCAGACATCATCTTCATCGTCGGTTAAATGCAAGCCACCATAGGCGGCATCCACTAGCCTCTGTCATTTTGGAGTGAGGCCCCTAAAGAAGTGTTAGACCAGGCTAGTTCGCGGAATGTCATGATGGTTGCACTTCTCCTGTAATTCGCTGAAACTTTACCAGGCTTCATAGATGGACTTATGCGGTCCCTGGGAGAAGTTACTGATTCTCGTTATTATCTGATTCAAATGACCAAGTAGATAGAATTTTTAGAGGAACACATACTTCAGTTCCTCCCAGGTCATCATGACCTTTCCCAGATGATTGATCCAATATAGAGCATTGTCCCGAAGGCTGAAGGGGAGCGCGATTTTCTTGAATATACCCAATGGTATATTCAATGGTATGTTGGGGTAGTTAATGGTGTGGAAAATGCGAGAAAACTGCTGGAGATGGATATACAACTCTTTATTGGTGTTCCCATGGAATGAGGGAAGACGAGTCAAGAACTGTGGCTTCAATTCAAAGTGTTCGTGGACCAGAGGAATATGGATCCGTTCAGTCATCTGGCTTGCGCCAAAATTGTAGGTTTCTTTCAGGATTGGCTTGGGAGTCTCTCTTCTTGGCTCATCTGTAGGCCCTCCACGGTGTCCATCCTCCTATATTCTCTCTCTCTCCTTAGGTCTTTTAGCATGTCCTACAAGGCAACCTGGGTTAGAGCCTGATCTGTTAGTTGCTGCCGGATAGAATGTAAAGATGCGAGCAATTGTGCATTCACGATGTTTTGATCTGGCTGTCCCTGATCTGGTTGGTTCTGTCCCTTCCCTTTTCCCTGAGGGGTCTTCTATGATTCAGACTCAGAGGAATTGATCTAAACGGGGTCCAATGTTGTCTCTATGGATCTACACATGAAAATATACTCTAATCAGTTTGGCAAGCTATGACACCAGATGGAAATGATGATATGGAATTAGGGTCAATTCCAGATATGTGTGAACGGAGCACTTGATATGAATTACAATCGATCTCCATCCACAAGGGACGAGTGGTGAGAAAAGAGTGATCTTGGTTTATTTGAATAGAAGAAGATGAAGTCGAGGAGTCTAGAGATGGGTTCACAAAGTTCAAATCGGATTCTCAGGAATTGCCTCGAATTATTGAAGATGTCAAGTACATGGAATCGATGTAGATGTTGACGGGGTGCCAACTAAACCATCCATGACTCAACATCTTGGATAGATACTGAGTAGATGAGTGGAATACGGTGATGAACAATAGATGAAGAGGAAAACCGTGGGAGGCTCAAAATGAGTTAGGCAAGAAGTAAAAACAGATAAAATGAAAAAGCGCGAAAGTGCACATGACTGGATCTTTGACCTACATTCTAATTCAAACAAACACAATACCAAATGGATTCACCAACCCAACACAAGTGAAGCCGTGAGAGTTCGACATTTTTTATCTTTTCAATTCTATTTTTGTTTTTCAGGAAAATCTTAGTAAGTCCTTAGAGGCTAACCCTATAGGAAAATGAGTACTGCCAAAAAAGTATCCCGTACTTTCCACTTCCTTTTTAACATATAGCCTACACTTTTTTCAAGAGAATCCTTGCTATTGGGTCAGAATCCATTATACAACCAAAGAATAGAGGAGGAAGCCGATAGATGAAACCACTATTTCTTCCTGGCAGGGTATTCGGACGTGGAACGATGAGACAGATACATCATTACGGGCATGGCCTAAGGTCGATACTTTGAACCAGGTCAGCTGTTCTACAAAAGGCAAAAACACTGTCGTCGACAAGGTCTTACTCGCCTACGTACGATAGAAGTGCAAATACTTTGTGAATCCAGTCAATAACAAGGCAATATTTAGGTTGGGTTTTTATCTCTAATCCTTATCAGTCGTGCCTCACTCAGTCTGGATAGTACATGATAATAATGTTGACTTTATGAACCACAAATAATGATGGTTCGTTATGAATTTTAATTTTGGTCAAAATTTATTAAACAATCCCTTTGTTTTAATTTTTTATTTTCATTTTTTGAGTATTTTTCAGAATATTCCGCCTAACGTTTTTTTGTATTTTTCTTTAAATTCGTAAGTGATACAAAACTGAAGGAGATAGCGGAAAAGTCGTGCAAGTTGGTATTAAGATGTAAATCTCACCTTAGTATCTAATGATGCATGCAAAGTAAGGAGACTTACAATGCTTCCCAACTCTCTGCATGCCGGGATGCAAGATAGACATTTAATTTACACTACATGTAAATGCAAAACGATGAAATCGTTATAAGCATGAATTGCTATTATCATGAAGAACAATTTAAGTTTGATCTATATCGGAACATAGAGACTGTAGGTACATGAAAATATTAGGTGTTTGGACCTAAATTACTCGAACAAGCAAATCTTAAAATCTAAGGGCTCATTCACATAAAAGAAAGAAAATAAAGACAGAAAACTTAAAACTCAGAAAACAAATAAAAAAGGGAAAAATATAATGCATAAAAATGAGAAGGCGAAGAAACCACAAAAAACCGACGAGGCCCAGAGGTAAACAATCACCCGGGCAATGGAGCTCGGAGAGTGTCATAGTTCAAGTGTCCTTGGGTACATAGATTATTACAAATAATTATTGCAAAATAAAAGAGCGTCTCTCTCTCACAAAAATAAAAAAGAAAAATGCTAAACTAAATATGTGCTTCTCTCTCTGTCTCTCTTCCTTGCTCTCTTCAATCAACCTTAAAAGAAGAGGTTGATCTCCTCGCAGCTCAGGTGCACCGGCTTCTTAAAAAGCCACCTTCGCCATGTGATACCTCGCAAAGAATTCAACAAAAGAGATAGCCAGAAATAGATAAAAAATTATTTATAAAAAGAAAGCAAAACTTAAATATGCAGATAAATATTTACAATCATATCCTAAGCATAGTTGTCTAACGTCCGATCTTGGAGGGTCTGCGGTACCCGACATGTCAGATCTGGCAATTGTTGTGTCAACTGCTCTCTCGGCACTCGGTGCTTACACAATCCAAATAAATCAACAATTAACCCATAATATACGATAAATCAATGAAAATTGTGCGGGGTAAAATTTATTATACTATGCAAATAAATGTGTATACCAAGCAAGTGTATGGTCGAACCACTGAGAGCTACAAGGATAGGTATTTATAATTAATTAATGGAAATTAAATAATAAATAATTTTTGTACTTTTTTTGCTTTTTTACTTTTTATGTGTTTTTAATTATATTTAATTTTATGGATTTTTTAATATTATATATTTATAAATATTATAATATTTTATATTTTTAAAATTTTAATTTTTTATGTTTTTAAAGATATAATAGGCAAGTATTTATATATCCATCTGTAATAATATGTATAATACAAATACTATATAAGATATAAATATAAAAATTATATAAAATTCACGTCCTTTTTATTTTTTAGGTTTTAAAATATATTTAAGGTATCTATAAATAATAATATTAAGTATATATAAGTAATATAAATAAATAAATATATACTATATAAGGTTTTGTATTTATAAATATAACTATATATAGTCAAAATTGATAAAATAAAACGTTTTTTATGTTTTATAATTTTTCTCTATTTTGTGATTTTTTTATAAATTTTTGCTAATTTTTAGGCATTTCTAATTGATTACATATAACAAAACAATGACTTATATTAAGAGGCTGGATTGTTTTGGAAGTTAAAATTAGATAATAAGTTACAAAATTCTCAAAACTATTTTTAATATATACTATATAATATAAATACAATTATACAACATAAAACTATTTTTTTTTTGATTTTATAGAATTTTTACTAATTTTTATAAGGTTAGGAGGATTTTTCAGTTTTTAAGGTTTTCTTTTTATATTTTTTGTGATTTTTGGTATGGAGTTATATTATATAGTAATATATAATATATAATTTATTCGGAATTTCTATAAGTGATTTTATATTTTTTTTATTTTTATAGTTAAACAGGGAATAAATAGCTCATAAATAATTTTTAATAAATGAAAAAATGTAAGAAAATGCTAAAATAAAAATATGGCATAAACAAGTATAATATTAAGGACCTTCAGCTATTTTCCCATAATTTTCAGAGCACATGAGCTATTTAATCAAAATGAAAAGATAACAAAACAATTTACATTTCTGGCAAGGGTGTTTTTGCAATAAAAATATAGTCTGGGGGCTTGCGTGCAAAAAAAAACAAATGTTTAACATTGTATTACACATTTTAAGTACTAAACAAAATAATAAGAGTCGGTGAGGGCTCCTTGCAATTTACCCACCTCACGTGGGCCACCACGTGAGATGAGCTGGCATTGGACCTAGATGCAATATCCATTAAGCACAAGGGGATCCATGCATTTTTTACATGAAATATAAAATATATTTAAATATTTACCGGACTTGATATTAAATGCAAAATAGCGAAGGGGTTACTTAATAGTTTAACCCTTAACATGCAGATCGGAGGGCGGTGGTGCTTTTATGTGGCTGATCAAGCAGCTACGGGATGACTTCATTTCGCCTGAGGATTGGACAACCCAGATTAGATCTGGGTCGTGGTTCTTGATCGTATGGTCCTGGAGGTCCTTAAAAGAACACTCCAAGAACAAAGCTCCGATGAGCTTTTATTTCATATTCCGGCCGCTTCCGTCCACCAATTGCCTCGTTGAATGCCTCCTCTTCTTGATGTTCTTCCGCACCTGCAGGACTCCTTAAAACTGTCTGGGCCCCATCGTAGGGGGCCTGGAGGTTTTTGGTCACCTGGAGCTCTATTAAGAGCTTGGATGTCTTCTCCAGGTGGTTTCGTTGATCGGGCTCCTGCACAAAAATGAAGGAGAGATCAAGGGGGTCTTTCTCGACTTCAAAGATAAAGCTGGGGGGCACGATAGTGAACGAGATGAAGAGGTCCGACGGATGCAAAGGAGATGGACATCAGTGGCTCGAATCCTTGTAGGATTTGAGATGAAAATGAAGGGAAACGACGGAGAAGGAGATGCAATGGTGGCGGGAAAAGACGAAGCACGACAGATTTGGGGCTGGAGCCTAGTGCTCCAGCGATTTTAGAACTTAAAATTACTCTAATCTACATGCTAGTTGACTAAATTAAAAGCTAAATTGAACTACTGGAATGAAATGCAATGAAAAGATCTATACCTAGCAGCTTGACTCGACTTGAGTCAAGGAGCAGACGAGGCATCATCGGAGGAGCTTCGACAACACCTGGATCACCACCTTCGCTGCTTTATCCACGCCAAGAAGGTCTGGAGCATCGTGCTGTCACCGCAGAGGCTCTACAGAGGAGCCCTAATGGGGCTACAGTAGCGAGAGAGGGATCAAAACAAGAAAGGAGGGTGGAGGTCTGATTGTATGTAGGCAGTGTTCGGGCAAAAAGATGGAGGGATTGCGTATGACGAGGAAGTGGGTCGTGGGAGGCATGTGGTTGGTGAAGTAGAGAGACGTGTGGGGAGCAGAAAGGTGGGGTGCTCGAGGAAGAGGGCATAGAGGAAGCGTGGAGAATCGGAGAAGTTAGAGGTCTCGTGACCTCTGACAAGAAGGGACGCGATGGGCGTATAATTGACTTGGGGTCAACGAACGTCGGGCTCTGGTTGGTCCACGTGGACCAACCAGAAAATTCCAAGGGAAAATTTTCTTGGAAAATTGATAAAAAATAACATAATTTTATTATTTTTTTTGTTCAAACATAAAAAAATAGTTGTAATTTTATGCAATATTCTATTCTGATTATTATTTGGTTTTACATGCTAATTTATTATGTGCTAATATTTACATGCATAAGTATAGGTATTTATACCTGTATTTAGTAATTATTTTATTTTGTATTTTATATTTTATCATTTTATTTACGCATTTTTTATATTTATAACTTATTTAATTACATATTTACATATTTTATCGTATTTTTTGAATTTATTTATCTACTTAAATAATTCTGTACATATAGTATATATGTATATTATATGTATACTTTACCTATATATATTAAAGTGTATTATTCATTTTAATGTATTTTAAATGGTTTTATTTTACTTTTATTCTTTACATGTGTTTTGAATAATATATACAATTTTATAGAATACAAATAAGTGAAAAATATAAAGAATAAATATATTGAATATTATATACGGTATAAAGCACAATGAGCGCTCAAATACCAACTTTTGCATATTAATTTTAAATTAAATGAAACCACCTTCATTAAATAGATACTTTAATTTTATGAACAATAAAGACGAGTTTGGTGAATTTTGAGTATGTATGGAGAAGACACATGTCTGTTAAGTTTTCTTCGCGACCTTTTTATTTGGAGTGTCCCCGCCACACTATGCATTATTTTTTAACGAAATAAATTTTGTATTTTTATGTACAATATTCATATAGAGGTTTTATTATTTGAGGCATAGAAATAGAAAAAATAAAATAGGTCCCAAAATGCAATTATTGGTTTATAGAATTAGGCTTTCTGAGCTGTGTTTTCTGTAGCACTATCTCCCATATTTTATTTCTTGTCGACCAAGTCATCATGATGACTAGGTCTAGAGGTCTAGGGTCACTCAGTGTCTTTGACACTTCATTCTTTTTCTTTTCTCCCTTTATTTTTTTTATTTTAGAATCAAATACAATATTTTATACAGTATTTTATGTGAATTATTGAGTGTATTTTGCATAAATTAATGGTATATGCATGCATTTAGTTAGGTATTTAAGGCCAAAATGAAAGAATAAAGGGGATGAAATGGAAATTCATCAGGTACCCCTTCTGGGTACGAGTATAACCTATAAATACACACTTGACAACTCTAGGGGAGAGCTTGTCGTGACCAAGCATCAGATGGCGAACAAAGGCAACGGATCCAAACACAAAGGGTGTAAGGGAGAACATGTCCTTCTCATGAAACATAATCGAGAAAGATATTTGTCTTTTATTACATAAGATGCCATGCACTTCACCAAGTGGCTAGTAGTGAAGATCACATCACCCCGAAAGAGAGAAAGTTGACTCTGGATCGAAAATATCCTGGTCACATGAAGTAAGTGACGGTGTTTACGTTCATCAACACTGTTCTGCTGAGAAATGTAAGCAGATGATGTCTGGTGTATGATGCCAAGAGACCTGAAGAATTCATAAGAATTCAGATAGCTGTAACATGCAGAACTCTGTGGCAATATCAGAACAAATAAACTTGACATTATCAGGGAAAATATTCTTTATTCCATTAATAAAATATTTAATCACATACCCAACTTCAGACTTGATTTTCAACTGAAAAACTCAAGAAAGTCTAAAATATTCATACACAACAACTAAATAAAAATAGTGTCCCTGGTAATCAGGAACTCCACAGCATTGTCAGAATGAATAAACTCGACATTATCAGAGATAATAAAATATTTAATCATTGATCCAACTTCAGACTTGTTTTTCAACAGATAAACCCGAGAAAGTCTAGCATAATCATACACAACAACTAGATAAAAACAATGTCCCTGGTGTTTTGGAACACGATTGGGACCTCAAATGTCAAGATGAACAAGCTTAAATAAATGACTACTGTTACAACTCCAACGATCAGGAAAATAAGACCGATGATACTTCCCAAGCTGGTAATCCTCGCACTGGAAGGTAGATCGTGTGGAGATCTATGGGAGGACATGTCATACCACTGTAAAGGAAGGTGACCAAAATGAGGATGTCACAAGTATGGTGAGACTGATCCAGTAGGAACTGTAGATGCACCGACACTAGGATACTGGAGCAGTCTGTATATTCTCGCTGCTCGCAGCTACATCCAATCACCCTGCCCATTTGTATGTACTGAAACACAAGAGAAGAGGGGTCAAATATGGCACGACAATGCAGATCCTTAGTGATATGACTAATACAAAGCATGGAAGGCCGTATCGGCGATATATCGCCGATATATCGGTTTCGACAGGGTCAGGGTATCGATATTGCCCAGTATCTCCTTTTACAGGGATATCGACGATATATCGCCTATATCGGCTCATATCGGTAAAAAATGACTGGTTTCAGTAGAAAAAATCCCGGATATCGATCGATATCGTCGATATTTCGCCGATATCTCTTTATATCAATGCTATTATTCATGGAAGATTGATTCAACACCCAGTATTAAAACACATATATCCAGCTACACCTAGTATTAAAACGCACAATGGTTTATATATATTTTATTTCGGGTCGGGGGCGCTGCCCCCGCGCCCCCGCAAGGGGGGGCCAACCTGGGCCCCCCTAGCTCCCCCAGGCTCGCTGATCGGGTAGCGAGACCCCCGTACTGGTAGGGTATGGTGCGACAGGAGGGTGCATACAATGGTTCTTGTGTTTTCTTACAAGTTATTCATGTTGTAAGACTTGAATGAATTCGATTTCCAATATCTATATGTCAATTCTTCAAAAACAAAATATCTATAAAGTCAAGAATCAAATATTAATATCGATATGTTCAAAATGATCGATATATGCGATATAAGCTTCATAGATTGATCGATATGTGTGATCTAAGTGTATATTTGTAAGCTCTTTAGTGATTTAAGAACTTGGATGAACTCCATTTTCTATATATATAGGTCAACAGCTAACAATACCATCTATTTTTCGATATGATCGATATGTGCAATATAAGGATCATAGTCTTCACAAATGATCTATATGTGTCATTTAAGTGTATATTTGTAAGTTATTTAATGTTATAAGAACTTGAATGGAATCCATTTCCAATATCTAAAGGTCAGGAATAAACATTAAACAACGATATGTTCGATATGATGATAGATATGTCCGATATATGGTCTATAAATGACCGATATGTGTGATATAAGTGTGTATTTGTAGGTTATTTGTTGTTCTAATATCTTTGATAATCTTAATTTCTGAAAAAATGCCAAAAATTGGCTTTTTTGAGCCATTTTCGACATTTCCACCGATATCGTCGATATCAAGGAAGGAAATATCGGTATCGATATCGTTTCGATACAATGTCGATACCGATATATCGCCGATATATCGGCGATATATCGACGCATATCGCCGAAACCCGGTATCCACCAAGGCATTTTCTCCTGTCGATATCCGATATCGTCCATATCGGCGATATATCGGTGATCTGTCGATATCGATATATCGCCGATATATCGACGATATATCGCGATATGGCGATCCCTGGTCAATATATCGTCGATATATCCCGATATATCCATTTCCGGGCGGACCGAAACGATATCGATATCGATACGGCCTTCCATGATACAAAGTAAACTCTTCTGAAAATCAGGTGCATATAACACATTCTGCAGTCACATGGTTGACGTCAAATGAACCTTCCCTTGTCCTATAATGGGTAAATAAATCACATTCGCAATGACGACCATCTACCATGGGGTTATAGATCTGTATGAAATGAACAATGCTCTATCTCCACATAGATAGTGGGATGCACCAGAGTCCGTGATCCACTCTATCATATCTGCCCTACTACAATTGGTAAAAGTATAGGCTATACCAGAGGCTCTACAATGGCTGCAACATATGGGGATCTATAGTAGTGCTAACAACATGAGTCATTATCTCCCTCAGACGAGAGATAATGCCTTCAAGACATGATTCTGTATGAGGAGTCAAATTGTCAGGAGGCTCAATCTGCTCAGCAACATGATCTGATGTGTAGTATCCATGCTTCTGATAGCATATTTCCTCAGAAACAACAATAGGTGTGTGACCTACATCAAATTCCTCTACCACAGGGACCACGCACTCTGAACTGAGTAGAACTCCCTTGTCGTGAGGTGCATACATCGTTGAGGAGGTCTGTATGGTGGCAGGTGGTCGTACAAGTACCTCCTGAGGCAATTGTAGACCTCCTCCACGCGATGTATGATTGTACATGTAAGAAGTTGTGCACGTGTTGCCTAGTACTCAGGGTCCAGAGCTGTCAAGAAAACTCCAACCATCTTCGAGTTCATGTATGCCATTTATTGCTTAGTAGATGTCGTAACGGACATGAACCTGTGAAGCTTCTTGAACATGTTACGAAGCGAAGAGTAGATTGTATGCAGAGGATGCCCATTCTACTTGTTCATGTAGATATAGAACTATAGTTGAAGAATCTTGGCCCCATTCTTCGCTTGGGCATATGTGGATGTCAGGATATTCCGCATCACCTTGGCGCTGGGCTGGTTCACAATCTCATTGGCGAACTCTGTGGTAAGAGTGCCAGAGAGACAAACATGTGTGTATGTGTCATCTAGCTTCCACGAAGCATTCTCCCCAGTCTTATTTGTGGACTCCAATTGCCTTATTATTAGCTTATTGCACCGCATGAGGGTCAAGAACTGCATGGACCACAACTCATAGTTGGTCCCATCCATCTTCATGATGGGAGCCGGGTCCTTGAAGGCACTAGACGAAGAGAAAATATTTGCTTTCTAACATGATGTAGGCAAAGAGGCCACAACAAAATTCGACCGGTTTCTCAAAAAAAAACTTGACCCAGGTTGTAGACCAATCCATGTGAGTCTACATGATCATATAGAGGATTAGTTGTACGTGTAGACTCGTACATGTAGACACATACAACTATCCTCATCAATCCTCGATCTGGTTAGGGCCGGAAAATGTATTTTATTAGTTTGATATCACTTTTTCCAGTCAAAATCATACCGTTCAGGAATGTTGGGCAGCTCCAGAGAGGAAAAAGAGGGCCCTTAGGAGCCTAAAGGTGGCTGAAAAAGGTCCTGCTAGGTGGTTGGAGGACTACAGTAGTGCTGGGAGGTACCCAACATGCTTGGGTGGTGGCTTGAGGAGCCAAGGGTGGCTTGGGTTGTGGCGCTAGGGCTCACCGACGGCCTGGGCTGCTACCTGGGCAAATCACGCAAGCCCTACGGAGGGCTGGGAGGCGCCGTAAGGGCCAAGGGAGGCGCTGCAATGATGCAACCCTCCAAGAGAGGCCATCGACAACGACGTAACATGGGAGAGGCCCTCGACGACGGCGTACAACGTGGGGGTGGTTGCTGGAGGCTCGCAGGACGAAGGAGAAGGGGTGTTGGGTGGAGTTAGGGTACAGAGTACGAGAACTCCGGTTTAGAACGTTCGCTCTGATACCATGTGGAGAGAAAATAATGAGTTAATTCGTGAGGCCCCATGGTTCTCTTATATAGAGGAGGAACCTGTTGGGTAAATTACACAATATAGAGAGAAAGAAACGAGAATACATAAAAGTGATAAGAGATAATTAATATCTCACAACTCTCAATACTCCCCTCAAGATGGAGCATAGATGTCAATCATGCTCAATTTGGAGCATCTCTGAAATGATCCTCTGGCTAGAGCCTTGGTGAAAACAATGGTTGTATGTTACCTTGAGCTAACATGTGAAGTAGAGATAAAGCTCTTTTGAATCATGCCACGAGTGTAGTGGCAATCTACCTCAATATACTTGGTCCTCTCGTGGAAGGTGGGGTTGTAGGCAATGAAAAGAGCAGCCTGGTTGTCGCATTGTAGATGCATGGGAAGAAGTGCATCAATAGCTGGGTTAGTCAGGACGGATATGACCAACATCATCTAAGTGATTTCCTGCACCTTGTCTCTATACTGTGACTCTGTACTAGATCTGACAACCACAGTCTGCTTGTTGCTCTTCCGTGACACTAAACAACTTCCTATGAATACACTATTTATGAAAAAAAAGAAAAGTTGTACGTTATTTATGAAAAAAGGAAAAGCCAAAAAAAGTGTGAACAACTTATTTAAAAAAATGTGACAACTATTAAAAAATGATGAATGAAATAGCCGAGAAAAATGATGAAGAAAAGTTGAAAAAAGATGTAGACGCCTTCTGTGATTTTTTATTTCCCAATTTCTTTGTCTTCTCCCAACTTGGTCGACATCATTGTTTTCCGACTGTATGGGAGAAAGGAGGAGTATTGTGTAGAGTTACATGCCATATTGTCAGATATTCCAGATTCCAGATTAAGATATCAGAGGCCAGTCATATTTTCAGACTCTACTGTTCTTCAGATTGCAGACTCGACGTTCAGGTTCCGAGTCTTAAGTTTCATACACGTACATGTATGCAGTCTTCAGTTTGATGTGCACATGTTTTCCATCATTATTTGTGGTCCCTATCTTTTATTTTGGTCAGAGTTTTTGTGTTCCATGGGGATTCCATAGTGGAGATCCCATTCCCTATCCCATATGGGCTATGGTTTTCATGTGATTTCATAGGGACTCTAGAGTAGAGATTCCATTCTCTGAGCCAGTATGAGACAGGCCCAGTTCTTCGACGAGGAGACTTTTCAGACTCCATTTTCCAGTGATTGTGGACTCCGACGAGGATGTTCCCATGGCTTTTCAGTTCGGCCCTTTCAGAGATGGAGAAGTTGTTCACATGTTGTGGCAGGCCAGAGTACTCCGCTAAGGAGACTCATTTTTCATTTGCAGTGACTCTGACAGGCGCAATACAGAGCACATGGTCTCCGATGAGGAGATTCAGTTTGACTCACACTTCAACCCGTTTGTCCTCCTCACCTGCATGACATGAGAAGTAACGTCCTCGACAATAGCCAATAGTTGTGTGCGTTGAGTTGATATTATCTGTATTGTCTTATAGCGTGAGTTGAGATTTCTTTCTATTTGTCCAAGCTGAGCATTGCATGCTCCAGCTTGATGGGGAGTGTTGGAGTATGCGTCATATGTATTGAGTGGTAAATGGATCCCTCCAAGATCCATTTACCACATCCTGGAGTTTAGTCCCACATCTACCAGTGGTTGGACTTGGAGACTCTGTGGAGGCTATATAAGAAGCCCCAGACTTCCTATATCCAGTGAGAAAGTTCAATGAACAATCAACCCTTTGAGGCGTTCGCTGTGGTTTCATCTCGCTCCTTAGGGAATAGGGTTCTACGTTATAAATATCGATTTTTATTCTTGTTTATTCTTTTCTTTTATTCTGCTTTTGCATTTCTTATTTTCTAACAAATACCAAGAAGCCTGAGTTCTTGTCCGTGGGACATCTTACATAATCTGCATCTGCATATGCTGTAATGGCGAGGGTGTCCCTTTGCTAAAGAGCAATCATATACTTGGAGGTATCTTCAGATATTTCATAATCATGTGAACCGCATTCTTATGTGCGTGTCTCGGTAGCTCCATACACTGGATGAATTTGCTCACGGCAAATGGGATGTTTGGCTAGGTAGTGGTTACATCGAGGAGCTTCCTTACGAGCTCACTGTATCTCCTTTTGTCCACCTCCTCTGTATCATCATCGTGTAGCTTCATGTTAGGATCAATGGGAGTAGTGACAGGACTGTAATCTGACATGCCTGCCTCAGAGAGACAATAGCGTACTTCCTCTTGGTCATCAGAAGACCCCATTTCATAAATCGTTAAGGTCCTTGGTGACAAACTAATGTCCAAGGAATTCCTTAGCCGCACTAATACCCTGCACATCATTTCCTATAACAATGATATCATCAATATAGATTAGTATAACAATTATACCCCTCTGAACAAACAACGAATGATCTGCAGTCGATCTCATGAAGCCTTGCTGCTCTATCAAGTCCCAAATCTTCTGGAACCATGCTTTGGGACTCTTCTTAATGCCATAGATATCCGTATGAAGTCTGTAAACCTTCAGACACCCCCTAGCAATAAACCCAAGTGGTTGTTGCATGCAAACTTCCTCCTACATATCTCCATATAGAAATGTGTTGACGCATATATTGACGCATATAGAGTACCTCTTCTTTATTTTATTTTATGCTTCAGTTGTCTTCTTTATGTAATTTACCCATAGGCTACTCTCCTATATAAGAGAGCCTAGGGCTTATGGAATAAAAAAGTCATTCGTTTTTTCCCAACATGGTATCAGAGCGACGGTCCTAGACCGGAGTTCTCGAAACCCTAACCCTAACCCACCCCACCCGCCGGCCTCTCTCTCTTCTCTCTCTCTACTCGGTGCCGCCCATCCCCGATCTACTGCGCAGGTCGCTTTTTCCGATCGCGGCGGTGCTCCAGCCTTGCGCACCTTCGCCCTAGCGGCGGTGCTTCACGCGTGAGACCTGTGCGTAGAGCATCGCCTGCTCTCGCGCGTAGGTCTGCTCTCGCGGCGGTGCTCTCGCGCATGCCCACGCGTGAACCTCTTCGCGCCCAAGCTTGAAGGTCTGATCGTGCACACCCGCGCGCCCCTGCGCAACTTCTTCCTGCAGTACTTGCGTGCGTGCCCCAGTTGCACACGCACGTAGTGTGCGCCACTGCTCGTGAACATATGTGTGCCCCTGCGCGTAACTGTGCGCGCCCGCGCGTGAACATCTGTGCGCCAGCCCACAGTTTGCGTGCATCTTTTTGATTGTTTGCGCGTGTAAAGACCGTAGCGCACGCATACTCATGGGGTTAGTTGCTTGACGTCTACACATGCAACTAATCCCGTCTATGTCATTGTAGACGAAGATCATCTTCTGTCAATCGCTCCAGTCTTCCATCTCCAGTATGTCAGAAAGCAAGGCTGATATCCCGTCTATTGGCGCATTTCGTGGTCCAGCGCCCATTCTCAAGATGGATGGTACTAACTATGAACTGTGGGCAATGCAGTTCATGAGTATGATGAAGTCTACAGGTAAGAAGCACATTCTTACCGAACCTGAGCCTGCAGAGAAGACTGGAGTCCATGCCTCATGGGAGGCCGATGATGCATATGCCAAGGTCTGTCTATCTGGTACATTGGCTATTGAAATTGCCAATGACATTCTACATCAACCCACATCCAAAGACATGTGGGATATCCTGGCGGTAACATATTCTCAGGCGAAGAACGAAACAAAGATTCTGCAACTTCAACATGATATATTCACAATAAAGCAGAATGGTCGTCCTTTACATTCTCTCTACACATCACTGAGAGGGATGTTCGAGAAGCTCTATAGCTTCATGCCTCTTACCGCCACGCCAGAACAACAGAAGACATATAGGAATGCGACGATGGTGGGTGTGTTTCTCGCTGCACTTGATCCAGAGTATGAGGCAGCACGGTCTCAGATTTTGGCAGACTCGACTATTCCTCCCATGGAAGAAGCCTTTCATAGATTGAGTAGGATCACAGTTTCTTCAGCAGCTGCGAGTCAGAATTCCTCAGCCATGGCGGCAAACAGAGGCCGCGGATTTCATCACCAGGGCCATGGACGTGGACCCCGTGGAAGGGGTGGCCGCACTAGGCCAACATGCACATATTGTCACCGAGTCGGACACAATGAAGACACATGCTATTCGAAGCACGGATTCCCTGCATCTGCACGAGCTGCTGAGCAGATAGAGCCCCCATCTGCTGCTACCTTGGATCAACGATTTGATGATCTAGTTGCCCGTCTCAGGGGAATCATCCCACCATCTGGTCCAGCACCGATTACAGAGTCATACTGATGCTGCTGCTTCTGCCTCTGCATCTACTAGTACTTCAGGTAGTATACTTGCACTCCACAGTAGTAGATCTGATACTCTGCCATGGATCATGGACTCAGGCGCTACACATCATCTATGTGGCGACCAGAGTCTACTTACAGGATACACTCAGATCCCTCCAGGACGGACAGTAGTGATTGCCAATGGCACACATTCCCCCATCACTGGTCAGGGGGAGATTAGACTGACATCTTCTATGCAACTCAAGAATGTGCTACATGCACCTGATTTTTCTATGAATCTGTTGTCAATTAGTCATATTACGAAGGATCTCCATTGTCGAGCTATTTTTGATCCATCTTCTTTGATTTTTCAGGACATCCGTACGGGCAACGCGATTGGTCGTGGCTACGAGCAAGGAGGCCTTTACCGTCTGAATCAAACCCCATTTGCCGGAACCACATCCTCTCCTGCTGGACAAGTATCTCCTCTCCTATGGCATCTGCGCTTTGGTCATTTACCGCTTCGGAAGTTGCGTCGAGTTCTACCCTATGGTCTCTCTCACACACCTATCCAGTGTGATGCTTGTCAGTTGGGAAAGCATCACAGGTCGTCCTTTCCCAGTCGTCCAGGTCGGAGTAGTAACTCCAAGTTTGAGTTGTTTCATATCGATGTCTGGGGTCCGAGTCGTGTTCCCGATCATCAGGGACACAGGTTTTATATTGTATTTGTGGATGATTTCTCGAGAGTGTCATGGGTGTTTCTGATGAAAAATAAATCTGAAGCAGGAAATATTATTATCCATTTTCTTAATGAAATTCAAAATGTTTTCTCCACATCTGTCAAACTCGTGAGAAGTGATAATGCTTTAGAGTTGTGCACCAACATTCTGGCCAATTACTACTCCTCAAAAGGGATTATTCACCAAACATCTTGTGCTCATACATCTCGACAGAATGGGATTGCTGAAAGAAAACACCGTCACCTCCTTGATGTCACAAGATCACTTCTTATACAGAGTCATGTTCCCTACTCCTACTGGGGTGATGCAGTTCTTACTGCATGTTACCTAATTAACCGTATGCCTTCGTATGTCTTGAATGAACAGATTCCTTTTTCACTCATTTATCCTGACAAGGATTTGTTCAATCTTACTCCTCGTGTGTTTGGGTCAGTCGCATTCGTCCATCAGTTGTCACCTGGTACTGACAAGCTCTCTCCTAGGGCTGTCAAGTGTGTCTTCGTTGGGTACTCCAGAACTCAAAAGGGGTACAAGTGTTTTGATCCAGTGCGTCGACGGTATATGATCAGTGCAGATGTTACATTTTTTGAATCTGTTATGTATTTTTCAGCATCAGGAGACAAGCAGCTACCACCTATACCTCCTGATGCCATATTCATGACACCGCCACCTCAGATACCGCCACCACCACCGCCACAACCACCACCACCACCACCACCGCCGCCACCGCCACCGCAAGTCTCACCACTACCATTCCATTACACCCGCAGGCTTCCTCCAGCTCATGGTCCTGACCCGTCAACTAGCTCGCCTATGGTATGTAATGAAAATATTAATGTTGATGGATCTGGCGACATTTCTCAGCAGGATGTATTGCAGGAGCATGATGAGAATACAGATGATTTGGATGTTCCAATTGCTCTACGGAAGCCGAAGAGAAGCTGTGCCAAATATCCATTATCAGCAGCAGTGTCTTTTGAGAGGCTATCTGGAGACTTCAGGACATTTGCGTTGGCACTTTCAGCCACAGACATTCCACGGAATCATCATGATGCTTTGCAGGATGCTAGATGGCGGCTAGCAATGGAAGAAGAAATGGCGGCACTTCGGTCCAGAGGCACTTGGAGCTTGGTTCCTATACCTCCAGATGTCAGCCCAGTGAGCTGCAAGTGGGTGTTTACAGTGAAGCACAATGCAGATGGCTCTATTGACAGGTACAAGGCACACCTTGTTGCACGTGGCTTCACACAGACATATGGGGTGGATTACCTTGACACATTCTCGCCTGTGGTGCGTCATTCCACTCTGCGGATCCTGTTATCAGTTGCAGTTGCTAGAGACTGGTCGCTTTATCAGCTGGACGTGAAGAATGCATTCCTATATGGCGAACTGCAATAGGAAGTCTATATGCAACAACCACCTGGGTTTGCTGTTGAGGGGGAGTGTTCCAAGGTATGCAGGTTACATAAGGCCATCTATGGCCTTAAGCGGAGCCCCAGAGCGTGGTTTCAGAAGTTTTCAGATCTTTTTGAGAAACAAGGATATAAACGTTCCAATGCTGATCATTCCTTGTTTGTGCAGAAGACGGCTAGAGGTATTATTGTAATCATGGTTTATGTTGATAATATCTTGATTACATGAGATGATGAGCAGGGCATTAAGCAGGAAAAAGAAAGGCTGGGAACCGAGTTTGTCACCAAGGACTTGGGAGTTCTTAGATATTTTCTGGGGCTGGAGTTTGCTAGAAATCCATATGGATTAGTAATGTCGCAGAGAAAATATGTTACAGATCTATTAAGTGAGACAGGAATGCTAGGGTGTCGACCTGCTACGACACCAATGGATCACAGCATGAAGCTCTATGATGATGACATAGAAGAGGTGGACAAGAGAAGGTACAGAGAACTGGTAGGCAAACTACTGTATGTCACGATCACTAGACCTGATATATCATTTGCAGTGAGTCGTGTGAGCCAGTTCATGGAGCAACCACGTCAGGTCCATATGGATGCAATACACATGATTCTGAGATATCTAAAATCATCTCCAGGTGCAGGTCTGCTATTTAAGAAGGGAAAGGAGATCTCTATCACAGCATGCCTGATGCAGACTATGCAGGATGCCCCAAGGACAGGAAGTCCACCTCAGGATTTGCAGTCTATGTTGGAGATGCCCTAGTCTCGTGGAGGAGCAAGAAACAGACAGTGGTAGCTAGATCCAGTGCTGAATCTGAATACAGGGCTATGGCCCAGGCTAGCATAGAAATGATGTGGGTGAAATCTTTACTTATAGATCTATGCCTTGATATACCGCTTCCTATGATGTTGGAATGTGACAATCAGGCCGCCTTGTTCATTGCAAACAACCCAGCCTTTCATGAGAGGACCAAGCATATTGAGGTTGACTGTCACTACATACGTGACATGATTCAGAAGGGGTTCATTGCTACATCTCACATCACATCAGAGAATCAGATGGCGGACATTTTCACCAAGGCATTACTTCGAGGTCCATTCCAAAAGTGTGCGTCCAAGCTGAGCATGATTGATATCTATGCTCCATCTTGAGGGGGAGTGTTGACGCATATATTGACGCATATAGAGTACCTCTTCTTTATTTTATTTTATGTTTCAGTTGTCTTCTTTATGTAATTTACCCATAGGCTACTCTCCTATATAAGAGAGCCTAGGGCTTATGGAATAAAAAAAATCATTCGTTTTTTCCCAACAAAATGCATTCTTCACATCAAGATGGGACATCGATCAGCCCGGTACTACTGCAATGGAAAGAATGTTCTGGATGGTAGAATGTCACGCCACATTAGAGAATGTATTCTAATAGTCCACCCCAAAAGTTTGGGTGAACCCATGAGCCACAAGCCTATCCCTGTAGCATTCAACACTACCATCTGCGTGGTGCTTTATTGTAAACACCCATTTGCATCCTACCACAAAATTTCTTGTAGGGGTAGCTACCAAGCTCCTAGTGCCACATGACTAGCATGTTCATCTCCACTTCCATAGCAAGACACCATTAACTATCTCGCATAACCTTCTGATATACCTATGGGATCTTTACAACTGATAGACCCATGACGAAACTCCTCAAATCCTCAAAAACACACCTCAAATAGACCTGAGTAGCAAGAGGATACATGGCACACTTGGGCCTCCGCTTTCGAAGAGCAATGGGCATATCGAGATTATCTGTACCGTTTAGAACTTGTAAAGAAGCCTCTTGAGAAGGCACTTGCTTGTTCTATAAAGTAGCTTTTTGTATAGAGAAATCACCAGTGCCATCAGTAGAAAAAAATGCTCTGAACATACCTGGGCACGCTGGATGATGGGGAAGGCCCATGAGTATGTGGTACAAAAGATGGCCTGCAAATGTAAAAATGTGGCAAAAAGCTGAGCCAAAGTACCATAAGGCGGGGGTTGAGGAGCAATCGCAGTAGGAGGTGGTGGTGAAGGTGGTGGAGCTGTTGGAGATGGTGGTAGCAGAGGAGATGGTACTAACAGTTAACAGGTTCATAGCATTTCTATCCCTTTTAGGTTCTAGGATATCCAATAAACACACTTCACAGCTCGAGGTGCAAGCTTATCCCAGTCAATAGAATGAATATGAACAACCTAAACACCTTTGGTTTTACATTAAACATTTTCTTGTCAAAGAAAGACCAGTAAGGAGTCTGCTCTTCTAGAACAATGTATGTCATGTGATTTATCATGTAAGTGGGTGTAAACACAACATCTCCCCCAGAAGGGGAACATGTTAGCACTTTGGACAAGGGAGGTCCTATCTACACGAAGGATGTGACGATGTTTTCTCTTAGCGAGATTGTTTTTTTGGGGTGTGTTAAGACACAATGTTTAGTAGACGATTCCATCTACACCAACACCAAGGAGTTATTGCATAAATCAAGTACGTTGTCGGTACGAAACTACTTGGCACGAAAGCCAAATACATTATTCATTTCTATAAAGTATTCCATAATATTGCTTACTTCATCTTTTGATTTCACAAGAAACTCTTAACAAACATGGGTAAAAACATCAACAACATGCTAAAATCTATGCCCAAAGTGATCTGAAGTACGTTTGGGTTTCCAAACATCAAATTGAACAAGTTCAAAAATTGACTTACTGATCGAGGAAACTTAAACGAGATTCTATGATTTTGCTAACTTAACAGGCTTCACACTGAAAAGAAGTAGATGCAAGAATTTGACGTAGGATAATTCGCTTTTTTGGTAGAGGGAGATGACCAAGAGAAGATGCCAAATATATGTTGGATACACGGCTGACAAACAGAGACTGTTTTAAGTGGTACATGCCCCCTTCTTCACGGCCACAACCATTAAACTGATCTGCCAACATATCTTAAAAAATCAAAAGACACTATACAAAATTGCTTGATAATGAGGCTCCTTCACAATTCTTGAAATATAGAGTAAAATCATAGGAAATTCTGGAACCAAGAGAATTATTTAACGGATGTGTGGTATAACTTGAATGTCACCCTCTCCATTAATAAACGACTTTCTTCCATCTGCCAAAACAATGGTGCGTCCAGGTGGCACATCCCAAAGGGAAGATAGTAGATGTTTGTTGCCACAGATGTGTCTTGACATGACCCGCAAGCTACTCTTTCAAATTTGATAAATCATGGCATGTAAAACACTTTGGAGGTATATCAATATTAGAAGTATCTACAAAGGTTGCAACGTTAGGCTTTGCCTGAGATTTACGTGAAGTAGAGGGAGCCTGAGATGTGGTTTGTGATTAAGCCTCTCAATCAAATCATCATGCTATGTTCTAGAAATGCCGGATATGATGTCATCTAGCACTGCAATAGTTGCTTGATTAGTGGCATGGCCCTAAATGTCAATTTCATTGGCATTTGGCCAAACCGGGGAAACAAAATATCACCAATATGTCATTGATATCTCGCCCAAGTTAGCCAAAAAACAGGGAAATTCATGTGAAATTTGATTTGTTTGGAAATTAAGGTTTTTTTTTTGTGTTTTGATCAATAAATAAGGTAGAAACACATATTTATTTGCTAAAATAGAGGTTATATACAAGTTGTCTAGCAGTATTATCATCAAAACCACTTGTATCCCACATGTTGATATGCAGTACTAAGGCATACAATTAGATGTATAGTCAAGTAGAATGCACATGTAAGTTGGAATAGCCAATAACTTTTTTTTTTGAGAAAGTGGAATAACCAATAACAGTCTCATAAACTCAATATTCATAGAATATCAATACAAATAATACGAATATTTGCCTTGTGAATAATAAAAAATGGTGAAGCCTTCTCCCACTTTAAGTAGGGTTGGCTACATGGATTCTTGCTCAAATCCATCTTGAAAGATCCGACGATTTTTTATATTGGTTGTCAGCTACCTAACACAACGCCCACAAGGAGGGATTTGAGCCCTGATCTTTTGTATGCTGCACTACTACCAAACCATTGAAGTGGGTAGGCACACTGCACTACCACCAAATAAGTTGAAAAAATTTTATTATTCATCATAAATCGGTTTAAGATCAGATTTAAATATTAAAAATTCTGAATTTAAAATTCTATATTGAACACATGCACATTGTATACTAACCATATAATATCTCATGAATTTTGTTGAGAATCTTGAGAAGCCTTTAATCGTAATCCGTTAATTCAATCAAACACATGGAGAGCTTGTTTTGCAATCTTCTTGAATGATGGGGGACGAAGTTCACCGTCTAGATGGGGGTCTCGTTTTTCCTAAAAAATAATTAAGGGGCTAAATGAGGAAAGAAATCATCCATATCAGTCATTCATGAGGGTAGTATGATTTTCTTGGCTTTGCTTCTATCCTCATTATGGACATCGAGTCAAATTTTTTCAGTTTCTCCCATTTGATCTGATTAGTTGAGTTTAAAATGTGTTTTCATCTTATAGGTTCCCGTCATTTAAAAAAATATTGTTTGTGTGAAGAAACTGGAAAGTCAATTCAAGAAATGAAAATATAAAATTGTCAATTCTAGAAATGAAAATATAAAATTTGTAACTTGCTCGAATATCTTTCCTCCATTTGCAAAAAACGTAGGTGGATGACTTCAAGTTCAATTCTCATTGCCAACCTCTAATACTGTATCTTTGAAAGTGGAATAGTAAAGCCAGGAATGCCCATCCTTTTCTTACTCTGCAATATGGACAAATTTGGATTCATGAAACTGTGGAAATATGGTAGTGATGTTTGATGGCTAAATGTTTTATGCAGATGACGAAGGCAGTTCGGAAGATTCTTTATGCTGCAGATGCAAAGGGCTCACCTCTCCCAGAGGCCCAAGAGATTGTAATGGGAAAAATGAATGCAAGTAGTGATGAGCGCCACAAGAATAGGAAAATGGCTGCATAACCTTTGTATCTCACCTAACACTGCAATAGGTATCACAACCTTGCTGTTATTAGCTTCCCATTGCCTGAAACAAATTTGTAGGAAACTGATGGCGATTAAATGAATATGGTTAGATGCAACTGGCCAATTCTCCATAATAATATAATCTTTACCTTAACATCTTTTCACCTTGTTCATTTCTCGGATGAAGCTGCTACAGTTTACTGCCCTTGTCAGGTAATGTCGTTATCATCTTTAGAGTACTAGGGGATATTGCTTTTCAGATCTTTAATCATTTTGTTCTTATCTAATGGTGGCACCTACGCATTGATGTCACCTGCTCTTCTGTTCCTTGTTTGTATTCAAGCTAATCTCTCTCTCTCTCTCTCTATATATATATATTTATTAGAGAGAGGTATTATAGATATCTATTTCCATAAATATTTATGACCTTATTTTGTATATGGGGTTGCCTTAAATGCCATATATATATATATATATTTATTGTAATACTGGATATAATGCACGGTAATGTTTTTGCTTGAATGATTTCCCTGAACAAATGCCTGGTAAAGTTTCTGCATCAGTGATTTAAAAAAAAAAAATATCGATGAATACCTATCTTATTATAACCGCAGACTTTGATGATTGTTTAGATATCTGAACATGATCTAATAGATTCTGTTTTATTCTGTGTGATGGGATTTAATCCATCGCTATTGTAAATTACGTGCGTGTTTTTTTGGCTTTTTTTTGACAAAGTTTTTTGCCTTTTGTTTTTCTCTTGTTGTGACTAAATAGAGGTTTTCTTGCTTTAAAAGTTTTTAAATTACTGATGCAAACCTTTATCGGTAACAAGGTTGGTGATGCATGTGGTTGGCGTCCAGTTAGGGGTTCATTGGTAGCGGGATACATGATAATGATGGATTAAGTTGTATACCTCATTGTGTGGGTTAAGAAGGAATAAGTTATAGTTATTTATTATTATTTGTTCGGATGGGATATGAGATAGAAGTGAGTTTATATTAAATTGTTAGATAAGTGTTAGTTATTTATATTTTTATGGACGGAGAGGTTGATGGTGGAGGGATATGGGATCATCCCTCATGTTGACTCCATGACCCAAATATTGACCGTCTTCATAGGGATAGAAATTTTGTGGAATAAGGACGGATAGGAGCTTCCTATCACTCAAATGAACATGGCCTTAGAGATGTAACTTTGAGTTATTGTCCACTTATTCTTTGAAAAAATAGGTAAACGGTCCAAATTAGTACCTTATGTTCCTAATTAATGTCCAAAACTACTGGTTCACTTCCAATAAATTTCACCCGTGTTAAGATTTTTCAATTGTTTTATTGCAGTTAAGCATAATGTATACATTTTGTTGGGAAAACAGGTGCAGAATTCACCACCACAATATGTGGAAGATGACATACGATTTAATGATGGCTGGTCATCTCGTGTGACTACCATAGAAAAAATCACTACGAGAAATGAGTACAAACTTTTTCTTTTATTTACGTTTTCCCTCTCTTCTTTCACTCCCCTTGTGATGCAATATTGTTAGACTAGGTCTCATGGAAATGATGGAATGGTCAAAAATTGCCACCGACATTTGCGCAAGCCAACGATTGCATGAGGATTGGATCTCTCAGAGAACCTAATTGTTTGGGAATGGGGAAGAGGGGTAGTAGGAGAAGATGGGCTCTATTCCTCCATCATAGGAGCTCTCATTTACCCCTCTTCTCTAAACGACGACAAGTTGCACCCTAACGACCTCAAGCAAAAACCTGAGATCTCAACTTAACCTTTTTTATGAATAACCATGCATCTTCCTTTGTTCTTCCATTTTTGTATTTAAATCTCTATCAAAATACCTGAAGATATCAATAACTTATACAAATTAACATGCATCATTGCTATGTAGTTAATATATAAATATATGTATTTAAATCCAAAATAAAAGAATAAAAAAGAATGAAAAATTAAATGAAGTATCAAAGACAGTGAATGACCCTAAACCCGAGACCAGGTCAGTATTGACTTGCTCGACAAGGAATAAAGTAGGGAGAGATAAGAGTCAATTACTGTAGATAAAACCATAATTATTCATATTGCAAATATCCAATTGTTACACTATTTTATTCTTTGATTTACACACTCCAAATAATAATGTTTTCAACATGAAACACGTATATAGTAATATATAGAAAATTACAAAAATAATAGACCTTACAAATAATTCATGATGCAACTGTACAGATGAAAAAAATCGCAAATCAAAATTCACAGATCAGTATTTCTCATTTCGAACTCAAATTGAACCAAACTCACATCCATTGTATTCTAAATTAAATTATCTATCCAATGAAGTGGTTTAAATAAAAATGATGTTAAGATACAACATTTGGCTTTCTAGGGTACCATTATATTGTATATTTTATATAATATTCATATATTTTATTCCTTTTATTTTTACTCTCCCTGTATTTTTTAACATTTGTGTATATTATTTAAAATATATTAAAAGTATAAACATAAAATAAAACCATTAAAATACACTTTAAATAAATAATACATTAAAATATATAGGTATACTATACATATAATGTATATACATACAATAATTTATGTATGTAAATAAAATTAAAAAAAATTGAAAAAATAAGTAAACATGTATTTATCTATTTTATAAATATATAAAATATGTAAATATGATAATAAGTAATAAGAATACAAAATAAAAATAAAATACATAGAATATAGGTATTTATACATATGAATACACTTGTAAAAATTAACTTATAATAAATTAGGGTGTAAAAAATCATAATAATCTCATACAATAGTTTAAAAAATAATAAACTTTTCCATGTTTTAAGTTTTATTTAATAAAATCATTTACTATTTTATTTCTGTTTTCTTTCATTTTTATTTTTATTCTGTCTTTTGTGCACCTACGTGGCCCAATTAAGGCTGGGTTAATGTTGGCTTCCAGGTCAACGCCCTCTCCCTGCACCCCTCTTTTCCCTATTTTCTCATGCCATCTCCTGACCTCTTTTCACCTCGAGCTCTTCACCATTTTTGTGCTCCCATCACCCTCTACCTCACCATGTCTGTAGACTCCACCAATTCCTTATGGTCTACATGCCATCCCTCTTCCATCTTTGCCCCTTGCCATGTTTGTAAAGAAGCATCTTCTCCTTCATGTTTGATTTTGATCCCTATTTCTCCACTATAACACTAATATGAACCCCTGAGGTCGAGTCCTTGGTGATAGATTGAGGTTCCCAGCCTTGTCAACGAGGATGAGGTGTTGAAGAGGTCGATCCAGCCGTAGCCGGAGAGTATCTCCGACGAGGTTCCCATATGCTCCAGGTACCTTATCGAGCTCATAATTAGGTCCTTTTAATTACATTTTCCTCCCTTAGTGTAGTGTAATCATTAGGTTAGCTCCATTCCATGTTAAATAGTGTAATATAACCCACTCAAAGTTCGCTAGAGCTTAGAGCTATGACTAATGTTCTCCATGCAATCGACCTTGTTTCGACCTGCAAATGCCACCATCTCCTTCCTTACCCTCTTCTCCATTGAACCCTACGACCAATCCACCTTGATCATGCAAGGATTATGCTCCAGATGTCCCATCAGTCACCTCATCGGGGATCATTGCCAACCACCTCATCCCTGTGCTTTTAGCTTCATCCCTAGGAGCCCCTTATCGGTTTTTGTGCAGGTTCGGACACTAGAGGAGGCACCTGGGATAGGAATCGAAGCTATCGTTGATTCTCAGATGGTCGGACCAAGAACAACCCTCCAAGCCTCCTCTGGCTAGGCCTGGACCATCTGAAGGCCACCTACAGATGGGGGAAGCTCCCAGGGAGGAGGAGATCTCATCAACATGGCATGAGGAGGTCGAATATGGAGGAATCGAGGAACGAAGGATGAATAGAGAAGTGTTTATATTTATTCTTGCTTATTGCCCCAGAGTCATCCGATCGTGCAGCAAGCCCAGATCTAATCCGGTCCCTTGATTCAAGTCGAACTATTGCTGCTATGAGACAAACATATCATAAGTTACGCCACGTAGATGCCACCAACCGTTGAGCAGTGCATCACACGCCCGGTATGTGCCTCACTTGGGTAAATTTCAAAGCTAGCCCCATGCTATTTTATATTTAGGTTTAGTACTGTAAATAATAAGTAATGTAACATTTTGTGTGTTAATTGCAACTTGACCTCTCAACTTTCCTGTATTTGCAAAAAATGTCCTTACGCCTTACGTGTTACGGCATGTGAGGCGTTGTAATATTTGCAATTTGTACCCTATAGCTTTTTACTTATTCTGAAATACATTTAAAGTTTATTAAATTGTAATCAGGTCCCTTTAACTGTATCGATTATATTTTGTGTATATTTGTCATTTTAGATATATTTCTCTAAAAATTGTAGGGAAGTTAATATAAATGCATATAACCATGCTCAATCTTTCATAAATTTCATGTGGTATTTTAATTAATTTTCCTATTTTCATAAAATACAAAAGATACATTTTATTCCTTGTATAGTATAAAAACCCATAAAAATTATAAAAACATATCAAAATTTTCCAAAAAAATATATTACCTATACTACAATATTATCTACCATATATCCAAAAATCACTAAAAAATACAAAATATAAAACCTAAAAACCAAACCCTAAAAACCTTAAAAAATTAGAAAAAACTAAAAAAAGTCCAAAAATATATCTTTCTATTTCTGATTTTCCTTATTATATATAATATATATTAAAAATAGTTTTGAGTGATTTTTGATCTTTTATATATTTATTCCTCCCAAAGGTGTCACCCCTTCTTTACTGCTTTACTTAGGATGCACTTTGTCCTAAGTATAGGGGACGCACACCTCGAGTTGTCATTCTTTTGTCCCCTAAACTATCTCCTTTCCTTGTTTATACTTAGGGATATCTTACTCTAAGTATAGGGGGAGACAACCTGAGTGTGATTTGTTCATTCACACCCTTGGCCCTCCTTGTCTTGTGTACAATCTGCTACACTTAGGATTAGTTGATCCTAAGTATAGGGGGGATGGTCGATTTCTCATTCATTCCTTATTCGATATTCCTTAGGCTTTTCTATACTCAGTACGAGTTATGTCTTATCTTTTTCTCTCTCATCTATGAGGACATAGCTCAAGCTAAGTAGGGGTCGTATATACTTCGTATATACTTTAGCCATAACTCGTACTTTCGTATTTTTAATAATATGATCAACTAATAAAAATTAATACATATAATATTTACTTATTATAAATCACGTCAAAATGTTTTTATAAAATGTTTGAAAAATAGTTTGAAAAAACTTTTGAAAAATCTTTTGAAAACTATTTGGAAAATGTTTTGTTAAATATTTTCAACATTTGTAAAAATATTTTGATAAAAAATATTTTCTTTGGGTGAAATAAAATATTTAAAAATCTATTTGCAAATGATTTTTAAAAATGGTTGCAAAAATTAATTTGAAGAATCTATATATACTATTTGAAAAATCTTTGTAAAATGGGTTTTAAATTTTGTTAAATGTTTGTAAAAATTATTTGTCAAATTAGTTTGAAAAATAAAGGTTTTAAAAGATTTGTAAAATTATTTTCAAATTATTTTTGGATAATTGGGTATGTAATAAAAGTCCTTTATAAAACTTGTATAAACCTGTTAATTCTTAAAAACCCAACTCTTGTAAATATAAGATGCATCCCCGTATAAATATTTGTACATATTTCTTTTGCTAAAAACTTTTGTTTTGGAAAATCCCTAAAAATTGGAAAAATTAAAGTTCCAAAAACATTTGCAAAATCATTTCAACTGCATAAAAAGTTGCAAAACCTTTTTCAAAAAGCCATAAAAAGTTCAAAATATGAAAAATTGCATCATGAAAATATTTTCTGCATTGTACATAGCATTTACATTTTTCAGATTGAGTTGATAATTGAACAAGTCTAAATAAAATATGAATATTGGAGCTTGGTTGGACCTTAAATATACTTAATTACACGAACCTTATAGGAACTAGAATTGGGGTACTTCAGGTCTAGTTGACTTAATTCTTTGAGATCACGAGACTTGGTTCAATGTCGTCTTAACTGCCTAAGTAGAGTTCGGAGCATACACATGACTCTTGTTGATAATTACCTAGCTTTTACACTTGAACTTTCACTTTTCTCACCTCATTTGAAGTGGTAGAGGGCTGGATTTGTCGACATGAGACACAAGCCAATGGAAACATCGGTAGTCACACATTTGTGGCCATTGTACCCCAACCCGATCCAATGGCGACAAGGTTCAAAGGCAGAAGTTGTGGGGTTGCAAGAATACTTCAAATGAGGGATATTCTACTAGCTCAAGAAGAAAAAGTCCTTATGTATAAAAAAATGGAAAAATCAAAAACTCCAAAAAAGTGGACAAGCCTGATTGAAAATAAAATGATTGCCGGAGTGTACATATTTGCATAGTCAATGAGCAATCTTGAGCTTCAAAGTCATATGTTTGTGAGCTTGCAAGCAGGATGACTTGGCTGCACTGGTCAAGCATCCTAGGATATGTAGCTACACTGGCTACCGTCCATTCTGCTCTCCACCTCCTCTTCTTGAGGTGGTTGTTACTTGATCTTGGAAGGGAATACCCCTCTTCTCGAGGAAAGAGTTGTTGGATTGAGGAATTAGGATCACAATATTGGAGAAGATTGACTTTTACCACTTCAGTCGAGGAGAGCTACATATCATACACAATGTCCAAGATAGATTCATAGTTACAAGGGTTTGTGTATGAGTTGAAATATTCTAACCTGGAAATTGAGGAGACTTGAGCGGAGTCTTGGGATTCTTGAAGGTTGTTGTGTTTCAAATCTGATTCTCAATAAGGTTCCGACCACATCTAAAATCCAAAGATCCGAACTAAAGCTCCTGACTTTAATTTTGTGAAGACAAGTTTGAAAATTAAATCAATCCACTTTCTTTCTTTTTATTTTCTTTATTTTTATTTGTTGCATTTATTGTGTAAGAGTTTGATAGGGATTAGCAAAGGCAAGTATATAGGGTGATGAATCTCCATTTCATCACCTTTAATTTATCAATTTGGCCTTAAAAATCCTAGTTAATGCATGTATATAGCATTATTTTATACAAATTAAAATTCATTATTTATTCCATTTATTTTATATAAAATAATGTTTTTAATGCCAAAATTATAGAATAAAAAAAGAAAAAGAATAAAATGCCAAAGGTGTTTTATGACCCTAATACCCGAGACCTAGACATCTTGATGATTGGGTCGATAAGGAATAAAGTTGGAGGAGATAAGAACAAAAAATCATCAATAAACCATATTCTTTTATTAATCATTATTGCATTTTTGAAAACTATTTTATTTTCTATTTTTTATATCGCAAATAAAAAAACTTTGTACATGAAAGTTGTAGATAATAGTGTATAGAAAAATACAAAATTGATTTCATACAAAAATAGTATATAATGTACTTTTTATACTTAGAATAAAAAGCTAAAACCCAAACTTCCCAGACCCATATCTCCTCAATAAAAACTCAAAATGTATCAAAATCACCTTTAACCACATATAACCTTTAATAAGCTATTTAATGAAGGTGGTTTCATTTAAGGTGTGAAAGTTAGATTTTGGATCCCTATTGTATAGTATACCTGAAAAAAATATTCATTTTATTTATTCTTTATCATTTAATAATTTTATATTTTTATAATTCAATAAATATCATTATAGTAAATGTACATATTTAAAATATAATAAAATCATAAATGATACATAAAAATAAAATAGCTTATATAAATACATAGATGAAATACATATACTTCTACCTATATATTATATACATATATTTATTTAAGTGTACATAATATATCAAAAAATATAATAAAAATATATTTATATGTATAAAAATAATTTATAAATATATAAAATATGAAAATAAAATAATAAAATAAAAATATAAAATAAAATAAAATATACAAAACATAGGTAAATATACCTATAAATTAAACCCTAAAAAGTAACTTGTAATAAATAACCTCATAAAATAAATAAAAATCATATTAAAATACTATAGAAAATAATACACTTTTTATTTTATAACTTTAATTTAATAAAATCATTTACTAATTTTTAATGACTTCACAAATAATTTTGGGCCACCTTTCTCCTAATTTGTCCATGTGGACCAACCAGATTGTGTCAACAGTTGACCTCGGTCAACTGTCCTTCCCCAAGTCTAGGTCTGTCATACCAAGCACTTGACCCGGCTTTCTCCTTTTTCTCCAAATCGACGTGATCATCGAAATGGGATGATTCATTCTTGATTTTTCATCATCGATCATCCCTCTATCACGTGCTCTTGATTCCTCGAGGATTGCTCCTCTGAATTGATCATTGCAGCTCGATCTTCCCAGCTACTTCGTCACCTGTGCATAACCAAGCTCCACCCCTTCTTCCATTTTTTGAATCCCCTTTACCCTAATTCTTCTCCCCATTTGGTGCTAGAGGACTCGAGCACAATGGCAACTTGCTCGCCCTCCCATTTTGCATGTGGAGGAGTGAAAGAGTGGCCAGTTCCACCATCTTCGGTGGTTCGTCACCGTCGAGGTACCAACTTGTGGCTCCAGCCATTTGATCTCTTTTTCTTTGCGTTCTAGCTAGATCTTAGCTGTAGATTTTCTGTTACGCATTTATTTAGCTTTTAACTATTTGTCTTAGCGTTAAAAATCCTCATTCGTAGTTCACCGGAGTGTAGCTCCGACGAACCCCTCCATTGTGACCCCATCATTTCCTGATGCACCGCACGCCCTCACCTCGCTCCCTTTCGCTTCTTGCACGCCCCACGCACCTCCAGATCACCAGATCCTTCGTGGATCTGGATTTGGGTGTTTCCACCTCCGCTGCCTCACCAGAACACCTCTACCACGCTCCACCTTTTGCCCATTTCCACTAATAAGACCCTCAAGTCCCTCAGTTTTGTGTACTTGAGTTTTCTGCAGGACCTGGTGGGCCAAAGGACCCTTCATGGGTCAATTTTGACTTCACCAGAGGTACCTAGAGCACCCTGACTTCCCCGAGCTTCTTGGCCTTCACCGGAGCTCCAAGAGACCTCCCGACACTGCCACCTAATGCAGAGGAGCCCATCTCCTTTTTTCCCCTGCCTCGAGACTCCCAGGTGGCCGAAGAAGCAAGTATGGACCGATCGAAACTCAGTTCAGCCGAGTTCTTGGCGTGTTCTTCCAACAGCCCTGCCAGCCGTCGAATCTTCGTGTTGTGTCAGATCTGCCAGTCACCGTTGGATATGACTCGCCTTCGACCATTGATCTCCATCCGGAAGTCTAATCTTAGCCACTCCATCCCATCGTTATCATGCAACGTGGGCGTGCCACGCATTTAAGTGAGCATCATCTAGTCGTCCATCACGAGCACTTCAGTGGTAAATTTTATACTCTGTCCCCAATTTTTGTCGTATTTTATTTTAATGATGTAAGTATTTTAATTAATGTAAACTTTTTGGTCAATTTGAAGTCAAACCCTATACTTTATTTTATTTGGATTTTGGTCCTAGCCACATCACCTCGTGTGCTGTTCCACATGAGGTGACATTTTTGTATTGAGGCCCTTGCATATTTTTGTATTTCATTTTAATATTAGAATTTCCATTTACAGTTATATGTTTTTGAGTAATTTGTAACTAAGCCACTAACTTCATTTTTTATTGAAAATATGCCCTAACAGTTCATTAAATTTTATGCATGTTTTCTTTTTATTAAAAATAGCGTCCGTGCTCCAAAAATTCTCAAAAAATAGGATTAGGTGCCCACTAGTGTGTACATTAATGTTTTATTTTTGGATTTCAATTTTAGGACTTTTATTATTTTATAAAAATAAAAAAGAGCATAAAAAGTCCCTATTTAGCTTTAAAAATGCCAAAAAATATAAAACCTTTTTGAAAAATTTCAAATATATATTGTTTATCTATTCATTTTACAACTCCTGAACCCAAAATCCCTAAAAATAGAAAAATAAAATACATAAAAATTAAAAATCTCCAAAATGCATTATAAAAATCTAAAAGTTTCCCAAAAATATTTTGTCGGTTCTATAAATTTCTTTTTATTGTATATTATTAATTAAAAATAATTTTGGAAAATTTTGACTTTATTTTCTATTTTTAATTTCCAAAATAATTTGTCCTATTTATTTGATTCCTAATGTGGGACATTTTTTACTTTAAAAATATAAAAAAGTAGCAAAATTAACTAAAAATCACAAAAGTAATAAAAAAATTATGTAAAAATCCAAAAACATTTAATTTTATATATTTTTGTTATTTTTCAGTATATTTATAATTGTATTTCTTTATATTATATATAGCCTTATATCCTTTTATTATATTTTTAAAAAGAAAAAGAAATTAAAAATCAGAAAAAATAAAAAAGAAAATAAAATTTTAAAAAATATAAAAATTAAAATCCGTAAAAAATAAAAAAAATAAAAACCCAAACAAAAATACATAGACAAGAGGAACACAAATTTTGTGCATTTATTGCCCGATCTTTCTTGTTTTCTAATTGTGTTCGACACTCTACACATACTTACACCTATACACTTCATTTGTAGAGTTATAATAAATTTTAACTCCACATATTTTCTTTTATTACTTTATTTATATTGTGGGTTAATTATTGAATTAGTTGAGTTTCGTAAGCGGTCACTTTAGTGATAGTGTATCTCACACCTTGTGTGGACTACATTGGACCCTCGAATACTCTTCTTTTAACTAAGTATGACATCTTTACAACGAGACAGAATGGTTGTCCCTTGTACTCCTACTCTTCGCTTAGTGGCATGTTCGAGAAGCCGTACAACTTCATGCCCTTGACCACATCTATAGAGCAATAGATGTCAAATAGGAACGACACGATGGTTTTAAATTTTCTGGCGGATCTAGACTCTGAGTACGATGCAACACACACCTAACTCTTTACAAGTGCATCCATACATCCATTGGAGCTTCAGATCCCATTTAGTCATCTACTTTCACCACTCAAACCTCTTCAATGATGGCCACATCTCAAGACTAAGGAGGTACATCTTAGTTCAGAAGATAACTGCTACCTAATAGCCATGGCCCAGTTATCTTCTGGATGACCATGCCGATAATAGTAAGTGTGGATTACACGCTTACTATCATCGACCTGGTCATCCAGAAGATAACTTCTACCTAAAGCATGGCTATACCCCAAGTCTATTCATGTGGACGAGTGGGTTGAGCCTACTACCACTTCTACACCTATTGTTGATCGGAGTTGGATGATATTATCTCCCGTCTGAGGGAAATCATGACTCCTTCTGCAGCCCTTCCAACATTGTTGCCACAACCAGATCCTTTACTAGCACCTTACATGGATTTGGCTGCATCTGATCATTTGTGTGGAGAGAAGCTCATTTTGCATCGTACTGATATATACCTCCAAGCAGATCATTTGTCATTACATATGGGACTCATTCCCCTGTTACAAGACACTGTGAGATCGGTTGACGTCGTCTACATGTATATTGTGCTTGATGCACCTGATTTATCTATAATTTATTATATATTAGTCGGATCACTAAAGATTTGCATTTGTGTGCCATATTTGACCCCTTTTCTCTTTTTTTTTAGTGCATACTCACGGACATGGCGATTGGATGTGGTGGTGAGTAAGGGGGTCTCTATAAATGGGTCCAGTATACATACATTGGCGCTTCTTCCATTCCCACTAGATCAGTCCCTCCATACTTGTGGCATGTTTGGTTTAGCCACCTTCCCCTACAGAAGTTATCTTGTGTCTTCCCACGGATCTCTTCTCGGTCCACTTTTCAGTGCAAGGCATGAACATCTAAAGACGAGAGCTATGGGTTGAAATAAAACTTCGGACGAGGGATGGTCTGCTGGCATAATTTATTCTAAGATCCCAAAACATGGATGGAAAAAAAGATTCTTTATCCGTCGGGATACAAAAAGATCAATGTAGTGCAACAATACTTTTTACCAAAAAAAAGCCAAAAAACACAAAATTCATATATCAAAAATGACCACAATGGTCCAAGCTTCAGAGAACCAACATATCTTAGTGGAGACTCGGCTACACTACCCGGCTTCACAAGGAGATGTAGCTACACTAGTCACACTCCACTTCTTTTCTTATTCTTCTATCTTCTCCCCCCTTCGATTGTGGACACAACACATACCTGATCTTAGTAGTAAATACCCCGCTCCTCAAGGAAATAGTAGGTAGACTGAGGAATTAGGGTCACCTTGCTAAGAGAAGGCTATTCTTTGTCATTTCAGATGTGGGGAGTTATGTATCACGTACACAGTACAAGTAACATTCATAGTCATTAGATTTTGAGTACTAAGACTTGTTCTGACCTGACTTTCAAGGCAAACTAAATAGAGACTTGTGAAACTTACAGGTTGTTGAGTCTTAAATCATATTCTCAATAAGGTTCTGCCAAATTAATAATCCAAAGGTCTGACCAAGCTCTATACTTTGATTTTATGAAGATAAGTTTAAAAATCAATATTGTTCTAAGTTCTTTCCCTTTTCTTTTCTTATTTTTTTAACTTATTCTTAGAATAAGTGTTTGCTAAGGAACTAGCAAAGGTAAAGTATAGGGGAATGATGAATTCATGATTCAACATCTTTATTCTTTTATTTTAGCTTAAAATCATGGGAAAAACACCTGTAAATAATAACTAATTCTAATTAATTAACAATCTAGCCTAATTTTTTAATATTGTATATGTATCACTTAATTACACCAAAATAAATGAATAAAGAAGACAAGAAAAGGAAAGAATAAAAGAAGGCTATGTATACAGACTGATCCAAACTGGAGACACGACCAAGCATTGGAATGGTCAGCAAGGAATAAAGTAGGGGGGGATAGGGTCGATAATCTATAAAAATCTCAGAAATTGATTCTCACATTGTACACATTCTTCATTATTTATCATGCACTTATCTTGTACTATTTTATTTATCATTGAAACAAATCCAAATAAAAATGTGTTCTTCTTGGAACTTATGCACAAAAATATGTTATAAATAATAAAAATAAGCGCAAGAAGAATCATTATAGAGAAAAGGAATAACAACACTTTGAAAAGCTGCAAAGCAAAAATTGAACGATCAATATCTTCTCCACAAAAATTCAAAATAAATAAAACTAACTTTCATTGTACTCTAAATTAAATAAGCTTTAAAATGAAGTGGTTTCATAAAAATCAGAGTTAAGATGTGAAAGTTGGCCTTTTGGAATGTTATCGTATACTATGTCAATATTGTACATTATATTATTTATTATTTTATTTATTTTACATATTGTTTTCTAATAATTTATATATATTGTATCTTATTTATATAAAATCAAATAAAAAACACAAATTCAAAAATAAATAAAAATAAAACCATGTATTTACTGTATAAGTATCACATACATATATTGTACATAGCTTTATCTATTGAACCTATTAAATTAACTCATAGAAATAAAATAAATAAATAAATAATGTAGTTACTTGTAAAAATAATTTATTAAAAAACAATTTTTTGTATATATAGGTATTTATACATATGAATAAAGGTTTTTATTTATTTATACCTCTTTATTTAAGTTATTTGATTTAAAAAAATCACCTAAATTAAGTTTATTTAAATTAAATTTCTATTTTATTTTTATTTATTTATTTTTTATTATTCTGTCCTTTTTTCATTTATCATTACTTGGTCGCATTCTTGGCCGAACATGGGTCTGTTGACGCGAGTCAACTCCCCCTGCGTTCCCTTCCGCCCTAATAAACTCGTGTCCATTCTATCTTCTCTGATTTATCTTCATCGATCCATCTGTCATTTCCACCTGATTCCTTCACGATTCTCTTGCCTAATTAATAAACCCTCACACTCAAATAACTTTTCACCCTTACGATCTCAGTTTGCATACTCCTCAGCATTTCAAATTTTATTGCAGCTGGCCCCTATAAATATCCCCCCAGACCAAACTTTACATGTTGACCCATCTTGGACACCAAATTCTTCCACCTTCGATCATCTAGAGCCGTAGCATTGTGATAGGAGGCCTTCGGTTTGATCTGGAGGGTGAATTGAGGTCGATTTGGATGGGATCCATCGTGGTCGGACCTCCACTACCACGAGCATCCTCTTCAACTTGACATCACCGAATTGAGGAAATCACCCCTCCGTGATCATCGTTGAGTAATCTAGCTCCCCTTCCTTTAATTTTTATCCTTGTTTTCATGCATTTTCATTTTATTTTAGTATAGATCAGATCATTTTCGATCACCCTCCAATCTGACCAATCACATGACTTCTGTGTATTTTCTTTCACTTTCGACCATCAATTCATGCCCACCATTTGATTCTCCAGTCTTCTCCCATCTCTGATCATCCACATCCATCCCGGATCTGGATCCCGACCTCCATTCCAACCACCTCGTTGGAGGCTGCTTATCCACCAACCATTTTGCATTATTTAGAGCTAATAAGATCGACTAGAGTTGTGTCTCCAAGAAATCAAATAATTGCAGGTGCCTTAGACCTCTTATGGAGCCCGGATCGAACATTTAGAGCTTGAGACTTGTCCGCAACCATCAGGTGCTCTAGGTCCCCGGTCATCGGGACTGAATCATCAAAGCCATCTCATATCGGTTGGGGAGGATGTTAGGAACCGTTAGCCAACCTCAAGAGGAGATTTGGACGAAGATCAGTCGAGATTTTGCTGATCAAAGTTCGTTCGCTCAAGCCTTCAACATGTTCTTCCAGGCGCCCTCTCTAGCATCGAATCAAGAACTCATCGTCTAGATTCAATCACAGTCGCATCATCGGCCCCAATTCTATACCATTCGATCAGATCGTCTTCATCGAATCTGAGCCTTTAGTTCCAACACGTGTGATGCTTGATACTTGGTGAATATTGCATCTCAACCCTACTCTATTGTTGATTCGTAAATAAGTCCCTATCAGGACACGTGTCGGTTTCTTAGTGCTTGAATAATTACATCAATATCCTTTATTATTTTCTTATTTGCACATTGGTCCTTTTTGACCGAGCCACGTGCGTCCGCACGTGAGTTGCTGATGAATTCACAATAAAGTTATTGATGTTGTTTGCTATTGTTTAGCACTTGGAAGTATAATAATTGCATAATAGTCCCTACCAATGCATCTCACTTGTGCTAGCACGAGTTTTTGTGATGTTTTCATTAGGCCCTATATTTCTTTATTTTGTTATTGTTTCAGCACCATGAATAAAATTAATTACAGATTGATCCTCAGTTTCCTGATTAATTATTTGTTTCTCAATTGTGTTTATTAATTTGCTAATTGGTTCAAAAATTCTATAAAATTCATTAATACGTTCTTGTTAACTCATTGTATCATCCATATTTTTTTAAAAATAATTAGGTTTGTTGATTTAAAATTTCAAAAACTATTAAATTATCGTATTTGCATTAAAAAATCATAAAAATTCATAAGTTATTTTAAAAATTTCAAAAAATACTGGTTGTGTATTTTGACTTGTTTTATTTTTTATACAAATTTGGTTTGATAAAACCCTAAAATTTGAAAAAATAGAAAACCCTAAAAAATCATATAATTCATTAAAAAATCACAAAATACATAAAATAGCTGTATTTAAAGCTTGAGAATTTTTTTTCTATTTGTCTATATTTTCGGTAATTTTATTTTATTTTATATTAAAAACCCAAAACAATAGCTTATTTTTATTTGTGTTCTGTTTTTCATTTTTAATTTTTTTAAAAATAAATAAAAATCTAAAAATCTATAAAGTTCTAAAAATAGTAAAAAGTCACCTAAAATACAAAAAGATTTTTATTTGAATTTTCTGACTATTTTTACTCTTTTTGAAAAATACAAAAAGAGACTTTGTATTCATTATTTTTCATTTTCTTTATTTTCTTTTGTTTTAAAAATTAAAAAAAGATAAAAATTTGCATAAATAAAAGTCGCTAAACAATTAAAATAGGAAAACCTACAAAGATTTAAAAATATAAAAAAGCATAAGAAATATAAAAAGCATAAAAAGACATAAAAATAATAAAAGAGAAAAAGAGAAGAAAAATCCTTGATTAATTTCCATTAATTAATAAATCTCATTTTACAGTTGCCTCCATGTGTTCGACCTTGGGAGCTATACCGTGTTAATTAATAACAACCCACTTTTGTTTCTTTAGTTGGATAAATTTTTTATTGTTTTGGGAATTTTGTGGGTCGCCACGACACATTGATAATATTTCTTCATTAAATAATTAAACCATAGATTTTTCAAACATCAAGTAGCTAGATTGGGGAATTAGGGTTATCTTGCTAGGACTATGTCTTGCCACTTTTGATAATAGGAGCTACATTCACTTACATTGTATAAGTAAGACTTATAGTCATGAGGGTTTAAGTATGAATAGACTAATTCTAACCTGGCTATTGAGGTGACATGGACAAAGGATTATGGAACTTGAGGTCTTTTAGTTTTAGATCCTATTCCCATCAAGGTTCCGAACATATTAACAATCCAAAGGTCTTAACTGAGGTCCAAACTTTGATTTTCTGAGGACAAGTTTAAAAATCATTATCATTCTAACTTTCTATATTTTTCCTTTTCTTTATTTTTCTCTTTTGCATCACTTATTCTTTTAATAAGTGTTTGCAAGGGACCTACAAAGGTAAGCATAGGGAGTGATGAATAGACATTAATCTACCTTTGTTCTCCCATTTTGTCTTTAAAACTCTATCAAAACACATAAAAATATGAATAAGTTGTACAAATTAGCATGCATCATTCATATGTAATTAATATATAAACATATGTATTTAAATATAAAATAATAGAATCAAGAAAAGAAAAGAAAAATAAATGAAGTATCAAAAATATTGAATAACTCTAAACCCCAAGACCAAGTAATATTGATTAGTAATATTGATTTGATCAAAAAGGAATAAAGTAGGAGGAGCTAAGGGCCAAATATTATATATAAAACCCTAATTGATTATACTATAAATTGCTCATTATTATTCTACTTTATTGAACATTGTACACACCTCAAATAATAAAGTTTTCAAAATAAAACTTGTATATAAAAATATATAGAAAAATATAAAAATAATTACCAATGAAAATAACACACAATGCAACTAGATATACAGATGAAAAAACCACAAATCGAACTTCATAAATCAATGTCTTCTCCATATGAACTCAAATTGAACCACTCTCACCTCCATTGTATTCCAAAATAAATTATCTATTTAATGTAGGTGTTTTCCTTAAATATGGAGTTAAGATGCAAACATTGGTTTTCTGGGTTACCATTGTACTGCTTATCTGTATATAATACTCATATATTTTATTCTTTATATTTTCACTCTCCTTATATTTATAAATAAATAAATATATTATTTAATAAATATTAAAAATATATACACAAAATAAAACTATGAAAATATATTTAAAATAAATATCACATTTAAACATATAGGTATACTATACCTATAATGTAGATACATACAATTATTTGTTTATGTAAATAAAATCAGAAAAAATGTAAATATATATTTAATTTTATTATAAATGTGTAAATTATGTAAACAAGAATAAAAATATTAAAAATACAAAATAAAATAAAATACACCAAATACAGGTAAATATACCTATATTTATTTATAGAAACTAACATCTAATAAATCGAGTTTTAAAAATAAATATAATCATTATAAAATAATTTGAAAAATAAGAAAAAATTATTGTTTTAAGTTTTTAATAAATAAAATCATTTAATGTTTATTATTAAATTAATGGGGGTTTTAGTTTCTATTTTTATCTCATTTGGTCCTACATGGACCAATGAGAATCCAAGGAAAGTTAATTCTAGGTCAAATGTCCTGCCCTCACTCTGACCCCCTTCGGAACATGAAAGTGCCCTACTTTCTCCATTTTCTACTCTTCCTTCATGACTCCATATCCCTCGAGATCCTCACCTCTCTGCATCTCCCATCTTCCTCTTCCATGCCCTATTCTTTGCCCTCACCAACCTCCATCACCCTCTACACCATGTTCTTCACAAGATGACCATTTTTGTGTATAAATAAAGGGATATTTACACGCATAACCCTGAGTAATTTTGTAAATACCCAAAGAACCCTCGATAATAATGAATTACATCCAAGACCCTGAATAATCGCTCCGTTTTACACCCATAACCTTCCGTTACTTTAGTTCATTAACTCAACCATATGGCTGAGTTAATCTAACCCAATCCGTGATCTTATGGCTAGGATTAATAAAAAAAGAATGGAAGGAGAGGAGGAGGTGGGTCCTGGAGCTTTCAACAGGCGGCAGGGTCTTTCACAGAAGGTGCAGGCAACAACGTAAGTAGGAGGGCGGAGGTGCGCGCAAGGGAGAGATCTGACCTGAGGCTTGGCCTGGAGCGGCGGACAGAGAGCCGAGCCGCTAGAGCTTGTGGGGAGGGGGTGCTGCAGCTTGCGGGCGAGTTACGGGAGGGGGAGGTTGGAGCTGTGGAGGTGTGCGTGGGGGCATGGGGTGGGGTGTGGTGGGAGGGTGCGGGGCTGGAGCTTGCGAGTGAGCGGCGAGAGGGGGGGTGGCGAAGGCGCACATGGAGGGGGGGTGTTTGAGTGCGGGCGAGAAGGGCTGGTCTGGAACTTGTGGGAAAGCAGCGGAGCTTGCGGGCGCACAAAGGGAGGGGGTGTCTGGAGCGTGCGAGCATGCCGGGGGAGGGGGGGGTGCCTGCCGGCGAAGTCACAGAGGTCAGTCATGATGTCCGCCTTGCTTCGGGGGTCCATGACGAGCATGTCAAAGGGGGTGCTTGAAGGGGACGGACTCCTAAGGCTGCCCGCGGGCGACGAGCGAGCCACATCGAGCATTGGTGTAGAGGAGGCGGTCATGGTTGTGGTGGCAGAGGATGGCGACCTAGTCCATGATGTGGTCGAGGTAGGGGTGCAGCACGAGGGGCTGCCTCCCGACCGTTGGATCAAGAATAGAGGCCCATACCTAATTTGGACCCTTCATTTCAATCGAATCAGTAACTCCTCCATCGATGTTCATCATAAGTGAAGGACACATGGACACACTAGAGCCATTCATCCCCGCCCCACGCGCAAGGCACATGGATCTCCTAGGTAATTGCATGGTACACACCAATACCTTTTGTATTTATAAATAGTCATGTAAATATTATAATAAGTGTAATATGCTTAGGATATTTTGCAAGTAGGACCTGTAACTTATCTATAATTTCATTTTAGTCATTCCACCTCACATATAGCTATACATGATGCTATGTGAAAGTTGCGTACATGCCCTTATATTTAGTGGACATGTTACTAAATAAAGTAAATGTCTCCATAAATTACGAATAGGTCTCTGAATATATGGAATTTTATTTTCTTTTATTTTGTGCATATTAAATATTTTTATCGCTCCAAAAATTGTAGGAATATTAAAATATATGCATGCAACCATGTTAACCTCACAAAAATTTTGTTTTCCATTTTAATTAATTTTCCTATTTATTAAAAATATCAAAACACACATTTATTCTTTGTCTAAATATAAAATTCCATAAAAAAATAAAAAATCATTTCTAAAAATTTAAAAAATATATTAGTTGTATTTTAGTTTATCTGTCTTATATCCAAAATCCTAAAAATACAAAATATAAAACTTAAAAATCACAAAATCATAAACAACTTATAAAAAATTATGAAAATTATTTAAAATCCAAAAATAATTCTTTATGTTTTTTTATATATTATATATTATATATTATATATTAAAAATAGTTTTTATTTAATTTTATACATATTTATATTTATTAAACTCAAACAAATCTTAGAAAAATATTTTATTTACCATCTTGCTATATTTATTACTTTAAAAATACCTAAAATAAGTAAAAAATCTTTAAAAATTACCAAAAATAGTGCAAAATATCAAAATCACAAAACTATTTTATTTCATGTATTTTATTTATATTTTCTTTAAATAAAAATACAAATAGGTATATTATATATACTATTATTAGTTATATAATTTATAATAGGGTAAAATGTGTATGCCCCCTAGTGGGAGCTAACTTTGCTCCCCTCACCTCATTTTTCACATATTTTTTAAAAATTAAAAATGGTGCAACTTCATTATTATATCCTTATATCATGTCTTTCAAATTTCATTCGAAACATAGACTCCTACGACTGCCATCCAGACATGATCGATTTAAAAAAATCATGGGACCTTTAAAAAATGATTGTATGGATGGAGGCTGTAGGAGTCTCTGTTTCACACGAAATTTGAATGACATAATATAGGGATATACTGATCAATATTCACAGAAAAAAATTTCAAAAAAAATGGAGAAAATAGGGGCAGGGGAGCTACGTTAGCTCCCCTAGGGGGCAACCCCATTTATCTCTATATAGTATCTATATTATTATATGTAATTATATATCTTATATTAAAAACCAGAAAGAAATTAAAATTTTATAAAATTAAAATGGAAAATATTTAAAAAAATAAAAAAATTTAAAAAATTTAAAAATTGTAAAAATAATATATAATCAAAAACCCACATAAAAACAAAAAAAATCAAGAAAAAAACAAAAAATGTTGACTAGTAATAATTTCTAATAATTATTACCTACACTTTTTTGCTCCCTGAAAAATCAACCAATCTACTACTCTAAAAGAGGAATACTATCGCTGAATCGATAGGTAGATTTCACCAGAAAATTTATTATTTTATTATTTATATTCCTAAACTCGAAGGTATAGCGATAAGTACTAGAGTGTCAAAATCATGGAAGCAAATTGTGGAAAATTAAGGTAAAATAATAGAGAAACTAAGTAAAAGAGTTTCCTAATTTTATTTATTTTTAGTTTTTTTTATTTTTATTTGATTTATGAATTTTATATTATTCTTGTGATTTTATATACCTATAAGTAGAAAAATATAGGTACTTGATTTTATGTTTTTTATTCGATTTTTATTTTGTATTTTTTAAAGGTCTTTAAGATTTTTATAAGTTTTGAATTATTTTAAAAGTGAAAATTATGATTTTATAGAGAATAGAGATTTATTTTTTATTTTAAAAATAGAAAAAAGAAAGAAAATTTTTTTATTTATTTTACTGTAAAGTAGGTAAATATATCTTTCGAACGAGGTATTGTACGCATTTTTTTGATTTTTAATGAATTAGTTATCAATTTTTGAATTGTCATGTATTTTTAATTTTTATTGATTTTAAAATTCTATTTTATTTCATTTTTGGTTTTATTTGTAAAATATAAGAAAAAATACTGTATACAATTTTTTTTATGATTTTAAGAGTATTTTTCTCATTTTATGTATTTTATAAATTTGTGTATTTTTTTAGTATTTTTAAAATCTATTGAAAAATAGAAAATATTTTTTTGTTTTTCAAGACTATCTAATATTGTATATAATATAATACATTGTATTTATATGCATTTTTTTTTATTTTTATTTGCTTATGCTGTGTATATAGTTTTACAAATAAAAAGGCTGATAAAGAAAAGGAAGGTTCCTAAGATCACTAGAACTAGGTGGTGGAATCTTTCGCTGAAGCAATCAAGCTTCAGGGAGATGGTTTTAGAAGACTTATCTTGGGATTGTAGCGGTAGTGCAAACGAGATGTGGGAGGCAGTAGCATCTTGTATCCGAAATGTAGCCAAAGAGATGCTAAGCGAGTCAAAAGGAGGAGCTCCGGGTCAAATGGAGGCTTGGTGGTGGAGTGAAGGGGTGCAAGAGAAGCTAAAAATTAAAAGAGCTTGCTTTAAAGCTATGTCTAAGGATAGAACAGAGGAAACTGTCACAGACTGTAAAATAGCGAAGAAGGAAGCAAAGAAGGCCGTAAGCGAAGCTAAGTCAAAAGCTTATGAGGTTTTTTATAAAAATCTCAACTCTAAGGAGGGCCAGAAGGATATATTCAGGTTGGCCAAAGCAAGAGAAAGAAAGACCAAAGACCTTTCTCAAGTGAGATGCATTAAGGACGAGGAAGGTCACGTGCTTGTTACTCAAAAGGATATAGAGACTAGATGGGAGCAGTACTTCCATAAACTTTTCATTGGAGAAGGAAATAAAGAGAACACATTGGGTGATCTAGCTAGTAGTGAAAGTTACTTGAATCGTGCATGCTATAGACGAATAAAAAGAAAAGAAGTAGAGGAGGCTCTGAAGGTTATGAGACCTGGGAAAGGTGTTGGACCGGATGACATCCCTGTAGAAGTATGGAAAGTTTTAGCTGAGCGTGGTTTGACTTGGATTACGAATTTATTCAATGTTATTTAGCGAAGCAAGAAAATGCCTGAAGATTGGAGGAGGAGTATCGTGGTGCCTCTTTATAAGAACAAAGGAGACATCCAAAATTGTTCAAATTACAGAGGTATCAAGCTGATGAGTCACACTATGAAAATTTGGGAACGTGTGATCGAAAGAAGGTTGAGGCAAGTTTCCCAAGTAAAAGAAAACCAATTCGGATTCATGCCAGGTCGCTCAACTATTGAAGCCATCCATTTGCTGAGGAGAACAATGGAGATTTATAGAGCTAAAAGGAAGAATCTCCATATGATCTTTATTGATTTGGAGAAGGCTTATGATTCCGTCCCACAAGAGATACTGTGGAGAGTTTTGGAGAAGAGACAAGTACTCGTCCTATACATTAATCTCATAAAGGATATGTATGATAGGGCTTTATCTTGTGTAAGGACATTGGTTTACATCAAGGTTCAACTTTGAGTCCATTTCTTTTTACTTTGATTATGGATGAGTTGACAAGTCACATCCAGGATGAGTTACCTTGGTGTATGTTATTTGCTGATGATATTGTGTTGATTGACAAGACTAGAGATGGAGTAAATGAGAAGCTTGAGGTTTGGAGACATGCATTGGAGACTAAAGGTTTTTGTATAAGTAGGGCTAAGACGGAATATATGGAATGCACCTTTGATGGAAGCAATGGTGAAGGAATCGAGGTGAAGATTGGTGACGATAACATTCAGAAGAGAGATTCTTTTAGATATCTAGAATCTATTTTGCAACATGATGGGGAAATTGATGGAGATGTTACTAATAGAATAAATGCAGGCTGGCTAAAGTGGAGAGGAGCCTCCGCTGTTCTCTGTGATAAGAAAATTTCTTTAAAAATTAAAGGAAAGTTTTACAAAGCAGCCGTGAGACCTGCTATGCTTTATGGTTTTGAATGTTGGCCTGTGAACCATAGACATGTGCAGAGAATGGCTGTAGCAGAAATGAAAATGCTAAGATGGATGTGTGGACATACACGTAAAGATCGGATTCGGAATGATGCAATCAGAAAGAAAATTGGTGTAGCTCCGATCGAGGATAAGATGCGAGAAAATCGCTTAAGAAGGTTTGGTCATTTGCAAAGAAGGTCAACTGATGCACCAGTTAGGAGATGCGAGTGTTGGGATGTTGAGCCGGCTAAGAGAGGGCGAGGACGACCCAAGAAGTGTTGGAAAGAGACTATACGAAGAGATCTTAGTTTTTTGGATATAAGTCCGAGAATGACCCAAGATAGATCTGAATGGAGGCGAAGAATCCATGTAGCCGACCCTACTTAATTGTGGGAAAAGGCTTTGTTGTTGTTGTTGATGCTATGTATATAGTATGTATAGTAGTAATATACAATATAAGGGGCGTTTCTGTAGTTTTCTAGAAATAACGGGGCACTGTGAATGGCAGAAAATCGAGGGGATATGGTGCAAATATCACAGAGAGACATTGGCTCGTCACGTGCTTGGAATTCAGCGGAGACCTATTTGAAATCTAACAAGTTGTAGTTGTATCTTTATACACCCAAAAAAATATACCGGTATCACGTGAGTGCCACGTGCCTTTCTAAAGCGGTGTCGCGATGAGTCTTCTGGACCATTGGATTCGATCTGTACGGTTCTCGTTGAATTCTTCCAGATTCAATCTCTACCGCTAGTCTCTTTGATCAAACGGTCTTTGTGCATTCAGTTCATCCCCAAATCAAGAGCATGCGGCGGAGCTTAGTGCATTTCGAGCCACAATTGCTGCTCGTTGAAGGCATTCCAGGTGTTGTTATACTCACTCATGTTGTTCTTCTAATGGTTGGCAGTTCTTCAATCTGTGGAGCTCGAGTCTAACAAACGTCGATCTGCGAGGTATCATACCTTGATTGGTTCGCCTCCAGGTGTTTAAGGCATTTGTTCTAGTTTGTTTGATGATTGATCCTGCAGGTGCTTGATTCTTAGGTGTTGAACGATTAGCTTGCTGAGCGTGTTTTCCAAATCAGATGCAAATGCACCATGCCTCGTTCAATCAGATAAGCTCGCCAAAGATACCGGTGCTTTGTTTCGTGAGCTCACGATTGAATCTCTAAATGATGGTGATGATTCATGATGCTCCTACGAGCCAGACTTGTGAAAATTAAGGCAAGATTCAACCGACTACAAGTGCTGCTTAGTTGAATACACAAATATAACTCAAGTCTCCAACTTCTGTTGTCTATTGGTTGTTCTACGGGTGCATGCATCGTAGTGCCTGGTGATGATCGAAAGTTGAGCAATCGATCGACTCGACGCCATTCTCAAATGTTTCATCTGTAAATCATATGAGTGCAATGGAATGAGATGAGGTTCCTTGTTCTGACTTCAGATCTCGTTCCACCTACAAGTGCTTGACGATGATTGATCTCCGAGTTGTGATTCAAATACTAGTGATGTTGCTTTCAGATGATCTCCATGAAGTGTACCTATACCTGCAGGTAAATCTAAGAGGCTTGAGGAACAACCTCAACCTAACATTAAATCCAAAGAGGGCTAGATGGATGATCCGAGACGAAGTGAAGGAACATGATCAGATATCTAGTGCATGTCACCATAGTTGATTAGGTTGTGAGAGACGTACGAAGAAGCGGAATGAATCGGAATGGAAACATGTTTAAAAGGTGATTCAAAGTTTTTTGGTGTCGAATTGAAAATGGAATCAAGGAGAAGAGACTGGAAGAGGAAGAGTAGGAGGGAATTAATGGGAAGGAAGAGGTCCACATGAAGATGACCTAGAAATGGAGAAAGGAAGTGGTTGCATGTGTACGGAGCTCGGGCGGAGCTTTAGAAGTTGTTGCATGCAACACGCAGCAGAGCGGAGGCTATGCGCAGCGGAGCCGATCTCGACGCCGGTAGATGTCTCACCATCCCTCAACCTCGATCTTGCTCGACGATGAGATGGCGAAGTTGTCACCTCTCGACTCGCTCTCGGAGCTCACTGATGAAGGGGGAAAATGGTGGATATGCCAGAACTCGGAGGAGTCAAGGTGCTTAAATAGAGGAAGTCGTGTGGAGTGCACACCGATGGGTCTCATCATTGACAGAGGATAATAGCGATTGGGCAAGGGCCCAACGACTAGGCCGTTGGGCGATTGATGGAGGAATGTGGAGGGAAGAGGGCAACGACGTCGGGTGGAGAGGAAGAAGAGAAACGGGGGAGAAAGGAAAAGAGAGAGAGAGAGAAAAAGGAAATTAAATAGGTAAATAAATTAAATAATTAAGTAATAATTAAATAAATAAATTAATAATTAATTAATTAAATTAATTAATTAATTAATAATTTAATAAAAAATAATTTAAAAAATAATTAATATTTAAATAATAAATAAATAAATAAATATTTATTTATTTATTTAATAAAAAATATTAATAAAGTAAAAAATATAATAAATGACATAAACTAAATAAAATAAGATTAAGATACATTGTATAATTTATACCAATAAGGTCCCAAAACCTACGTTTTGCATGTTAACTCCGATTTTAATGAAATTACTTTCATTTGACAGATAATTTTATTGGGCAAACTTTAAAAGTGAGTAGTACAACTCGGAGTTCATATGGTTGAGTTATGCAGTTTGGAAGTTTAGGGTCACAACTTTTTAACTTTGGGATTTATTAGCATATTTTAATAAATAAGTTTTAGTTATATTTTTATATTTTTTAGTGATTTTTATAAACTTGTTAAAATAAGAATTAAGTTAAATAGGACTAGGAATAGTTAAATAGAAAATGAAGAAAACTTATATACACATAGTACATATATACAAAGAGTTCCAATCGCCAAAACTCGCACGTTTTATTCTAATATTTTTTGGTATTTTTATTAAATTGTATTAATTATAAAATAAAGTTTAAAAGTGAGTTTGGTCAATTTAGAGTTTTTTATAAATAGGTATGAACCTTGGATGTTGGCTTTTACGACCTTTTAGGTTCAACATAATTAATTATTTATAAAGTAAATAATTTTTCTGATATTTTTTTTTATAAATTAGTGTATTTATTATAAATAACTTTCGTGAAGAAAATATCTTGATTTGAGATTTTCTTATGATAAATAAAATAGGTGAACACACATACAAGGTGAAAAATGTGTTAATGTACATTGATGATCTTTATTTTCTAATATTTTATAAATTAGGATCATTATCTCCCCCTACTTATTTATTTAGTCAACCACATCAATATTGACTTAGTCTCGAGGTTAGGATCTGTCTACACATATTACATCTATACATCCTTCTTTTTTTTATTTTCTTTTTCTCTTTATTATTTTATTTTGGATAAAATAAGTGTTAAACATTTAATGTTAACAAATGTGGTTAGAATGTTAATTAGTGAGAATTAGTAAATATTTACATGTATTTTACCAAGGATTTTATCCAAAATAAAAGAATAAAGGCGATGAATCATGGATTCATCATTCCCCTATACTTTAACTACTAGTCCCTTAGCAAACACTTATTCTATAAATAAGTGAAAGACAAAACGAAAAAGGAAAATAAAAGAAATTAGAACATGATTGTTTCTTTAAATCGAATTTCACTTCACCCAAAATCAAGAACTTGGAATAGGCCTTTGGATTAATAGTTTGTCGAAACCTCATTAGAATTAGGATTTAAGTCTCAACATCCATCAAGTTCAACAAATCTCTATCCAGGTTCACCTCAACAACCAGCTCAGATCCAACCATCCATCACGTAAACTATTCAACCTTGAAGTCAATTTGTACTGTGTGTGAAAGGTGTTAGCTCTTTCTGCTTGAAGAAATGAAGAAACCACCCATCCTAGTATTACACTCATATTTGGCCCTTATCTAGCTACTCGATCCTTGAGGAGGGAGGTATTTCCTTCTAAGGTCAGGTCGTGCTGTGTCCACAATCAAATAGAGAGATAAGTAGAATAATGGGAAGAGAATTGCGGCATGACCAATGTAGTCACATCTCCTGTAAAGCTTGGTCAGTTTAGCCAAGTCTCCACTAAGATATGCATGCGCTCTGAAGCTTGGACAATTGTGGTCATGTATGTATATGGTATTTGGCTTCTTTTGGTAGAAAATAATTGTTGCACTACATAGATCTTTTGTGCCCCGATGGATATAGCACCATTTCTTCCGCCCATTCTTTTAGGTCTTGGAAAAGTTATGGTAGCAGATCCTCCCCTCATCCGAAGCTTTATTTCAATCCCACACTCCCGTCTTTAGACGTATGCGCCACTAGATAAGGATGAAAATGCACCACCAAAATGGACCACCCTTCACAACCCAATGCAAGTTGAGCTAAGTGTAGAGTGCTTGAGATCAAAATTGTATCAAATGATGAAAAGTTAAACGGATGACACAAGTGTTAAACTTATGCAAGTTTAAGTTGAATTCCAAACAATGTTTTATGGAACTCAAAGAAGTAAGTCGAAAGACATGAAGAGTCTTAATTCCAGTTCCTGATAAAGCCCCTTTAGAATTAAGTGGATTAAGGCCTAAACCAAGCTTCATCATTGAAACTTAGATCTATTCGGTTCAAGAATCAAAAGTATTCTGGAAAATGCTAATGAATCAACAATTATTTTATGAATTGAATTTTTCAGATTAAGATTTTTATGTAATTTTTAAAGAATTTTGCAAATTCTTATTGAGTTTTAATACTTTTAGTTTTTTAATTTTTGAATGAGTTAGTGAATTGAATCAATTACACAAATTTACAAGAATATGCATATTTTTACAAAGGATTTCATACACATTTTATATACACAAGATTGTGCAAATTTTATACAAGATTTACAAAAGAATTTTATTTATAAATAATTAAGAATTGTATATGCTTATTTTACAGTACATTTTATATACAACTTTTAAAACTTTTTTAACTCATATTTACAGTTTTCTATCAGCTTTTAAAAATCGAAAATATATACCCATACTTTTAGAGCCGTATTATTAAAAATACAATAAATTATGAGTTATGGCTTTTAAAGTATATATAGAATATATATAACACCGTCCTATACTTAGCGTGAACTATGTCCTCATAGTGAACAAAGAAGTGAAAAAGGAAGAACTCGAGCTAAGTATAGATTGGTGAAAAGAATACTATACTATAATGATTCAAAGATTAACAAATAAACAAATAGAAGTCAATCATCCCTTCTACACTTAGGATCAACTAATCCTAAGGATAGGAGACTCAAAAACAAAGATGATTGAGGTCAAGAGAATGTACACAATCAACGACTCGGCTTGTCCCCCCTATACTTAGGGTAAAATATCCCTAAGTAATGAGAAGAATATCAATAGTTGAGGGACAAGCGAGAGAGCAGATGATACACAAAATGAAAGCAATCAAGACATCAACGAGTGATATTAACCCCCTCCATACTTAGGATAAAGCATACCCTAAGTATAAGCAACAACAAGGGTAATAGAACAGAATTATATAAATAATACAATGTCTACACCCCCTATACTTAGGTTAAAGTACCTCTTAAATATAGCAAAAATCCTAAGCGAGACCTAGGGGTATAAGACAAATGAAAGAAAGAATGAATAAAATCGGAAACACGTATGTACAAGGTGAAATGAATGAACAACACATCAATGTGAAACTTAGGTATTAGATGTAGATTGTGAAGAATGAAAAACACATCTCATACGAAATGAATGGGGGCAACCTCAATGGTCGGCGACTCATGATCAAGAAATGGTTTCAAACACTGACCATTGACTCGAAAGGTGGACTCAGAAGACAATTCTGATATGTAGATTCTACTGTTGTCGTACACCTTTCGCATTTTATAAGGACTTTCTACTTTCTTTGAAGTTTCCCAAGGAATAACTTGAGTCTTGCATCAAATAGCCAAACAATCTGACCATACTGAAACTTCTTATGGCTGTTGTGTGCATCATGCCATTCTTTCATCCGATCCTTATAATGAAGGCTACTCATGAAGGCCTCATCTCTCAACTCTTCTAGGGCTGCCAACTCTGTCTGCCTCTGATCTCCCACATCTTCTAAACCAAAAATCACTTCTTTCACTGCCCACCATGAACTGTGCTTGATCTCAACACGTAAGTGGCATGGCCTGCCATAAACGAGCTGAAAGGGAGATGTACAAAATGGTGTCTTGAAGGATGTTCTATAGGCCCAAAGAACCGAGTCCAAAAGCTATGACTGATCCTTTCGATTAGGGTAAACAACCTTATACAAAATCATCTTAACCTCCCTATTCAAAACCTTGGCGAGACCATTCATCTGAGGATGGTACGGAATAGCAACTCGTTGGTCGATACCGAACTCACTAGCAAGTATCCTTACCTTATCATTGATGAAGTGGATACCCCTGTCTGAAATGATAACTTGGGAGACCCCAAACCACAAAATGATATGCTTCCTTAGGAACTTGCAAACTGTGTTTGCATCAGTAGCTCGGGTAGGAATAATCTCAACCTAACGACTTATATAATCTACAACCAACAAAATGCACTTGAATCCCTGATTCTTAGGGAATGGACCCATAAAGTTGATACCCCATGCATCAAAAACCTCACAAAAGTGAATCGGTTGTATAGACATCATTTGTCTATGTCCACAATTACCCTTCTTCTGACAGTCCGTACATCTCTTTACAAATGCACGAGCATCTTCAATGAGAGTAGGCCACCAAAGACCGGATTGAAGCTCCTTCTGTACCGTCCTCTTCCCAGAATGGTGTCTTCTCACTTCTAATTTATGACAATACATGAGGATACTATGGTATTCCTCCTGAGGAATACAATGCCGCCAGACACAATCCGCTCCTTCGTGATAAAGGATCGGATACTCCCAATGGTAAGATATGTCTTTCACAAGGAAAGTCTCAAGACTTGTCTTTCACAAGGAAAGTCTCAAGTCTCTGCATGGACCAATCTTGTAGGACTTTCTTGGCAATAAGAAATTTCATAATGTCGACGTACCATGTGAGAGAGGTGACAACAAGAATTGCCTCATCTGGAAAGTCTCAATGATAGGTGTATCAAACCCAGAAGTCTCGAGTAGCTCTAATCGAGAGAGGTGAACCTCCACCACATTCTTGACTCTAGGCTTATCCTTAATCTCAATATCAAACTCCTGGAGTAGAAAGATCTATCTGGTAAGACGTGGCTTGGAATCCTTCTTGTCCATAAGGTAAATGATGGTGGCGTGGTCAGTGAAAGTGGTAACCTTATAAAATGTGGGACCTAAACTTGTCTAAGGTAAATACTACAAATAGCATTTCTTTCTCTATAACAATGTAATTCCACTAGGCGGAATCCGAAGTCTTGCTAGTGTAGTGTATGGCGTATGGAAGGCCATCCCTCCTCTATCCTAAAACAACCACAAAGGCAAAATCAGAGGCATTCGGCATGATCTCGAATAGGAGAGACCAATCAGGTGGCTGAAGGACACGAGCCTCTATAACCATGCTCTTGAGAGTCTCAAAAGCTGAAAGACACTTATCATTAACAATAAACTCGGTGTCTTTCGCTAGAAGGTCAGATAATGATCGTGCAATCTTACTGAAGTCTCGAATGAAATGTTGATAGAAACCGACATGCCTCGAAAAAGACCGTAGCTGCTTCAAATTGGACGACAGATTGAGCTTCTTGATGATATCCACCTTGACTGGATCGACCTCCATGCCCTGTTGGAGATGATATGACCAAGGATCGTCCCCTGAATCATCATAAAATGACTCTTCTCCCAAGAAATATTGAGATTAACCTCAACACATCTCTAAAGAACACAATCTAGGCTAGAAAGATAGGAATCGAAATCATTGCATAGACCGAAAAATCATCCATGAAGACCTCTAAAAAGTTGCCCACCATGTACGCAAAGATCAAAAAGCATGCACCTCTGAAATGTAGTCGGGGCATTACATAATCCAAAGGACATCCGTCTAAAATCATACATTCTGAATGGACATGTGAACATCATATTTTCCTGGTCTTCGGTGTAATGACCACTTAATTATACCTGAATACCCATCAAGAAAGTACTAATGGCTCTTCCCAGCTAATCTCTCTATAATCTGATCAATAAACGGTAGCGGGAAGCGATCCTTATTGGTTTCATGATTCAATCATTTGTAATCCATGCTTACTCGCCAAGAAGTTGGTACTCGGGTAGTGATCTCCTCACTATCCTCATTCACTACAGTGATACATGTCTTCTTGGATACCACATGAAATGGACTGACCCACTTGGAGCCAGTGATGGGATAGATAAAATTGGTGCTTCACCACTTGGATATTTCCTTCATAACCACCTCTTGAAGATTCGGGTTCAACCTGTACTGAAACTCACAAGATGGTTTGGCGGCATCCTCTAGAAAAATATGGCAGGACCACAATGCCGGACTAATCCTGTGGAGATTTGCTATTGACCATCTGATTGACTTGCGATTCTTTTCAAGAATCTCCACCATACATGATTCTTGATCTTCTATCAGATCAGACGCGATTATGACCGGAAACATTTGGGCTCTCTAGCAAGGAATCCGTATTTCTACTCTGAGGTAGCAGCTTGAGATATGGGGGAGAAGGAACAATGAGAGATGGTCTAGTGAGGGCATGGGTGTAGGCTACCAAGTTTGTGTGTGCGATATCATCCTGTTCTGAATCTGAGTGGATTGGAGACTACTCATCTGATAACTGACTATACTGAACTCGCACGATCTCCAGGCTGGTTGTAGTCTCAACAAAAGAAGTCTGAAGGGAAAGAAAATCAGCAAAGTACTGCCAATCGACATCCCCTGAATCTGACTGAACTGGAGACTGATCATCAAGTAACTGACAGAACTGATCTATATCTGCCTCCATGCTGGATAAAAGATCAGTGAAAGTCAGGAACTCATCATGAAACTGCCAATTGACATTCACTTCTGACTCGAAGGGATCAAAGATCTTATATCCTAAAAAGATATCAGAATCATATCTACCGACCTCATCACTAATCGACTCCAAGACTGTACAATCTAGTCTCCCATCATCTAGTATCTGAAACCCAGACTCTCCTGAAAGTGTGATCAAAGATCATGTACTCGGCTCAGCCCAAACTGCATCATCATCTATTCTGCACAAAAATCACAGTCCTAGTGACTATCTGACTAGTCCTTAGATGCTTGCTCTGACACTACTGATCTGGTCCTGAGGTTCTGGACCGTCTCTATATGTATACTCTCGCCCTCTACGTAAAAGTACACCTTCCCGGTATCATAATCAGAAACGACCTTTACTGTATTCAGAAAAGGTCGTCCTAATATGATCGGGTTATCGACGACACATTCAGCGACTGCCATGTCCAACAACGATGAAGTTCACAGAGAATTGCAAACCCTGAATAGTGTCGATAACATCCTTAATCAATTCCTTCGACCTCTTGACCAATCTATTAGCAAACTGCAAGACCGTCCAGCTTAGTCTAAGAGGTCTAAACTCGAACTTGTTGAGTAAAGAAGATGAAAGGAGATTGATCGATGATCCGCTATCTAGTAGAGTACGATCAAATGTCTGCTTTAAGATCTCGCATATGACATATGGTACACCCTTGTCTTATTCCCTAGTGTTGAACCCATATAATCGGAGCGATCGTATGTTCCACACAAGGCGGGAACACAGTCGTCTAATTGACGGACAAGAAATCCGGATTCGAACAACAATCAACCCACGAAAATAAATCAGCAATGAGAATACGCCGTGGATCAAAATTTATTTCAAACACTACAATAAAATGCGTATAGTGGTAGGCATAGTAGGGTGTCGAACATAGGGAACACATGATGCAACACTTTTATATTATTTATAAATAAATAATATAGGTATATGTGTATATATAACTATGCACAATATTAGTCAAAACAATGTCGGTTTTTAATTTTAATTAATTAATTAATTAATTAATTAATATATTTTTTGTTTTAAATTTTAAATATATAAGTATATATTTATATAATATATTTTTATATTTTTCTTTTTATATTTTTAGATTTTTAATAAACTATATATATATGATATATAAACAATGTAAGCAAAGATAAAAATAATTATAAAAATAACAAAAAATTGTTTTTGGATTTTATATAATTTTTTTATTTTTATAATTTTTTTGGTTATTTTTTGTTTTCAATATATTTTTAAAGTCAGAAATACCCTAAAATCAGGATAAAATAGTAGGCATAAATCTAAATGGAGATAAAAAATATCAAACAGTATTAAAATTTCTCCAAAATAATTTTAATTATAATAATATAAAGAAAATTATAAAATAGAAAACACTATTTTTGGAATTTTTTGGGGATTTTATAAATTTTTATTGAAGTTTTTAGGTTTTCAATTTTTAAGCATTTTCTTTTTCAATTTTTAGTGATTTTGGTCTGAAGGTCAATAATACTTAAATAAGACTACTATATTTTTTTAGTAATTTTTCAAAATGATTTTCTATTTTTTGGCTTTTTTTAAGACAAATAGGAACTAGTCATGCACTATTTGATTTTTAGAAAATAGAAACGTGGTGCAAAGTGCAAATGTAAAATTGTAGCGTGATTAATCTCCATGTTCCTACTCATAATATTTGGTAATTTTTGGAGCATGGCAACTATTTTTAATAAATAGAAAACTAAGCACAAAAATAGTTGGCCTAGTAGGGGTATAAATGCAAATATAAATAAAAAAAGGGACAAAGTGCAATTTCACCCAAAATTTAACTGTAATATTCAAATTTTATATATTAAAAGACAATTGCATAAAACTATGATGGTGCCATGCAATTTTTACAAGATAAAACATGTGTCACATGACTCTGACAGGGACTCAATTGTAATATAAAGAAAGTTCAGGGGGCTATATGCAATTTTTCCAATCTTCATAAAATATTTACAAGGATTTAAACAAATTACAAAATGAGGAGGGGGGTCTATGAAATTTACCCACTTATATGCCCGAGATCCAGCTGTCGAGGGCTCGCCACATGGCTGATCGTTGATGAATCCATGATTCATCGCCTTTATTCTTTCATTTTGGCTAAAATCCTTGGTAAAATACATGTAAATAATCATTAATTCCAACTAATTATCATTTTAACGATAATTGTTAATATTGTATATTTAACACTTTTTACATCCAAAATAAAAGAATAAAGAGAAAAAGAAAAATAAAAGAAAAGAAGGTTGTAGATATGTAATATATACAGACTGATCCTAACCCCGAGACCAGGTCAATTTTGACGTGATCAACAAAATAAATAAGTAGGGGGACATAAGGATCTTAACCTATAAAAATATCAAGAAAATCAAGATCAAAAAGTCATTTTTTCCATTTTTTACAATGTAAATATTTCACCTATTTTATTTATCACTTAGACAATCCCAAATCAAAATATTTCTTTTAAAGAAATTGTTCACAAAATATATATCATTTTATTAAAATATCATAAAAATATTTCATCACAAAAATAATTAATCACAATGGATCGAAAAAAAAGCCACAAAAGCCGACTTCTGAGGTTTATAACTATTTATAGAAATCTCTAAGAGGATCAAACTCACTTTTAAAATCTGTTTTATACTTAATACTATTTATTGAAAATATCAAAAAATATTACAATAAATCGGGTGAGTTTTGGCGTGTAGGCCATGTTGTATACTTGTACTATATGTAGAAACTTCCCAGATTTTTAATTAATTAATAGTAGTTTGATTAACTTAATTTCTTTTCAAAAAATCTTCTAAAATTGTATATAAAAATATAACTTAAGTCAAAATACCAATAAATCCCGAACCTCGAAGTTGGTATCTAAATTTTCCGGACCTCATAACTCGACCGTACGAACTCTAAAATTGGGGAAACTGAGTTTTAAAATTCATATTATTAAATTATCTACAAAATGACACCGGTTTCGGTAAAATCAGAGTTAATATAAAAAATGCAAGTTTCTGGACCGTATTGGTATAATGTACAATATACCGTAATTCATATTATTATTTTATTATTAAAGTTGAGTAAAAGATTATTTATTTATTTATCTTTTTAATTTTATTTTATTTTATTAATTAATTATGTAATTATATACTTAAATACATATTAAATTATTTATTTAATTAGTTAGTTATGCATTTATTTACTTAATTAACTATATAATTATATTTTAAAACTATTTAATTATTAATCTAACCAATTATTAATTATTAATTTAATTTAATTAATTTAATTTAAATTTATACCTCTCTCTCTTATTTCCTAAATCTCTTCTTCTTCCTCCCGATTACTTCTCCCCTCTTGTCTTCTCCTCTCGATTCCCCTATGCATGCCGTCAACCGACCGTCAACCGTTCCAACGGCCGGCTATTAGCTGATCGTTCTTCCAGCCGTCGCGGTGTTGCCACCACCAGCGGTGATCGCATGCCTCACCCCCTATTTATACCTATCGACCCTCCTCTCCGAGACCCATCCAGCATTATTCACCACCTTCGGTACGAGAGCTCCGAGAGAGACACGAGAGAGTGACAGTCCTCAGAGTCCTTCATCGTTGGGCGAGATCGAGAGGGGGAGAGCTTAGTGCCGCGTCGCGGCAAGCCTCCAAGTTCGCCTCCTGTCGAGGCTACGACGAAGAGGAGGTTCAGACCTCCTTCCACAGGCGACCAATTCCTTCTGCCTTCCATGTTAGCTCTCCATCTCTCTTCTCCCCTTGCTATCCTCAATCTCTCTCCTCATCCATTCTCTTCCAAAATCTCATCTTCCTCTTCCTTCTCTTTTCCTCTGATTTCACACTCGATTCCCCCACTCCCGGTAACTCCATTGATGAATCCATGATTCATCGCCTTTATTATTTTATTATAACTTTATTTCCTTTCTCAAATACTTGTAAATACCCACTAAATTCATGAAATTACCATTTTGCATGCATTTGTTAAATATGCATTTTTAACACTTTTTATACTCAAATAAAAGAATAAAGAAGAAAAGAAAAAGAAAAGAAAAATAAAGGATGTAGTTATGAAATAAATGCATACTGACCCGAACCCTGAGAGAAGGTCAAGACTTGACCTGATCGACCAGAAATAAAGTAGGGGGTGGTAAGGTCTTTAATCTAAAAATCCAAAAAAATAATTTGTAAATATTATTCTATTTTATTTTTGAATTTATTCCTTGTATATTGGTTTACAACTTTTGTTGACAAAAATAATTAATTTGAGGTCAATTTATATACAAAGAAAATAATATAAGTTTTGTAAAATATTTTTTAAATACTAAAAATAATTACAAAATAAAATAATGTACATATTACAAATAATCACACTTAGAAAAAACTGCAAAGCGATAATTGAAAGATCAATTTTGGCTCCATACGAACTCAAACTGAATCAAACTCACTTCCATTGTAATCTAAATTAAATTATCTTTCAAATGGCTGTGTTTTCATAATTTTTGGAATTACGATTGAAAAGTATATTTTCTTGGGTGGTTTGTACAGTTTCACCACTTACTTATTGTATATGTACTTGTTCATATTTATTTTCATACATAATGTACATAATTGTAATTATCTCTTCATTATTAAAAATAAAAAAATAAATAATAATAATAATTAAAAAAATCATTTAAAAATAATTTCCTTATTTATACATGTGTATATTGTACTATATGTATATAATACTTGTATATAACTAATTTCCTTACAAAAAATCACCAAAAAATTTTAATATCTAAAATTAATTAATTAAATTAATATAATTACAAAAATTGGATTTATTTATTTAATTTATTCATTTATTTGATTTGAAACATACCATGTATATAAAAATTTGATTTTATGCCTTAAATAACCACCGTTAAGGTGGATAATTAATTTTTGTAAATTTATTATTTTAGTTATTTTAATTAATTCTGGATTTCGATTTTAATTAATTAATTAATCAAATAATTTATTCAATTAACCATTAAAAACATTCCTTCTTTGTGCATATTTTCTTTTTTTATTTTCCTTCTCTTTTTATTGGGCTTCTCCTCTCTCATTTGTTTTTGATCCATCTTTGGTGGAGAAGGAGCCTCTATCCCAAAAATCCGTCGGTCGATAGAGGAGCCCAACCTCCGAGGCAGCCGGTGATAGTGGACCGGTTGTCATCGAGGCCATCACGACGCTCGCCTCCCTCAGGTTAGATCCATTTTTTTATCGTTTCTCTAGAGTAATCGTAGCATAGTTTTTATTTTCACATGCGTTGTATATTTTCGATCCATAGTTTTCATCATAAAAATTTTCCATCCTGATTTGATCTGCTCTCGAATCTGATTTCTCATCACATCTTCTCGATCCACAGACATTCTCATTCTTTCTCGCACAACCTATCAACTCCGACCACGCACGGTGGTCGGAGATCCGGTTCCAATCTCTCATTTCCCTCAGAACCGAACCCATACACGTGTCTCGCTTTTATTTATTTTAATAAAAGGGACCGAGCCGTCGTGCTCGAGGTCATTCTTGATCCTGCAATAAAAGGGGGAGTGTGTCGCTCTCACGCGGCCGTCGCCCAGCCACCTCCAGCGGCACCGCCCATGGGCGCCATCTCCGCCCTCGCCTGGGTGCGGCCCCTACCATCCCTCCTCCTCTGTAGATCGACGATGCCATGTCGACCCTCAACCGACCACCGTGGCTCCGCCACCGCTGCCTCGCAACTCCAACGAGCCCCTCCGCCATCCCGCCATCAGCCGCTCCTGAGCCCCCCCCGGCTTTGTCCGTCGTGCCCCAACGACACTCCCGCTCCACCCAACAATCTCCAGCATGACCATCATCTGTGTGCCGCCACTCCTCTGCATTACGCGTAAAGAAAGAAGAAGGGTGGGTGGCGCCTCCCCCCCTTTTGCCTCTTTTGAAATAAGAACGGACGAGCAAGAAGAAACCCTAGGGCAATAAAAAAAGAAATTGGAAAAAATATATATTCACCCCTAGTATTTCCGAGACTTGTAGAAAGACCCCCTCCTCAACCAGATCACGTGCACAACACACCCGTGGTGGCTAAATTGCGAGCTTTTTCTCTAATTTTATTTCCTGTTAATTTCACATTCAAGAACTTTGAATATTTTCAATCCAGTCCCTGTGTTTCTAGATTTATTAGCTTGCTTTTATCTTTGGATATAAATATTTTTATCACCCAAATAATTCTAGAAAAAATTGTATAGATTCATGCTATATGCATCTCCATTATCTAAAATTTTCATCGTATTTTAATTTTATTTGATATTATTAAAAATAAAAAACAATGTCATTTTCTCTTTCTAAAAATTGAAAAATCATAAAAGTTTGAATATTGCTCTAAAAATTCCAAAAAAATAAATTACGTGTATTTTATTGTCTTTTATTTTCTATCCAAATTTTACGCATTAATTATTTATAAAATCCAAAAAAATGTAAAATACTAAAAACCTTAGAAAAATCATAAAAAATTAGAAACATTCAAAAATAGTGATTTTAGTTCATGTTTATATATATTTATCTATAGTTTAGTGAAAAAAACAATTTCTAGGAGTTTTGGGTTCTTAAAATAATTTTAAGTTGCATATTCTCGAGGCTATGCAATGTTTACCTTTTTTGTCACTTTTTGATTTTTAGAAAAATGCAAAAACATCAGAAAAACTCGAAAAAATTACCAAAACATTAAAAAAGATTTAAAACTCAAAAATATTTTCTTTGCAATTTTTTGAGCATTTTTAACTATTTTAAAAATACAAAAAGTGTGTGTTGTGTGTATTTTTATTCACTTATGCATATTGTTCCTCATTTGAAAATAAAAAAAATATTGAAAAATAAAAAACAACTACAAATTCATTTTGTTTTACTTTGGAATTTGACTGTTGAGTTTTTTCAATCGTGCTCCTTGTGTTCGACTCTAGTCGCTATATCAGGTAAATTAAATAACGAAGTCCACTTACCTTACTTTTCATTGATTGATTCTTCTCTTAAGTGGTTGTACTCGTTGAGTTAGCCGATTAGTTGGGGTCTCAATGACCATTGATATATTTGCAAACTTAACCCTAATTGATTGGCCGCTCATCAGAATGGCGTCGTTGCCGGTTTTCTTTTATTTGTCTCTATATCTTATAACTAGTTTTTGACCATCATCTGCTTTTATTTTTGTGCGAGGAACCACTTGGAGGACGACTCGGATTCTTTTTGGAGTCCTTGCGTAGGAGGAGGAGCAAAAGAAGAGCAGGTGGCAGTTGTTCTATTTTAGAGAACATTTCGAGATTTTTGTAATAATTAGACTTTGGACTGTTTAGACTGCTTGGACACTTGTACTTGGGGTCTGTTTCACCAAGTGCCGGTGCACTTGGGGGATCCCAACTAGTTTATGCGGAGAATAATCCTGAGATACAATAACAAAAGGAAATGCAATAGGAATGGAATGGGTGGCCTCAGTACACCCGCGACATCTGGACTTGCGGCATCATCACCGCACTCTGGCTCAGCATCATATCCGGTGGCATCAGCACCACCTCCTGCCTCTGGTGAAGTGACGGCCTCAGTACCGTCAGCTGGATCTACATCCTTGGTGGCATCAGCACCACTGTCATCAACATCATCTTGAGTGGCATCAACGCCGCTCTCCTCCTCATCTGGTGCTACTGAGTCTGCATGTGGTCGTCGCTCAGATGAGGCGTCGCCGGCTGGCATCCTACCGCTCCTAAGTGTAACAAAGTCAGCGTCAAAAATGTCCAGAAATATCACCAAGTGAATCACTAGGAGTGGTAACCTCTGTAAACTCTACCTGCTCCTCCCAAATCATTGTGGAGTCCATTACGTTTAATTTTAGAGTCAACAGAATTAGTAGTCTCTATTTTATTTTCAGTTATCACTTTTTTTGGTCTTTTCACAAAAACGTCTAACAATTTTGTCTTTTTGTTTTTGATCTAAGTTAAGAAAAAAAGAATCTAGGTTTCGTGCCCTAAATCTAACTACGAAAGCGCTAACAAAAAATGAAAAAATCCTAGACAAACACCTAGCCTCAAAAAAGCCACGGAAAATGTCAAGAAAACACGATGCGAAAAAGCCGTGATGGGTGCCCTGTTCCCCCAAGGTCACGGCACTTGCTGAAACATACCTCGAGAAAGAGGGGAAAGGTATAAGTCGGGATGCTCTTACAAGGCCCCTTCTATAAAAAAAGAAAAACAGGCAAATATCCTTTATCTTTTTATAAAGGTTCCCTAGTTGTAGGTTTTATTATCTTGCTTGAGCCAGGTAATTTATTAGGTCCAAAGCCCTAAATAAGAATTTCCACACCTATAGAGTAGAGCGTAATTTGGACTTAGTCAAAATAATTGGTTGCCCGCTAATAGAAGTTATTGCTGGGACGGTTCACGTGCATCATGTAGGTTAGTTTAATTTTCTGTATTTAAATCTATGTGGATCACTTGCATGTAGAGTGCTGGCGATAAGGTACGCATCTCTTCAACCCTGCATGCATCATTGGATTTGATCGTGCATTGGCTTTTCCGATTTCCTCCCTTTATTTAACTCACATAATTTAAACAAGAAATTGGACACTCGTTAGACGTTGTTTTGAAAAATATCAAAAATAACGTGAAAATTGAAAAATTAAAAAATCAGGACTACTAATTGAACTTGACTCTTAAAATCAAACGTAATTGATTCATACCATTATTTTGGGGAGAGCAACCCCCTCATTATTTAATTTATTTGCAGTGAGAGAGCGACCAACAAACTAGGACAAAGCCATACTTGATTTGGTCTTGGGGTTAGTCGTTCTCTAGCGATGATCTCTCTCATAGCCGGTAAAGTGGCCCGCGACATCCTTAGTAGATTGAATTGATTGGGTAGCCAGTAAACAATCTGCAACTCATACTAGATGGGAAAGATCTAACTTAGAGATTGGACCAGTCTTCTGGGAGCATCGGGTTCCCAACAACTCGCTCTAATCGCTCTAATAGATTGATTTATCACCTAAACTCTAAAAATTGACAAGATAATTGACCGCATCTTCACAATTTTCACATTGCGTTGAGTAGGTGAATTGGGAGTTTGCATTGTGTTTGTTTGTGATTGGTGTGAGTTGGTTACGATCATCTCCTCTAAATCATTAGCAGTCACCTTCTGTTTCCCTTCTTACCTTCACTTCGTCTCTACTATCCCACCCTCCCTCCCTTCATTTTCCTCTCTTCATGATGGGCCATACTCCATTTCAGCCCGATTTTGTGGCGGTTTCATTTCATTCCCATCATTTCTGCCCACTCTCTTGGGAGGTCGGAACTCCGACCGACATCCCATCTTCTCCCTACCCACCTTCCTATTCTGGGCATGTTGTCCTAAGAGAAGACACCCGAGGAGTTCCGATTGACCAGATACGAGACACGGGTGATCACCTTGTAGAGATGAGAGCGCATTCCATAGGAGATCACATGGAGCAGTTATGAGTTTTAGATGACTTCTATCTTGGAATGATGGATGAGTACCCATATCAGGAAGCACAGTCCGCTTCTACATTAAGTCCCTTCATTCTGGATTTAGAATTCACTAATATACTGCCAAAGTTTTTAGGGGAGTGCATGCGGAGCCATTTATTCATATATCTGAGTTTAAGGATTTTTGTGGATCACGAGCATACCTAGATATCACTTCTAAGGAGCTGATGCTGATGACCTTCCCTTTCTCACTTCATACTAAAGCTTTGAGATGGCACAAAGAGTTGGGGAGGAAGATTGCTACATGGTGCGACCTTCGGATATTATTTTTGCAGAGATTTTACCCCCATCGTAGATTAGAGTTGATGAGGTCCTGTATTTGAGATTTTTCAATTGACCCCCAGGAGCCATTGAGAGATTCATGGCTTAGGTTTGTTGATCTATTGAGGAGATTTCCAGATCACAGAATCTCGAGGTCTGACCTTGTCCAGATCTCCATGAGGGGGATGACCACAGAGCATATAGGATTGGTAGTGACCTCGTATAGTGATACACACCACTGTCCCGATATGGATTTATTTGAGACCATCTTGAGAGAACTTTCATACATTCCATATTCATCAAAAGATTTATTCGGGACAACACACGAGGGAGTTATGACACCAGTTGAGTGTATGGCACTTCATGTCGATTTAGACAACACACACCAGTCCGAGGATGTAAATTTTACTATATTTCATATGATGGACGTGTTGACCACCATTGTGAGTTGCCAAAGCCGGACATTGGTCGAGTTCCCGATGGTTTTACAACCAGAGTTTGGGCTAGTGATAATCAGGGATTTCGAAGGTCGTACGGTTTCACAAGGCGAAACCGCAATCGGTGTCTTGACCGCTCAAAAATCCCTAATTAATCAACAATTAACCCACAATGTAAATATCAAGCAATGACAAGAAAAAGTGGAGTTAAAATTTAGTATAACTCTACAAACAGATGTATAGGTGTAAGTATGTAGAGGTCGATCACAGGGAGCAAGGCAGGATAGATCGGGAAAATGCAAAATGATGTGAGTGTGATTAATTGTCTACAAGCATGCAAATGTTTTTGTGGATTTTTAATTTTTAATATTATTTTTTTAATTTTTAATTTTGTATTTGCTTTTTAATCTTCTCATTTTATATTTTCTTTTTATATTTTATATTATTTTTTTATTTTCTTTTTTGTCAATATTGGATTATATAGACAATATAAGAAAAGAGGGGATATAATATTTATAAAAATAAGGAAAAATGCTCAAAAATTGGGAAATAAATATTTTTTGTCTTTTTATATTTTTCTACTATTTTTGTGATTTTTGGGGATTTTTTAGAATATTTTTGGTAATTTTGAAAGGCAAAATAAAGAAAACAGTGAATTAAGATTCTGGCTGAATATAAAATGGGAATGAAAAATAACAAACGGTATCAAAATTTTCCCAAAATAATTTTAAAATAAGGATAATAAAATGGGGAACCTACAGGACCTGAATTTGTATTTTTCTTATTTTTCTTTGATTTTTTAGATTTTTATGAAGTTTTTTGGTGTTTTCTAATTTTTAAAGTTTTTGTTTTGAAATTTTAGTGATTTTTGGATTGATACTAGAATACACTAAAATACATAATAGGTGATTTTTTTGGAATTTTTCAAGGTGTTTTGCTAATTTTTATAGATTTTAGAAGAAAATGCATGTTTTTTATTTTTAATACAGAGTAAAATGCAATAAAAATTGAATGCAAAAATATGGCGTGAATATGCAATGCAACAGGAGCTTAAGTTAATTTTTGGGGAATTTTTCGAGTTAAAATGATGCACTAAATAAATAGAGCAAGCAAGCAAAAATACACAGCCTGACATGGGTATAAATGCAAATAAGCAAACATCCAGGGGCTGTACTGCAATTTTCTCACAAAATATACTACTGAATAAAATATTTAATGGGCCAAACACAAATAACCAAGCCTGCAAGGGTTTCCCTGCAAATAACCCACCAGGGCGCGTGACTGGTATGCGCCTGGGAGGGACCTATTCGTAATATCCGAAACTCCAAGGGGCTTAGATGCAATTTTTCCAAAATTTTTACGCCTAGTACAAAAATTACTCGACTAAAGTGAAATAAGGAAACCCTGGAGGGGGTCCTCGCAAAATGCCCTTCACCTCACGTGTACATGTAACGTGAGGTGAAGTGGCCAGGACCTATTTGCAAATACTGAAAGTTCGGGGGCCTAGCTATAATTATTACAAAACATTTTAAATTGCAGACAAATATTTGAGGACTAAATAGAAATATAAAAATGTGCGGGTGAATAATGCAAAATACCCCTAAGCGCGTGATCCAACGGCCATGGCTGATTACTTGACACGTGGCGACGATCTGACGGCCGATGACGCTTCGTCTGCAACGGCCAGGATTAGAAGATATGGGCGTGATCGAACGGCCTGGCTCGAGCAAATCCAACAGCGGCTGCGCAATCTGGGGCTTCGCCTCGATCCGACGGCTACGAAGGCCAGAGCAAGAACCACGGAGGAGCGCTAGTGAGGCGACTTTCTCCGAGGTTCTGCTCTGTCTCCGGCGGGCTTTTTGGCTTCAAAATGAGGCTGAAACCTCCTGACGACTAGGGCTAGCTCCTAGGGGCTTCAAAATGCCTCGGCGGTGGCCGAGGCTTGCGGAGGAAGGCGACAGAGCTGGAGAGCTCAGCCGAGCTCCGGCGAGGTTCAAAAATGCTCCCATGCACGAGTCAAAGGGCGTTGACCTGCAAAACAAAGTGAGAGGGTCCAGGGCAAGTTGCCTGGACCCCGTAGAGGTGGAATAGCGGCGCGAAATGATGAGGAGGTGGTCGGCCGGAGGAGCGCTCCGGCGAGATTGGAATGGATGCAGATTCGATCGATGAAACTTAAAATTTCTAGAGGGCTTTTAATCCTAAGGCTACGAGAAACAAAATGCGACAAAAATAAAAGGGAAATGTGGCTAACTCAACGGTGAAGACCGGAGGGAAGGGGGTGCCTCGACGCCGGTGAAGGCAGAGGTCATGGAGCCACCTCATGCAATGCTCGACCCTCCTTAAGGCGTCAACAGGGAGCTGTCACCTTCCTGGAGCTTCAAGGATCGAAAGGGGAGCTAAACCTATGGAGTGAGGGGTTCAATTTTCAAATCAAACTTGGGGATCCATTATATGTGGTTTGACCCTGCGACTGGGGTGGTCCAAAGATCAAGGGAGATTGACGCAATCGCTGGCCCAATGCCCAAGTCAATCACTGGGCGAGCAAGGCGGATGGTCGAGGAGAAATTTTGCAGAAGGAATCGAGGCGAAAGGGTGAAAGTATTGACCTAGAAAAATCCGCCAAAGCGGCCAAAAACTAGGTCTGACACGGGCTACAGGGGGAAGGACGCCTAGTTGACCGGGGTCAACTAGGGTTTGCACCTGGTTGGTCCACGTGGACCAACTAGGAAAAACCTTGGAAAAATATTTTGTAAATTCGATTTAAAATAAAAAATGAACGAATTAAATTTTGGTTATTATATGAAAAATATTTATTATTTTACAAAGTATTTTATTCCGATTTTTAATTATTTTTATGAGGTATATTTTTACAAGTTACCTTTTATAGCCCATATAGGTATATTACCTATATATTTTATTCTTTTATTTTTATTTTGTGATTTTAATTCATTTAATTATGTTTATTATTTTATAAAATTGTAAAGTATTTTTATACACTTAATTATATTTTTATTTTATTTTTCTGAGGTATTGTGTATACTTAATAAAATAAAAGTAGTATTAATATATGTATGTATATAGGTATGATACCTATGTATTAGATATATATAAGTATTTTATTTTGTGTTTCTTTTGCATTTTTATTCTTATTTTAATACACATAAATATTATAAGTAATATTTACAAAATTATAAAAATATAAAATTACAAAAATAATGAATAAATAATAAATTGAATATTTTAATCTGTACAAGTATACAATGTGGGTTCAAAACTCAACTTTCAAACCATAGCTCCGCCAAATGCGAAACCACTGCCACTAAATAGCTTATTTTTAAATATATACAATTAAAGGTGAGTTTGATGCATTTGGAGTTTTCATTTGTGAGATACGGGTCTGGGAAGTTGGGATTCTGGATTTTTATTCAGACCATAACTTTTTATCTGTACATTAATTTTGAGTGAAATCAATTTTGTATTTTTCTTTATTTAATTATCTACAATTTTCATGAACAAAGTTTCTTTATTTGATGTACAAAAAGTGGAACCAAAAATAGGTCCCAAAATAAATAAAGAATGAATTAAAAAGTATATGTATTTGACCCTTATCTCCCCCTACTTTATTCCTTATCGACCTATTCATCAAGATGCCTAGGTCTCGGGGTTTCATGTCATAAAATATTTACAATATTTCATTCTTTTTTTCTTTTCTTTTATTTATTCTATAATTTTGGCTTTAATTACATTATTTTATACACTATTTACATGTACATGCATGAATGCTAAGATGCTCTAATTAAGGGTATTTACACACATTTACTAGGGTTTTTGAGGCCAAAATGATAGAATAAAGATGATGAAATGTGGATTCATCATCCCCCTATACTTTACCTTTGCTAGTCCCTAGCAAACGCTTATGCAATAAGTGCAGAAAAGAAAACAAAGAAAAGAAAAAGAAGAAAGTAGATTTAGTTTAATGATCAAACTTGTCTTCACAAAATCAAAGTTTGGAGCTTAAGTCGGACCTTTGGAATTTTAGTGCTGGCGGAACCTTAATGAGAACCTAATTTGAAATCTAACAGTCTTTGAGAATCCCAAAACTCTGTCTAAGTATCCTCAATAGCCAGGTTAGAAATATCTCAACTCATACGCAAACTCTTACGACTATGAATCTGACTCGTACAGTGTAAGTGATAGTGGCTCTCCCCAACTAGAATGACAAAGAAATTGACTTCTCCAGCATGACAACCCAATGATCCCCCAATCCAACAACTCCATCCTCGAGGAGCGGGGTATTCCCTTCTAAGTTAAAGTGGCAACCAGCTCAAGAGGAGGGGGTGAAGAGAAGAATGGACGGTAGCCAGTGTAGCTACCTATCCTGGGATGCAAGACCAGTGTAGTCAAGTCATCCAGCTGTAGGCTCACATATTTGACTTTGGAACTCAAGCTTGGTTATTGACTTTACAACATTTATACATACTTTGCAGGCATTTTATTTTTGTATAGGCCTGAATATATATATATATATATATATATATATATATATATATTTGAAATACTATTCACAACAGCATTTACATCAGGAGTTTTTCCTCTTGAGCCAGTAGACTATCCCTCTTTTGAAGCTTTATTGCAACCCACTCTTCTGTCTTTAGACTTCCTCATCATTGGACGGGTTGGGGTGCACTTCCCTCCCTAGAGGAGGACAAATGTTTCCACTAGTGTGCATCTCATACTGGAAAATCCAATCCCCTCACCACTCCAACTGAGTTGAGCCATGTGAAAGGTGCAGGTGTCCAAGTTAGGTCATTAAAAACAAGAGTCGTGCGTGTGCTCCGAAATACTCTACTTAGGCAGTCAAGAATCCATTGAACCAAGTCCCGTGATCCTCAAAGAATTAAGTCAACTAGACCTGAAGTACCTCAAACCCAGTTCCTATAAGGTTCCTGTTATTAGGTAGATTTTAAGGTTCAATCAATCTCCAATCTCCAGATTTTACTTAGACTTGTTCAACTATCAAACTCAATCCGAAAAATGCTCATGCTATGCAAATGATACGCGGAATGCAGAAAATATTTTTGTGATGCAATTTTCAAAGATTTTGAACTTTTTATGGATTTTTGAAAAGATGATGATGATGCATATGCAATAATTTTTTGTATTTTTTTAAAAAAGATTTTTCAAATGTTTTTGGATTTTAATTTTGCAAATATTTTTGGGATTTTTGAAAATAAAAAGTTTTTGGCTAAAAGCTAGATTAAAATATTTTCACGGGAGTGCTTCTTATATATACAAGAAGTGGATTTTAAGAATTTATAGGGTAAGTGATCAATTTTATAAGTATATATAGTGGATTTTAGGTGTGATGTATGTATTCCTCAAACTTATTTGACACAGGTTTTTCAAACAATTTTGAAAACTATAGTCCAAAATAATTTTTACAAACATTTTACAAACATGTACACACATTTAAAAATCATTTTGCAAAGGTTTTCAAAACATTATGTACAGGTTTTTCAAAACATTTTTTCAACCAACTTTCAAACCATTTGCAAATCATTTTTCAAACATTTTATTTCACACAAAGAAAATAAATTTTCAAAACAAAACATTTTTACAAAGGTTGAAAACAAGTAACAAAACATTTTGAAAATAGTTTTCAAAAGATTTTCACACAGATTTTCACCTGATTTATTAATCAGTAAATACAAAAGAATTTGAGGAACAATAACATCTTTTTATTAAGGCTTTTAATGAATTTTAATGAATTATTAGCCATAATTATTAAGAAAATACGAAAGTACGAGTTATGGCTAAAGTGTATACATAGTATATACGACCCCCCTATATTAGCTTGAGCTATGTCCTCATAGATCGGAGAGAAAAGAGAAGACATAACTCTTACTGAGTATAGGCAAGTCTAAAGAATAGCTGAATAAACGAATGAACGAATGAACCAATGAGAAGTTGACTGTCCCCCCTATACTTAGGATCAAATAATCCTTAGTATAGCAGACTGTACAAAATGCAGGGAGGGTCAAGGGTGGGAATGAACAAATCGTACTCGGATTGTCTCCCCCTATACTTAGGGTAAGATATCCCTAAGTATAGACAAGAAGAGGAGACAATGGAGAGGATCGAAACAAATGGAACACTCGGGGTGCACACCCCCTATACTTAGGACAAAGTGCGTCCTAAGTATAGAAGACCGTCAATAAGGGGCGACACCTTGTTGATAGATACAGAAGATAGAAAAGGAAAAGAAGAAAAGAAGAAAAGAAATTAACAGATGGAAGAATGATATAGATAGATGGATCTGTACAGCGGAAGATGGAATTGATCACCATGTATGAGATGCAGATGATAAGAGTCAAAGAATACATCTCATACCAGAAGAATGGGGGCAACGTCAATGGCCGGAGGGTCATGATCTAGATATAGTTTCAGGCACTGACCATTGACACGGAAGGTAGAGGAAGATGACGGTTCGGATATGTCAATACTGCCATTGTCATGTACCTTCCTGACCACATAAGGACCTTTCCACTTGCTCTGTAGTTTCCCTGAAAATAATTTCAGCCTGGAATCAAACAACCATACTCGCTGATCTGGCTCAAACTGTTTATGGCTGATATGGGAATTGTGCCATGTTTTCACTTTCTCCTTGTACTGTAGGCTGCTAGAAAAGGCTGTATCTCTCAGTTCCTCCAGGGCTGCCAACTCTGCTCTCCGTTGTTCTCCTATACTCTCGGGATCCAATAATAGCTCAGTAACTGCCCAAAGTGACTTGTGCTTTATTTCCACAGGAAGATGGCACGGCTTGCCATAGACGAGTCGAAAGGGAGATGTCCCTAATGGATTCTTGAAGGAAGTCCGATAGTCCCACTAGACCGAGTCCAAAAGCTGTGACCAATCCTTTCGGTCTGGACGGACAACCTTCTGTTGGATAGTCTTTATCTCCCGATTCGAAACTTCGGCAAGACCATTAGTCTGAGGGTGATACAGTATGGCAACACGATGGTCAATGCTGAACTCGTCTGCAAGGGCCCTAACCTTGTCATTGATAAAATGAGACCCCTTGTCTGAAATCAAGACTCTAGGTACCCCGAACCGTGAAATGATATTTTTCCTCAAAAATTTACACACAGTTTTAGCATCTGCGGCTCGGGCGTGATGACCTCAACCCATCGGCTGACATAATCTACAACGAGCAAAATGTGCTCAAATCCCTAACTCTTAGGAAATGGGCCCATGAAATCAATCCCCCATGCATCAAAAACCTCACAAAAGTGAATGGGCTGCATGGGCATCATGTCTCTCTGTCCGCAGGTTCCTATCTTCTGACAGTCAGTACATCTCTTCACGAACTCATCTGAATCCTTGAAGAGAGTAGGCCACCAAAGGCCGGATTGAAACACCTTCTATGCTGTCCTTTTCTCAGAATGATGTCCTCCTGCCTCAAGCTTGTGGCAGTATGTGAGGACGCTATGTTGCTCTTCTTGAGGAATGCACCTCCTCCAGATGTTATCCCCTCCTTCATGATAAAGGACGGGATCCTCCCAATGGTAAAGCTTGGCCTTCTCCAGGAAGGTCTCGAGCTTCTGCCTGGGCCAACATTGTGGAACTGTCTTGGCAACAAGATAGTTCACAATGTCGGCTTACCATGGGAGCGAGGTGATAGCCAAGATCGCATCATCTGGAAATGACTCTGTGATAGGTACGCTGGGCTCAGATTCCTCAAGGTTCTCCAAACGGGAAAGATGATCCACCACCACATTCTTAACTCCATGCTTATCCTTAATCTCAATATCAAATTCCTAGAGAAGAAGGATCCATCTGGTAAGGCGTGCTTTGGCATCCTTCTTAGCCATTAAGTACCAGATGGCGGTGTGATCTGTATAGATAGTCACTCTAGATCCGAGAATATATGATCTGTACTTATCCAAAGCAAATACTACGGCTAGCATCTCTTTTTCTGTCACAGTATAATTCCGCTGAGCGGCATCCAAAGTCCGGCTGGTGTAGTGAATGGCAAACGACAATCCATCCCTTCTCTGTCCAAGCACAGCCCCAATGGCAAAATCGGAAGCATCCATCATGATCTCGAATTGGAGAGACCAATCGGGTGGCTGAAGGACAGGAGCCGAAACAACCATACTCTTGAGAGTCTCAAAAGACGCAAGACACTTATCATCTACAATGAACTCGGTGTCTTTTATCAGCAAATCAGTAAGCGGTCGGGCAATCCGACTGAAGTCCTGGATAAACCGTCGGTAGAAACCAACATGCCCCAGAAAAGATCGCAATTGATGCAGATTGGATGGTGGATTGAGTTTTCTAATGATATCTACCTTGGCCGGATCAACCTCCATGGCCCTGTTGGAGATGATATGACCAAGGACCGTCCCTTGAGTCAGCATGAAGTGACTCTTCTCCCAAGACAAGACAAGATTGACCTCTATGCAGCGCTGAAGCACACGATCTAGGCAGTCAAGACAAGCATCGAACCCGTCGCCATAGACCGAGAAGACATCCATGAAGACCTCTAAGCAGTCACCCACCTTGTCCGAGAATATGGACAACATGCACCTTTGGAATGTCGCTGGAGCGTTACATAGACCAAAGGGCATCCGTCTGAAAGCATAAGTCCCAAACAGACAGGTGAATGTCGTTTTCTCCTGGTCTTCGAATGCAATGGCCACCGGATTATAATCGGAGTACCCGTCAAGAAAACAGTAATGACTCTTTCTGGCTAGCCTCTCGATAATCTAATCAATGAATGGTAGCGGGAAATGATCCTTCTTGGTGTCTTGATTCAATCGTCTATAGTCCACACAGACCCTCCAAGAAGTGGGTACTCGGGTAGCGATCTCCTCTCCAGACTCACTCACAACTATAGTGATACCCGTCTTCTTGGGTACCACATGTAATGGACTAACCCATTTGGAGTCAGAGATGAGGTAGTTAAAATCATCGCTCCACCACTTCGATATTTCTTTCACGACTACATCTCGAAGATTCGGGATCAGCCATCGCTGGAACTCACGGGACGACCTAGCATCATCCTCAAGATAGATGTGGTGGGAGCACAGAGCCAGACTAATCCCCTGGAGATCAGCTATACTCCAACCTATCGCCTTGCGGTTTCTTTTAAGAACCTCCATTAGACGAGATTCTTGCTCTCCAGTCAAACCTGTTGAGATAATGACTGGGTGCATATCTGGCTCACCCGCAATGAATCTATACTTCAGCAACTGCGGCAGAGGTTTCAGTTTTGGACAACTGGGAGGTGGCAGATCTGGCTTCTGATATGTCTGTGTGAAGGCGACCAGGTCTGCATGTGAGAACTCTCCCACTGCATGAATACCTGACGAAGGGAGCCCTGCTGAATCATCAATAAACTGTACTGGCTCGCACTCTGTCATGGCTGTTGTCTTAGAAGGAATCAGACACGGCAAATATTCATCAAAATCATCCCAATCAATGTCTAAATCCGAGGGATCTGAAGTAGATGAACAAGACTAAAAATCATCAGCACCACTCGTCCCAACGCTATCGGCCTCAACGGTATCCTCGTCCAGGGGTATGCTCTCCAAACTCTCGACTGCCATAAGCTTTAAGTATGGTGAATCTGTAGGCAAGGCAAGGGTCTGTGCTACGGGATCTGTCCAGGTAGATTAATCGTCTGTCATCACAAAATCACACTCCTGGTGGATGTCTAGCTCATCCTCTGTCATCTGCGCAGCTTCGCTGGACTGCTCTGAGCATTCTAGTTCTCTGGCTCTGGTTTCCTCGATCGTCTCTATTTGTATGGTTTCGCCCTCTACGCGAAAACATACCTTCCCACTATCATGATCGGTCACCGCCTTGGCTGTGGCCAAGAATGGGCGTCCAAGTATGATGGGGGCATCGGTTACCGACTCAGGGATCTCCATGTCCAGTACAACAAAGTCCACGGAAAATTTCAGGCCCTGAATGGTAACGAGCACGTCTCTCAATAACCCTTCGGCCTCTTAGTCGACCTACCAGCAAACTGAAGGACTGTCCTACTCCTAAGAAGAGGACCAAACTCAAATCGGTCGAGTAAGGCTGCCGGAAGAAGGTTAATCGAAGAGCCGCTGTCTAATAGAGTACGATCAAACTGCTGCTCCTGAATCTCGCATCAGACATAGGGAGCTCCTGCATCTGATCGCTTGGCTGGCAGTTTGTTCTGAATGGTGCAGCAAGTGGAATGGGTGAGCACATGGATCTTATCTTTGTGGTTCCTCCTCTTCCTGCGGACTGTAGTCTTCTCTTTCAAATTCTTTTTGAAGAGGGGGATGTGCTCATGTGCTTCCTGTAGAGTCAGCTGAATGTGGAACCTGTCAATCATCTGGTTGCTGAACTCTACCTGTTGGGTCTTTTTAGGATTTTCTCTTTTATTCCCCTTCGCCCGGTGAAGTGCTTTGGGGAAGGGGATAGTAGAGGCCTCCGTAGATGGAGGGCTAGGATGAGGTTCCTGTGCCTGTGAAGGAAAAGAATCCATACCATGATCATCATTTAACACATATGGATCTGAAATTTGAACAGAAACCTTTCCTTTATTCATCTTTTTATTATTTTTTGTTGTTACCACAGTCCATAGATACAAAAGGTGGTAACACCACAGAAGGAAACTCAACAAAAGAAGATGTGGTGGCCTCAGTACCACCAACGACACCTGTCTTCGCGGCATCAGCACCGCACTCTGGCTCTGCATCCAAAATGGTGGCTTCAGCACCACCGTCTGCATCTGGTATCACGACGGCCTCAGTACCGTCGTCTGGCTCTCCATCATTGGTGGCATCAGCACCACCGTCTTCAACATCATCATTAGCAACATCAGCACCGCTACTCTGCTCATCTGGCGCTCCTGGTTCTGCTTGTGGCTGTCGCTCAGATGAGGTGCCGCCAGGTGGCATCCTACCACTCCTAGTAGTCACAAAATCAACATCATACAAAGAAGAAGACATGTCACTCAAATAATCACTAGGAGAGGTATCCTCTATGAACTATACCTGCTCAGACTTTCTTTTCAGATTGTTCGGATTTGGTTCAATCTGAGCTGGTATGGAGGCCTTGCCTTGATGATATCTCTCATCTCCTACTGGAACTCATCCATTTCTTGCCGGAAGGATGCTCGCTGTTCGGAGAGAAAGCGGGCAAGGTCATCTAGAGCTGGGTTCTCAAAAGCGGGTGCCTGAGAACCGAACGAGTTTCCCTGCTGGAAATGAGGCTGTTGCTGCTGCTGGTGAGGATAATGCTGGGGAGGATGGGAGTATGATTGTTGAGGCGGTTGTCGCTGCCTCCACTGCTGATTGTTGTAGGCAGGACGAGGACCATGCTGGTATTGCTGCTGGGCATACTGGGTCTTCTACTGTTGTGGCTGGCTGCTCTGCTGTCCCTGAGCCGGAGGCTGCTACTAAGATGAGGTGCCACCATTGCCCCAACGGATTCCGGGGTGATTGTGACAAATCCCGGGCTGTGGGTACCGGTCGTACCAAATCCCATTGACTTCCATCAATGGCTCCTGCTCGAAGGATGGTGGGGGTAGAACCGCCAGTGGCTGATCAGGCTGATATACCACCATCTGAGTGTCCTGAGATGGAAGCTGCGATGGGTAGTACTGTAGCAACGGAACCAGCTCTGCCTGAATGTGGTTGACCTGGCAGTACGAGGCAGAGGGCTGGTTGGAGCTGCTACTGCTAGGATCAGCTCGTGACCTGGGAGGCTGCTGGGAAGAGGTTTGTGCCTCCTGGACGCAAAGAATCTGCATCTTCAGGTCGCTCATGGTCTTTGGTAATCTGGTCCATCTGGGCCAGTCCTTAAATCTGCTTCTTCTCGAGGATCTCGAGACGGTCCAGCTTCTCACTAATTATGCCCATGTTGGCTGCGGTTGATTCGGCTTGGGCTGCTGCCGCCGACGGAGTGTGAGGACCGGCATCGATGCGGGCGATCCTCTGAAATGATCCCACTCCTTGGTGGGGTTTCTGTTATGTGTAGACGCGGGCATGGGTCGTAACTGTCGAGTTATCTGCCATCCTTTCATAAATGGACCAAACATCGTCTTCACCCTTGGAAAAGTATGACCCACCACAAGAGGCGTTAACAAGCCCCTTCATCTCCGGTGTCAGCCCACAAAAGAAACTCTGCACCAGATTGGGCTTGGATATATCATGATGTGGACACCGGTCAATGAGCTCTCTGAATCGATCCCAAGCTTCATGGAATTCTTCATTTGGGATCATTACGAAGTTGCTGATCATTGCTCTTGCTGCGTTCGTCCGGCTGAGAGGATAATACTTGTTCAGGTATGCGGTCCGGAGGTCTGCCCAAGTGTCGACGAACCTCCCCAAATGTTTGAGCCAATACGCAGCTCTGTCGACCAAAGAGAAGAGGAAGGCTATCATCTTGATGGTGTCCTCAGTCACCAGCCTATCATGAATGGTATTGCAGATCATTTCGAATTCTTGGAGGTGGAGATGTGGCTCTTCGGTCGCCAGCCCATGAAATTTGGGAAGTAGCTGAATCGTGTGCGGCGAAGCTCGAAGTCTCCATGGATGGGCGGGAGTCGGATCCACCGATGAGTAAGGGAGGTTGCAGAATTGTGCAATTCTCTCATGATGGTCAGCGGCGGCCTCTCCTGGTTGGGTTCTCCTCCCTCATTCTCTACAACTGGTATATCACCTCCACCGCCACAGTCCCCAGATCTGTTCTCTTGCATCTATGCGATCTCTCTCATGAGGTCACCCATAAAGACTCCCTGGTCTCGGATCTGTCTCTGCATTGTCTCCAGGGATGCTAGAAGTGAATTGTTGATGGCGGCTTGATCATATAAGAATGAAGGGTGCTCGTGCTCATCTGGGTGTTCTCCTCTATCTGCCATCTCTGGATTCTCTGAAAAAGCAAAAGAATCCATCTCAAGTTCCGTTAAATGCTCTGAGCTCTGTGATGCACTAAATTCTGAAACTCTTGGACTGATGGAAGGAAAATGAGAAGGGTGGTCGAGGGGGAACAGGGTGGAAGTGAACGCAGGCTCGAAGAGTGGGTATGGACTCTCAGAGGTTGCCCTAGATGAATAGGGAGGAGTGCTGGATAGCGGTGCCGACAAAGTTGGCCTAAGAGACCTCCTTCCCATCATTGTGATTATTCAGTAGAGCAAGGTAAATGAAGAAGAAGAAGAAGGGCAAATTTGCGCACAATTGTGCTGTGTTTTTGATCTTGACCTAAATGTGACTAGCAATCAAACACAAAATAAGGGGATTCACCAACTCAACACGTGAAGCCGTAAAGGTTTGGCTTTTATCTTTGTGGTTTTTAGCTTGAATTTAAGAATTTATCTTTTAACGAGTCCTTAGAGCGCTATGCCTATAAGAGCGATAGTACTACCGGAAAAGTATTCATGTACTTGTCCTCCTCCTGTGTAACCTGTAGCCTGCGCTTTTTGAGGTCCTTGTAACCCTTCCTGGATCCCTACTCAACCAAAGAAAAGAGGGAGGAAACCGATAGGCGAAACCGATACTTCGGATCTCGCTCGCAACGGAATCACCCGTGAGCGTGCAAGACCCTACTCTAACGCAGACGGTGAGACAGACACACCCATGAAGGCGTGGCCTATGCTCGATACTTCGGACAAGGTCGATGCTTACACAATAGTGAGTCACCAATGATGATCAAGCCCTACTCGTCTACGTACGATAGTAGCGCCAATACTTCGGAAATCCAGGCGATACACAAGGCAGCCACAAGCTGGGTTTTTGGCTCTAATCCTTACAAAGTCGCTCAACTCACTTGGAAGGAGACCTTCCCATGCAACCTGAATACAAGTGAGGGTGTTACTCTCCCCAAGCAATGAATCCAATTACAAATTTTATTTAGGTCAAATTTTTCTTAGAAGTCCCTTTTTTAATTTTTTTTGTGTTATCGCTTCTTTTGAGTTGATTCAAACAAGCGCCTAACGTTTTTGTTTTTTCTTGATTCCTACTTGATCCAAAAATAGAGCGAGAAAAGAGTCGGAAAAGCCGTGCAAGTCGGCACCAAGATGGAAATCTCACCTTTGTGCCTATATGATGAATGCAAAGATAGAAAGACTTACAGTGCCTCCAGCTCTCTCCATGCGGGATGCAAAGCATAAATTTATAAACCTAATCTACATGCTGATATGCACACGGAAATCGTCCTAAGAAGGCAATTGCTAACGTTAAGAACCACAAGTCAACCACCAATCTCCAGTCCTAAAGTTTGGTCTAGGCTCACCCCTCCTCCTCTCGACACATCGAGTTCAGGAGAAGCGCTTGGCAAGATGAGCTCGCGGTGCGACGGATCAAAGACGATGATTAACTATTTAATTAAACTAAGTTCAAATACGCACTATAGGTACATGCAATGGTTATTAGGGTGTTTGGACCTAATCTAATCGATCAAGCAATGCCTAAAATCTAAGGGCTCAGAAAGCTCAAAAAGCAAAAATGTAAACAAACAATCACAATCAAAGCAAAAATAAGAACTATACGCTGTTGCTCCCCGGCAACGGCACCATTTGATAATCAAGGATTTCGAGGGTCGTACGGTTTCACATGGCAAAATCGCAGTCGGTGTCTTGACCGCTCAAAAATCCCTAATTAATCAACAATTAACTCACAATGTAAATATCAAACAATGACAAGCAAAAGTGGAGTTAAAATTTATTATAACTCTACAAACAGGTGTATAGGTGTAAGTATGTAGAGGTCGATCACAGGAAGCAAGGCAGGATAGATCGGGAAAATGCAAAATGATGTGAGTGTGATTAATTGTCTACAAGCTTGCAAATGTTTTTGTGGGTTTTTAATTTTCAATATTATTTTTTAAATTTTTAATTTTGTATTCGCTTTTTAATTTTCTAATTTTATATTTTCTTTTTATATTTTATATTATTTTTTTATTTTCTTTTTTTGTCAATATTGGATTATATAGACAATATAAGAAAAGAGGGGATATAATATTTATAAAAATAAGGAAAAATGCTCAACAATTAGGAAATAAAATATTTTTGGTCTTTTTATATTTTTCTACTATTTTTGTGATTTTTGGGGATTTTTCAGAATATTTTTGGTAATTTTGAATGGCAAAATAAAGAAAATAGTGAATTAAGATTCTAGCTGAAACTAAAATGGGAATAAAAAATAGAAAACATTATCAAAATTTTCCCAAATTAATTTTAAAATAAGATTAATAAAATGGGGAACCTAAAAGAACTAAATTTGTATTTTTCTGATTTTTCTTTGATTTTTTCGATTTTTATGAAGTGTTTGGGTGTTTTCTAATTTTTAAGGTTTTTGTTTTGAAATTTTTGGTGATTTTTGGATTGACACTAGAATAAACTAAAATACACGGTAGGTGATTTTTTTTGGAATTTTTCAAGGTGTCTTGCTAATTTTTATGGATTTTCTAAGATGACATTACTAAAAATGCATGTTTTTGATTTTTAATATAGATTAAAATGAATAAAAATTGAATGCAAAAATATGGCGTGAATATGCAATGCAACATGAGCCTAAGTTAATTTTTGTGGAATTTTTCGAGTTAAAATGAAGCACTAAATAAATAGAGCAAACAAGCAAAAATACACATCCTAGTAGGGGTATAAATGCAAATAAGCAAACGCCAGGGGCTGCACTGCAATTTTCTCACAAAATATACTACTGAATAAAATATTTAATGGGCCAAACACAAATAACCAAACCAGCAAGGGTTTCCCTACAAATAACCCACCAGGGCGCGTGACTGGCATGCGCTTGGGAGGGACCTGTTCGTAATATCCAAAACTCCAAGGGGCTTAGATGCAATTTTTCCAAAACTTTTACACTTAATACAAAAATTACTGGACTAAAGCGAAATAAGGAAACCCTTGAGGAGGTCCTCGCAAAATGCCCTTCACCTCACGTGTACAGGTCACGTGAGGTGACGTGGCCAGGACCTATTTGCAAATACTGAAAGTTCGGGGGCCTAGTTATAATTATTACAAAACTTTTTAAACTGCAGACAAATGTTTGAGGACTAAATAGAAATACAAAAATGTGTGTGGTGAATAATGCAAAATACCCCTAAGCACGTGATCCAACAGCCGTGGCTGATTCACTTGACACGTGGCGACGATCTGACGGCCGATGACGCTTCATCTGTAACGACCATGATTAGAAGATCTGGGCGTAATCGAACGACCTGGGCTCGAGCAGATCCAACGGCAGCTGCACAATCTGGGGCTTCGCCTCGATCCGACGGCTACGAAGGCCAGAGCAAGAACCGTGGAGGAGCGCCGACGAGGCGACTTTCTCCGAGGTCCTGCTCCGTCTCCTGCGGGCTTCTGGGCTTTAAAATGAGGCTGAAACCTCCCGACGGCCAGGGCTAGCTCCTGGGGGCTTTAAAATGTCTCGATGATGGTCGAGGCTCGCAGAGGAAGGCGATGGAGCTGGAGAGCTCAGCCGAGCTCCGGCGAGGTTCAAAAATGCTCCCAGGTACGAGTCAAAGGGCGTTGACCTGCAAAACAAAGTGAGAGGCTCCAGGGCAAGTTGCCTGGACCCCGCGGAGGTGGAATAGCGACGCGAAACGATGAGGAGGTGGTCGGCCGGAGGAGCGCTCCGGCGAGATTGGAATGGATGCGGATTCGATCGATGAAACTTAAAATTTTTAGAGTTCTTTTAATCCTAAGGCTACGGGAAACAAAATGCGACAAAAATAAAAGGGAAACGTGGCTACCTCAATGGTGAAGACTGGAGGGAAGGGGGTGCCTCGACGCCGGCGAAGGCAGAGGTCGTGGAGCCACCTCAGGCAACGCTCGACCCTCCTGAAGGCGTCAACAGGGAGCTGACACCTTCCTAGAGCTTCAAGGATCGAAAGGGGAGCTAAACCTATGGAGTGAGGGGTTCAATTTTCAAATCAAAGTTGGGGCTCCATTATATGTGGTTTGACCCTGCGAACTGGGGTGGTCCAAAGATTAAGGGAGATTGACGCAATCGCTGGACCAATGCCCAAGTCAATCACTGGGCGAGCAAGGCGGATGGTTGAGGAGAAATTTTGCAGAAGGAATCGAGGCGAAAGGGTAAAAGTCTTGACCTAGAAAAATCCGCCAAAGCGGCCAAAAACTAGGTCTGACACAGGCTACAGGGGGAAGGATGCCTAGTTGACCGGGGTCAACTAGGGATTGCACCTGGTTGGTCCACGTGGACCAACCAGGAAAAACCCTGGAAAATTATTTTGTAAATTCAATTTAAAATAGAAAATGAACGAATTAAATTTTGGTTATTAAATGAAAAATATTTATTATTTTACAAAGTACTTTATTCCGATTTTTATTTATTTTTATGAGGTATATTTTTACAAGTTACCTTTTATAGCCCATATAGGTATATTACCTATATATTTTATTCTTTTATTTTTATTTTGTGGCTTTAATTCATTTAATTGTGTTTATTATTTTATAAAATTGTAAAGTATTTTTATACACTTAATTATATTTTTATTTTATTTTTCTGAGGTATTTTGTACACTTAATAAAATAAAAGTAGTATTAATATAGGTTTGTATATAGGTATGAAACCTATGTATTAGATAAATATAAGTATTTTATTCTGTGTTTCTTTTGCATTTTTATTCTGATTTTAATACACACAAATATTATAAGTAATATTTACAAAATTATAAAAATATAAAATTATAAAAATAATGAATAAATAATAAATTGAATATTTTAATCTGTACAAGTATACAATGTGGGTCCAAAACTCAACTTTCAAACCGTAGCTCCGCTAAATGCGAAACCACCACCATTAAATAGCTTATTTTTAACTATATACAATTAAATGTGAGTTTGATGCATTTGGAGTTTTCATTTGTGAGATACAGGTCTGGGAAGTTGGGATTCTGGATTTTTATTCAGACCATAACTTTTTATCTGTACATTATTTTTGAGTGAAATCAAATTTTTATTTTTCTCTATTTAATTATCTACAACTTTCATGAACAAAGTTTCTTTATTTGATGTACAAAAAGTGGAACCAAAAATAGGTCCCAAAATAAATAAAGAATGAATTAAAAAGTATAGATATTTGACCGTTATCTCCCCCTACTTTATTCCTTGTCGACCTATTCATCAAGATGCCTAGGTCTCGGGGTTTCGGGTCATAAAATATTTACAATATTTTATTCTTTTTTTCTTTTCTTTTATTTATTCTATAATTTTGGCTTTAATTACAGTATTTTATACACTATTTACATGTACATGCATGAATGCTAAGATGCTATAATTAAGGGTATTTACACGCATTTAATAGGGTTTTTGAGGCCAAAATGATAGAATAAAGATGATGAAATGTGGATTCATATACTTTACCTTTGCTAGTCCCTAGAAAACGCTTATGCAATAAGTGCATAAAAGAAAACAAAGGAAAGAAAAAGAAGAAAGTAGATTTAGTTTAATGATCAAACTTGTCTTTACAAAATCAAAGTTTGGAGCTTAAGTCAGACCTTTGGAATTTTAGTGCGGGCAGAACCTTAATGAGAACCGAATTCGAAATCCAACGGTCTCTGAGAATCCCAAAACTCTGTCCAAGTCTCCTCAATAGCCAGGTCATAAATATCTCAACTCATACGCAAACTCTTACGACTATGAATCTGACTCGTACAATGTAAGTGATAGTGGCTCTCCCCAACTAGAATGACAAAGAAATTGACTTCTCCAGCATGACAACCCAATGATCCCCCAATCCAAAAACTCCATCCTCGAGGAGCGGGGTATTCCCTTCTAAGTTCAAGTGGCAACCAACTCAAGAGGAGGGGGTGAAGAGAAGAATGGACGGTAGCCAGTGTAGCTACCTATCCTGGGATGCAAGACCAGTGTAGTCAAGTCATCCAACTGCAGGCTCACATATTTGACTTTGGAACTCAAGCTTGCTTATTGACTTTACAATATTTATACATACTTTGCAGGAATTTTATTTTTGTACAGGCCTGAATATATATTTTTTTGAAATACTATTCACAGCAGCATTTACATCAGGAGTTTTTCCTCTTGAGCCAGTAGACTATCCCTCTTTTGAAGCTTTATTGCAACCCGCACTCTCCTGTCTTTAGACTTCCTCATCATGGGACGGGTTGGGGTGCACTTCCCTCCCTAGAGGAGGACAAATGTTTCCACTTGTGTGCGTCTCATACCGGCAAATCCAATCCCCTCACCACTCCAACTGAGTTGAGCCATGTGAAAGGTGCAGGTGTCCAAGTTAGGTCATAATCAACAAGAGTCGTGCGTGTGCTCCGAAATACTCTACTTAGGCAGTCAAGAATCCATTGAACCAAGTCCCGTGATCCTCAAAGAATTAAGTCAACTAGACCTGAAGTACCTCAAACCCAGTTCCTATAAGGTTCCTGTTATTAGGTAGATTTTAAGGTCCAATCAAGCTCCAATCTTGGGATTTTACTTAGACTTGTTCAACTATCAAACTCAATCCGAAAAATGCTCATGCTATGCAAATGATATGCAGAATGCAGAAAATATTTTTGTGATGCAGTTTTCAATGATTTTGAACTTTTTATGGATTTTTGAAAAGATGATGATGATGCATATGCAATATTTTTTTGTATTTTTTTTCAAAAAGTTTTTTCAATTTTTTTTGGATTTTAATTTTGCAAATGTTTTTAGGGTTTTTTGAAAACAAAAAGTTTTTGGCTAAAAGCTAGGTTAAAATATTTACACGAGAGTGCTTCTTATATATACAAGAAGTGGATTTTAAGAATTTACAGGGTAAGTGATCAATTTTATAAATATATAGTGGATTTTAGGTGTGATGTATGTATTCCTAAAACTTATTTGACACAGGTTTTTCAAATAATTTTGAAACTATAGTCCAAAATAATTTTTACAAACATTTTACAAACATGTACACACATTTAAAAATCATTTTGCAAAGGTTTTCAAAACACTATATATAGGTTTTTCAAAATGTTTTTACAACAATTTTTCAAACCATTTGCAAATCATTTTTCAAACATTTTATTTCACACAAAGAAAATAAATTTCCAAAACAAAACATTTTTACAAAGGTTGAAAACATGTAACAAAACATTTTCAAAATAGTTTTCAAAAGATTTTCACACAGATTTTCAAACTATTTTTCAAACATTTTGCAAAAAAACATTTTCACCTGATTTATTAATCACTAAATACAAAGGAATTTGAGGAACAATAACATCTTTTTATTAAGGCTTTTAATGAATTTTAATGAATTATTAGCCATAATTATTAAGAAAATACGAAAGTACGAGTTATGGATAAAGTATATACATAGTATATACGACCCCCCTATACTTAGCTTGAGCTATGTTCTCATAGATTGGACAGAAAAGAGAAGACATAACTCGTACTAAGTATAGGCAAGTCTAAAGAATAACTGAATGAACGAATGAACGAATGAACCAATGAGAAGTTAGCCGTCCCCCCTATACTTAGGATCAAATAATCCTAAGTATAGCAGACTGTACAAAACGTAGGGAGGGTCAAGGGTGGGAATGAACAAATCGTACTCAGATTGTCTCCCCCTATACTTAGGGTAAGATATCCCTAAGTATAGACAAGAAGAGGAGACAATGGAGAGGATTGAAATAAATGGAACACTTGGGGTGCATACCCCCCTATACTTAGGACAAAGTGCGTCATAAGTATAGAAGACTGTCAATAAGGGGCGACACCGTGTTGATAGATACAGAAGATAAAAAAGGAAAAGAAGAAAAGAAGAAAAGAAGAAAAGAAATTAACAGATGGAAGAATGATATAGACAGATGGATCTGTACATCGGAAGATGGAATTGATCCTCATGTATGAGATGCAGATGATAAGAGTCAAAGAACACATCTCATACCAGAAGAATGGGGGCAACGTCAATGGTCGGCGGGTCATGATCTAGATATAGTTTCAGGCGCTGACCATTGACACAGAAGGTAGAGGAAGATGACGGTTCGGATATGTCAATACTGCCATTGTCATGTACCTTCCTGACCACATAAGGACCTTTCCACTTGCTCTGTAGTTTCCCTGGAAATAATTTCAGCCTGGAATCAAACAACCATACTCGCTGATCTGGATCAAACTGTTTATGGCTGATATGGGAATCATGCCATGTTTTCACTTTCTCCTTGTACTGTAGGCTGCTAGAAAAGGCTGTATCTCTCAGTTCCTCTAGGGCTGCCAACTCTGCTCTCCGTTATTCTCCTATACTCTCGGGATCCAATAATAGCTCAGTAACTGTCCAAAGTGACTTGTGCTTTATTTCCACACGAAGATGGCACGGCGTGCCATAGACGAGTCGAAAGGGAGATGTCCCTAATGGATTCTTGAAGGAAGTCCGATAGGCCCACAAGACCGAGTCCAAAAGCTGTGACCAATCCTTTCGGTCTGGGTAGACAACCTTCTGTAGGATAGTCTTTATCTCCCAGTTCGAAACATCGACAAGACCATTAGTCTGAGGGTGATACGGTGTGGCAACACGATGGTCAATGCCGAACTCGTCTGCAAGGGCCTTAACCTTGTCATTGATGAAATAAGACCCCCCGTCTGAAATCAAGACTCTAGGTACCCCGAACCGTGAAATGATATTTTTCCTCAAAAATTTACACATAGTTTTAGCATCTGCGGCACGGGCGGGGATGGCCTCAACCCATCGGCTGACATAATCTATAGTGAGCAAAATGTGCTCAAATCCCTGACTCTTAGGAAATGGGCCCATGAAATCAATCCCCCATGCATCAAAAACCACACAAAAGTGAATGGACTGCGTGGGCATCCTGTCTCTCTGTCTGCAAGTTCCCATCTTCTGACAGTCAGTACATCTCTTCACAAACTCATCTGAATCCTTAAAGAGAGTAGGCCACCATCTGAATCCTGTGCTGTCCTTTTCCCAGAATGATGTCCTCCTGCCTCAAGCTTGTGGCAGTATGTGAGGACGCTATGCTGCTCTTCTTGAGGAATGCACCTCCTCCAGATGCTATCCCCTCCTTCATGATAAAGGACGAGATCCTCCCAATGGTAAAGCTTGACCTTCGCCAGGAAGGTCTCGAGCTTCTGCCTGGGCCAACCTTGTGGAACTGTCTTGGCAACAAGATAGTTCACAATGTCGGCGTACCATGGGAGCGAGGTGATAGCCAAGATCGCCTCATCTGGAAACATCTCTGTGATAGGTGCGCTGGGCTCAGATTCCTTAAGGTTCTCCAAACGGGAAAGATGATCCGCCACCACATTCTTAACTCCAGGCTTATCCTTAATCTCAATATCAAATTCCTGGAGCAGAAGGATCCATCTGGTAAGGCGTGCTTTGGCATCCTTCTTAGCCATTAAGTATCGGATGGCGGTGTGATCTGTATAGATAATCACTCTAGATCCAAGAATATATGATCAGTACTTATCCAAAGCAAAGACTACGGCCAACATCTCTTTTTCTGTCATAGTATAATTGCGCTGAGCGACATCCAAAGTCCGGCTGGCGTAGTGAATGGCAAACGACAATCCATCCCTCCTCTGTCCAAGCACAACACCAACGGCAAAATCGGAAGCATCCGTCATGATCTCGAATGGGAGAGACCAATCGGGTGGCTGAAGGACAGGAGCCGAATCAACCATATTCTTGAGAGTCTCAAAAGACGCAAGACACTTATCATCTACAATGAACTTGGTGTCTTTTGTCAGCAAATCAGTAAGCGGTCGGGCAATCCGACTGAAGTCCTGAATAAACCATCGGTAGAAACCGACATGCCCCAGAAAAGACTGTAATTGACGCAGATTGGACGGTGGATTGAGTTTTCTAATGATATCCACCTTGGCCGGATCAACCTCCATGCCCCTGTTGGAGAAGATATGACCAAGGACCGTCCCTTGAGTCACCATGAAGTGACTCTTCTCCCAAGACAAGACTAGGTTGACCTCTATGAAGTGCTGAAGCACACGGTATAGGCAGTCAAGACAAGCATTGAACCAGTCGCCATAGACCGAGAAGTCATCCATGAAGACCTCTAAGCAGTCACCCACTGTGTCCGAGAATATGGACAACATGCACCTTTGGAATGTCGCTGGAGCGTTACATAGACCAAAGGGGATCCGTCTGAAAGCATAAGTCCCAAACGGACAGGTGAATGTCGTTTTCTCCTGGTCTTCGGGCGCAATGGCCACCTGATTATAACCGAAGTACCCGTCAAGAAAACAATAATGACTCTTCCCGGCTAGCCTCTCGGTAATCTGATCAATGCATGGTAGCGGGAAATGATCCTTCTTGGTGGCCTGATTCAATCGTCTGTAGTCCACACAGACCCTCCAAGAAGTGGGTACTCGGGTAGTGATCTCCTCTCAGACTCACTCACAACTGTAGTGATACCCGTCTTCTTAGGTACCACATGTAATGGACTAACCCATTTGGAGTGGAGATGGGGTAGATAAAATCGGCGCTCCACCACTTCGATATTTCTTTCATGACTACATCTCAAAGATTCGGGTTCAGCCGTCGCTGGAACTCACACGACGGCCTAGCGTCATCCTCAAGATAGATGTGGTGGGAGCACATAGCCAGACTAATCCCTTGGAGATCAGCTATACTCCAACCTATCACCTTGCGGTTTCTTTCAAGAACCTCCATCAGACGAGATTCTTGCTCTCCAGTCAAACATGTTGAGATAATGACTGGGTGCATATCTGGCTCACCCGCAAGGAATCTATACTTCAGCGACTACGGCAGAGGTTCCAGTTCTGGATAACTGGGAGGTGGCAAATCTGGCTTCTGATATGTCTATGTGAAGGCAACCAGGTCTGCATGTAAGAACTCTCGCTCTACATGAATACCTGACGAAGGGCGCCCTGTTGAATCATCAATAAACTGTACCGGCTCGCACTCTGTCATGGCTGTTGGCTCAGAAGGAATCAGACACGGCAAATATTCATCAAAATCATCCCAATCAATGTCTGAATCCAAGGGATCTGAAGTAGATGAACAAGACTGAAAATCATCAGCACCACTCGTCCCAACACTGTCGGCCTCAACGGTATCCTCATCCAGGGGTGTGCTCTCCAAACTCTCGACTGCCATAGACTTTAAGTATGATGAATGATGAATCTCGTATTCATCACTCTAAATCTCATTTATTAAGCTCAAATCCCTCAAATTCAACAGCATTCTTGCATCTATTCTGCATAATTAGCATTCATGCATATTGTCATAAGAATTGCATTTTAGCACAAATTTCTGCACAAAATAAGAAGCAAAAAATCCATGCCAAAAGTGACCTGTAAATAAGCCTAACTTCCCGGTTTTTTTAACTCATTCATGCTAACTCCGAATGACTCAAAACCACTTCCACTATGTACATATCACTAACAAGAATAAAGACAAAATACAAAAAATAATTAACCCTAATAAGTGGATCAAAAACCCAAACCCTAATTTCAAGATTTTCGGATTAAAACCCTCATATCTCCCTCATCCAGTGTCCGTTTTAATCCTACTCACTTTTGATCTAATGTACATTCAATTATCTTCAAAACAAGACCAAGTTCAAGTGAATCGGAACTCGTATGTGAAAGTTGGGTTTTGGGCCTCTTTTGTACATTGTATATTTTAGCTGTTTTTGACCTAATATTTTATGTACATATTTTATTGATTAATAAAAATCCAAAAAAATTATATTAATGTGTCTTTATTTATCTTTGATTTTATCGTAATTTTTTTCCGGATTTTTATCTGTTTTAAAAATAACAAAAATTACAAAACCCCAAAATTAAGGTATTCTATGTACATGGGATACCCCAAAAATTAACTTTGTGCATTTGATCGATTTTGGTTTTGATGTCTTCATGAAAGTTGTAGATATCATCGAGACGAAAAATTTTCGTGAAGAAAGTTTTTCGATCCGAGGTCATTTACCATTTATTTTCGATTTTACAAGATATTTATCTTTTGATTTTTCTGGTGCTGACACGTGGCTGCACCTGATGCCGCCACGTGTCAGCCATTTTCGGCTCTATTATTTATTCGTTTTATATAAATAATAATAATAATAATAATAATAATAATAAAACCGCACGTGCGAGGCACATGCCACCCAGGCACGTGCAACGCACGTGCCCCGCGTCCTTGAGCCCTCACGCACCACGTGGCCCCTCCATGGCCGTCCGATCTCGGCCGATCGGACGACCATCCATCGTCGTCTTCCCTGCCGCTTTCCCCTTTCCATTGTGGGCGGCGGCCCCTGAAATCTCTGTAGCGTCGCCCCCGAAATCTCCGCAGCGTCGCCCCCGAATCCCGTCGATCTCGCGCCGCCATTCGCAATCGCATCTCCTCCGCGTATCTCGCCCAATCAAATCCCATCTCCGACCCCCGCGTATCCTCTCCGATCTTCCCCTCAAATCGGCGACCTTCCATCGTCGTGCCTCTCCCCCGCAGCCTATAAAAGCTCACAACCACCCTTCGTAAAACCCATCCGCCATTCCTTCATCGAGTATCTCCTCTCCGGTGTGACAGCCCGTGATGAACTCCTCGCCGGCGTGATCCGAGGCCGAACTCCTTGTCGCAGCACCGCCCCCGAAGCCGCTGCTCCACTACGGCCATTCACGTCGTCGAGCCCGACCCTTCCCAAGTATACTCTCTCTCCCTATCTCTCTCTCTATCTCTCTCTCTTTCTTTCTCTCTCTCTCCTCCGCCTCGAGTTATCCGCTTCGCCGACTTCACCTTCGACAACACCACCAACCACCGTCATCTTCCTCGGCCAACAACGTCGTCTCCTTCAGCATCTCCACCGCCTCCAGCCAAGGGCTACGCGCCCATCGACATCAGCGACTCGACCCTCCCTTCCGCCGTTGGCCCGGACTCCTCCGCCTTCGACGACAACGCCTCGCCGTCATCGACTCCAGCCAACTATTCCGCCAACAACCTCGCCTTGGCCGACTCGCCGCGCCACCGGAGCTCCGCCAGCCGCTCGCATCTTCACCGACTCCGTTGCTCCCTCCGCTGACCATCACCGACGCTCCAGCCCGCCTCCGACGCTCCGCCCCCGGCCTCCAGGCCGAGACCCCGCCACGTACCATGCACGTGGGGCTGGGGACGTCATCTGTGCGTCATCCCCTGGGTCATGTGATCCGCACGTGACCGCGGGGTTATTTGCAAGGAGCCCCCTGGATTTCCCCTAATTCGCGCAACAGGCTCGCCATCTAGAGGGCACGTGCTGGGCACGTGCCTCTTTGGAAATTTTGCAAAGGAGCCCTCTGGTTATTGGTAATTGCTCTTAGGTCCCCCCTGCAGTTTTATATTTATTTATAATATTTGCATCTGTACCCCTGTGTTTCCCCGTATTTATGGACCTTATCTTTACATTATTTTATTAATCCAAAAATAGCATGATGTTTGTTAATTGATTATCTACTCTTTGACATATTGTGGGCAATTTTGTTAGTGATGGTCAATTAATAAATAATTGTTTTGTGGAAATTTGCATATTTTACCCATTTCTTGCTCTGAAATTCATATTTGATTAACCATTGCTCTAAAAATCCCCAAAAAATCTCATATTGTAGGATTAATTGTGCTTGACATTGTGCCCAAAAAGATTTGCATTTGGATGCATATTTTGTCCTATAAAAATCATTTTGCATCTTTTAGTATCTAATTTTTAATAGGTATTAAACCCCACATTTTCGAGGTTTAGGATTTTTCTGAAATTCATCACATAGTGATAGATCTTAGATAATTTTATTTCTTGAAAATAAGTAGGTTTAATATTTATTATAATTAAATATTGAAAGTCATTCTGTTTGCATTTAAAAATCCATAAAAAATTCATATTGCATTGAAAAATTCCAAAACAATTATAGTGCATGCATTTCATCGTATTTTACATCGTGGCCAAGTTTCATATTTTTAGGACATCATTTGAATGTAATTTACATTTTAGTCCCCAAAATAGGCCAAAACTGCATTTTGCATCCCTTAATACATTGAAAATTCCAAAAAAAAGACCGCCTCGAAAACCGAACACAAACTTTGATAAACATCTCTCTAGGTTGTTCCTTTGCCTCCTTGTGATCGACCTTGGGACTTGCCCAAGTAAAATAAACATAAAACCATGAGATTAAAAATTGAATAAATTATTTGTGGTATTTTCTTGACCGATTCCGATTGCCGCCTACAACGCACGACTGATCATTCTTTAAGCTGAACGATAAAAACACATTTTTAAACGCTGCAACATCGGATTCGTCAGATGGCGTCGTTGTCAGGGAGGCAAACTGCTTAGATTTTTGTTTTGAAAATTTTCGTTCGGTTTTCTACATTCGGGTAGTCTGACCCCCGAAATTGGCATTGTAAATTCCATTTTTTTCTACAATTTATTTTCAGCATTTATTTTATTATTATTATTTTTGAGTCACTCTCTTACATTTTCTCTCTTATTTTTCTTGCAAGGTATCCGGTACGTGGAGCGGTTTTTCAAGAATCGACGCAACTTCACTGACTTCCATAAAAGCCGCAATTAAAATTAAGATCGAGTCGAGTCGTGAGAGAGCGTAGAGTCTAGGATTTTATTTCTGCAAAATTTTAATTTTTGTAATTAATTTATAGCAGTGTCCGTTTGGACCAAACTGAAGGACTGTCCTGCTCCTAAGAAGAGGACCAAACTCGAGTCGGTCGAGTAAGGCTGCCGGAAGAAGGTTAATCGAAGAGCCGCTGTCTAACAGAGTACGATCAAACTGCTACTCCTTAATCTCGCATCTGACATAGGGAGCTCCTGCATCTGGTCGCTTGGCTGGCAGTTTGTTCTGAATGGTGCAGCAAGTGGAATGGGTGAGCACATGGATCTGATCTCTATGGTTCCTCCTCTTCCTGCGGACTGTAGTCTTCTTAAAAATCCTTTTTGAAGAGGGGGATGTGCTCAAGTGCTTCCTGTAGAGTCAGCTGAATGTGGAACCTGTCAATCATCAGGTTGCTGAACTCTACCTATTGGGTCTTTTTAGGATTTTCTCTTTTATTCCCCTTCGCCCGGTGAAGTGGTTCGGGGAAGGGGATAGTAGGGGCCTCCGTAGATGGAGGGCTAGGATGAGGTTCCTGTGCATGTGAAGGAATAGAATCCATACCATGATCATCATTTAACACATATGGATCTGAAATTTGAACAGAAACCTTTCCTTTATTCATCTTTTTGTTCTTTTTATTGTTACCACAATCCATAGATACAAAAGGTGGTAACACCACAGAAGGAAGCTCAATAAAAATAGATGTGGTGGCCTCAGTACCACCAACGGCACCTGTCTTCGCGGCATCAGCACCATGCTCTGGCTCTGCATCCAAAATGGTGGCTTCAGCACCACCGTCTGCATCTGGTATCACGACGGCCTCAGTACCATCGTCTGGCTCTCCATCATTGATGGCATCAACATCACCGTCTTCAACATCATCATTAGCGGCATCAGCACCGTTACTCTGCTCATCTGGCGCTCATGGTTCTGCTTGTGGCTGTCGCTCTGATGAGGTGCCGCCGGCTGGCATCCTACCGCTCCTAGTAGTCACAAAATCAGCATCATACAAAGAAGAAGACATGTCACTCAAATAATCACTAGGAGAGGTATCCTCTGTGAACTGTACCTGCTCAGACTTTCTTTTCAAATTGTTCGGATTTGGTTCAATCTGAGCTGGTATGGCAGCCTTGCCCTTGATGATATCTCTCATCTCCTGTCGAAACTCATCCATTTCTTGCCGGAAGGATGCTCACTGTTCGGAGAGCAAGTGGGCAAGGTCATCTAGAGCTGGGTTCTCAAAAGCATGTGCCTGAGAACCGGACGGGTTTCCCTGCTGGAAATGAGGCTGTTGTTGCTGCTAGTGAGGATAATGCTGGGGAGGATGGGAGTATGATTGTTGAGGCGGTTGTCGCTGCCTCCACTGCTGATTGTTGTAGGCGGGATGAGGACCATGCCGGTATTGTTGCTGGGCATACTGGGTTTGCTACTGCTGTGGCTGGCTGCTCTGCTGTCCCTGAGCCGGAGGCTGCTGCTGAGATGAGGTGCCAGCATTGCCCCAACGGAATCCGGGGTGATCGCGACGAATCCTGGGCTGTGGGTACCGGTCATACCAAATCCCATTGACTTCCATCAATGGCTCCTGCTCGAAGGATGGTGGGGGTAGAACCGCCAGTGGCTGATCAGGCTGATATACCACCATCTGAGTGTCAAGAGATGGTGGCTGCGATGGGTAGTACTGTAGCAACGGAACCGGCTCTGCCTGAATGTGGTTGACCCGGCGGTACGAGGCAGGGGGATGGTTGGAGTTGCTACTGCTAGGATCAGCTCGTGACTTGGGAGGCTGCTGGGAAGAGGTTTGTGCCTCCTGGACGCAAAGAATCTGCGTCTTCAGGTCGCTCATGATCTTGGTAATCTGGTCCATCTGGGCCAGTCCTTGCATCTGCTTCTTCTCGAGGATCTCGAGACGGTCCAGCTTCTCACTAATTATGCCCATGTCGGCTGAGGCTGATTCGGCTTGGGCTGCTGCCACCGACGGAGTGTGAGTACCGGCATCGATGCGGGCGATCCACTGAAATGATCCCGCTCCTTGGAGGGGTTTCTGTTGCGTGTAGACGCGGGCCTGGGCCATAACTGTTGAGTTTTCTGCCATCCCTTCATAAATGGCCCAAACATCTTCTTTACCTTGGAAAAGTATGACCCACCACAAGAGGCGTTAACAAGCCCCTGCAGCTTCGGTGTCAGCCCACAAAAGAAACTCTGCACCAGATTGGGCTTGGATATATCGTGATGTGGACACCGGTCAATGAGCTCTCTGAATCGATCCCAAGCTTCATGGAATTGTTCATTCGGGATCATTACGAAGTTGCTGATCATTGCTCTTGCTGTGTTCGTCCGGTCGAGAGGATAATGCTTGTTCAGGTATGCGGTCCGGAGGTCTGCCCAAGTATCGACGAACCTCCCTAAATGTTTGAGCCAATACACGGCTCTGTCAACCAAAGAGAAGGGGAAGGCTATCATCTTGATGGTGTCCTCAATCACCAGCCTATCATGAATGGTACTGCAGATCATTTCGAATTATCGAAGGTGGAGATGTGTCTTTTCGGTCGCCAGCCCATGAAATTTGGGAAGTAGCTGAATCGTGTGCGGGCAAAGCTCCAAGTCTCCATGGATGGGCGGGAGTCGGATCCACCGATGAGTAAGGGAGGCTGCTGGATTGTGCAATTCTCTCATGATGGTCTGCGACAGCCTCTCCTGGTTGGGTTCTCCTCCCTCGTTCTCTACAACTGGTATATCACCTCCACCGCCACAGCCCCCAGGTCTGTTCTCTCGCATCTGTGCGATCTCTCTCATGAGGTCACCCATAAAGACTCCCTGGTCTCGGATTTGTCTCTGCATTGTCTCCAGGGATGCTAGAAGTGAATTGTTGATGGCGGCTTGATCATATAAGAATGGAGGGTGCTCGTGCTCATCTGGGTGTTCTCCTCTATCTGCCATCTCTGGATTCTCTGAAAAAGTAAAAGAATCCATCTCAGGTTCCGTCAAATGCTCTGAGCTCTGTGATGCACTAAATTCTGAAACTCTTGGACTGATGGAAGGAGAATGAGAAGGGTGGTCGAGGGGGAACATGGTGGAAGTGAACTCAGGCTCGGAGAGTGTGTCTGGACTCTCCGAAGTTGCCCTAGATGAATAGGGAGGAGTTCTGGATAGCGGTGCCGACAAAGTCGGCCTAAGAGACCTCCTTCCCATCATCGTGATTAATGAGAAGAGCAAGGTAAATGAAGAAGAAGAAGAAGAAGAAGAAGGGCAAAATTGCACACAATTGTGCTGTGTTTTTGATCTTGACCTAAATGCGACTAGCAATCAAACACAAAACAAGGGGATTCACCAACTCAACACGTGAAGCCATGAAGGTTCGGCTTTTATCTTTGTGGTTTTTAGCTTGAATTCAGGAATTTATCTTTTAACGAGTCCTTAGAGCGCGCCTATAGGAGTGAGAGTACTGTCGGAAAAGTATTTCCGTACTTGTCCTCCTCCTGTGTAACCTGTAGCCTGCGCTTTTTGAGGTCCTTGTAACCCTTCCTGGATCCCTACTCAGCCAAAGAAAAGAGGGAGGAAGCCGATAGGCGAAACTGATACTTCGGATCTCGCTCGCAACGGAATCACCCGTGAGCGTGCATGACCCTACTTGAACGCAGACGGTGAGACAGACACACCCGTGAAGGCGTGGCCTATGCTCGATACTTCGGAAAAGGTCGATGCTCACACAATAGTGAGTCACCAATGATGACCAAGCCTTACTCATCTACGTACGATAGTAGCGCCAATACTTCGGAAATCCAGGAGGTACACAATGCAACCACAAGCTGGATTTTTGGCTCTAATCCTTACGAAGCCGCTCAACTCACTTGGAAGGAGACCTTCCCATGCAACCTGAATACAAGTGAGGGTGTTATTCTCCCCAAGCAATGAATCCAATTACCAATTTTATTTAGGTCAAAATTTTCTTAGCAATCCCTTTTTTATTTTTTTGTGTTATCGCTTCTTTTGAGTTGATTCAAACAAGCGCCTAACGTTTTTGTTTTTTCTTGATTCCTACTTGATCCAAAAATAGAGGGAGAAAAGAGTCGGAAAAGCCGTGCAAGTCGGCACCAAGATGGAAATCTCACCTTTGTGCCTATATGATGAATGCAAAGATAGAAAGACTTACAGTGCCTCCAGCTCTCTCCATCCGGGATGCAAAGCAGAAAATTATAAACCTAATTTACATGCCGATATGCACACGGAAATCGTCCTAAGCAGGCAATTGCTAACGTTAAGAACCACAAGTCAACCACCAATCTCCAATCCTAAAGTCCGGTCTAGGCTCACCCCTCCTTCTCTCGACACATCGAGTTCAGGAGAAGCGCTTGGCGGGATGAGCTCGCGGCGCGACGGATCAAAGACGATGATTAACTGTTTAATTAAACTAAGTCCAAATACGCACTATAGGTACATGCAATGGTTATTAGGGTGTTTGGACCTAATCTAATCGATCAAGCAATGCCTAAAATCTAAGTGCTCAATCCACAAAAGAAAGGAAAAATGAAATCAAAACCGGAAAATGACAGCGGTAAAACACGAAGAAAACCGCAGTGAGCCCCCAGGTGAACAAACACCTGGAAATTAGGCCTGAAAGTCCTGAGTGTCCAAGTGTACCTGTATTATTACAATTCAAATAGATCTCTCTCTCACCAAAAAAATAGAAAACTATCGAACACTCTCTCTCTTTCCTCCTGCTCTCTCCTGTCGGCTTGGGCTAGAAAAGCCGACTCCGCTTCCCAAGGCTGCACCGGATTACCTAGGCGATCATCCTCGCTCCGCGGTCCCTCGCAAGAAGACAAGAAAGAATGGTCAGAAAGCTCACAGATAAATATCAAAACTAGAAGAGAGATAAAATGAGCAATAATGTAAACAAATAATCACAATCAAAGCAAAAATGAGAACTATACGTTGTTGATCCCCGGCAACGACGCCATTTGATAATCAGGGATTTCGAGGGTCGTACGGTTTCACAAGGCGAAACCGCAGTCGGTGTCTTGACCGCTCAAAAATCCCTAATTAGTCAACAATTAACCCACAATGTAAATATCAAACAATGACAATCAAAAGTGGAGTTAAAATTTATTATAACTCTACAAACAGGTGTGTAGGTGTAAGTATGTAGAGGTCGATCACAGGGAGCAAGGCAGGATAGATCGGGAAAATGCAAAATGATGTGAGTGTGATTAATTATCTACAAGCATGCAAATGTTTTTGTGGGTTTTTAATTTTTAATATTATTTTTTTAATTTTTAATTTTGTATTTGCTTTTTAATTTTCTGATTTTATATTTTCTTTTTATATTTTATATTATTTTTTATTTTCTTTTTTTGTTAATATTGGATTATATAGATAATATAAGAAAAGAGGGGATATAATATTTATAAAAATAAGGAAAATGCTCAAAAATTGGGAAATAAAATATTTTTGGTCTTTTTATATTTTTCTACTATTTTTGTGATTTTTGGGGATTTTTCAGAATATTTTTGGTAATTTTGAAAGGTAAAATAAAGAAAACAGTGAATTAAGATTCTGGCTGAAATTAAAATGGGAATGAAAAATAGCAAACAGTGTCATAATTTTCCCAAATTAATTTTAAAATAAGGATAATAAAATGGGGAACCTACAGGACCTGAATATGTATTTTTCTAATTTTTCTTTGATTTTTTAGATTTTTATGAAGTTTTTAGGTGTTTTCTAATTTTTAAGGTTTTTGTTTTGAAATTTTTAGTGATTTTTGTGTTGACACTAGAATACACTAAAATACACAGTAAGAGATTTTTTTGGAATTTTTCAAGGTGTTTTGCTAATTTTTATGGATTTTCTAAGATAGACAGTACTGAAAATGTATGTTTTTGATTTTTAATACAGATTAAAATGCAATAAAAATTGAATGCAAAAATATGTGAATATGCAATGCAACAGGAACTTAAGTTAATTTTTGTGGAATTTTTCGAATTAAATGATGCACTAAATAAATAGAGCAAGCAAGCAAAAATACATAGCCTGGCAGGGGTATAAATGCAAATAAGAGAACATCCAGGGGCTGTACTGCAATTTTCTCACAAAATATACTACTGAATAAAATATTTAATGGGACAAACACAAATAACCAAACCCGCAAGGGTTTTCCTGCAAATAACCCACCAGGGTGCGTGACTGGCATGCGCTTGGGAGGGACCTGTTCGTAATATCCAAAACTCCAAGGGGCTTAGATGCAATTTTTCCAAAATTTTTACGCCTAGTACAAAAATTACTGGACTAAATCAAAATAAGAAAACCCTGGAGGGGGTCCTCGCAAAATACCCTTCACCTCACGTGTACAGGTCACGTGAGGTGACGTGGCCAGGACCTATTTGCAAATACTGAAAGTTTCGTGGCCTAGTTATAATTATTACAAAACTTTTTAAACTACAGACAAATATTTGAGGTCTAAATAGAAATACAAAAATGCACGGGGTGAATAATGCAAAATACCCCTAAGCGCGTGATCCAACGGCCGTGGCTGATTCACTTGACACGTGGCGACGATCTGACGGCCGATGACGCTTCGTCTGCAACGGCCAGGATTAGAAGATATGGGCGTGATCGAACGGCCTGGGCTCGAGCAAATCCAACGGCAGCTGCGCAATTTGGGGCTTCGCCTCGATCCGACGGCTACGAAGGCCAGAGCAAGAACCGCAGAAGAGCGCCGGCGAGGCGACTTTCTCCGAGGTCCTGCTCCGTCTCCGGCGGGCTTTTGGGCTTCAAAATGAGGCTGAAACCTCATGAAGGCCAGGGCTAGCTCCTGGGGGCTTCAAAATACCTTGGCGGTGGCCGAGGCTTGCGGAGGAAGGCGGCGGAGCTGGAGAGCTCAGCAGAGCTCCGGCGAGGTTCAAAAATGCTCCCATGCACGAGTCAAAGGGCGTTGACCTGCAAAACAAAGTGAGAGGGTCCAAGGCAAGTTGCCTGAACCCTGTGGAGGAAGTAGGAGCGCTCCGTCGAAGGCGGAGGTCGTGGAGCCACCTCAGACAACGCTCGACCCTCCTGAAGGCGTCAACAGGGAGCTGTCACCTTCCTGGAGCTTCAAGGATCGAAAGGGGAGCTAAACCTATGGAGTGAGGGGTTTAATTTTCAAATCAAAGTTGGGGCTCCATTATATGTGGTTTGACCCTGCGACTGGGGTGGTCCAAAGATCAAGGGAGATTGACACAGTCGCTGGCCCAATGCCCAAGTCAATCACTAGGCGAGCAAGGCGGATGGTCGAGGAGAAATTTTACAGAAGGAATCGAGGCAAAAGGATGAAAGTCTTGACCTAGAAAATCCGCCAAAGCGGCCAAAAACTAGGTCTGACACGGGCTACAGGGGGAAGGACGCCTAGTTGACCGGGGACAACTAGGGTTTGCACCTGGTTGGTCCACGTGGACCAACCAGGAAAAAACCTAGAAAATTATTTTGTAAATTCAATTTAAAATAGAAAATGAACGAATTAAATTTTGTTTATTAAATGAAAAATATTTATTATTTTACAAAGTATTTTATTCCCATTTTTAATTATTTTATGAGGTATATTTTTACAAGTTACCTTTTATAGCACTTATGGGTATATTACCTATATATTTTATTCTTTTATTTTTATTTTGTGATTTTAATTCATTTAATTGTGTTTATTATTTTATAAAATCATAAAGTATTTTTATGCACTTAATTATATTTTTATTTTATTTTTCTGAGGTATTTTGTGCATTTAATAAAATAAAAGTAGTATTAATATAGGTATGTATATAGGTATGATGCCTATGTATTAGATATATATAAGTATTTTATTTTGTGTTTCTTTTGCATTTTTATTCTGATTTTAATACACATAAATATTATAAGTAATATTTACAAAATTATAAAAATATAAAATTATAAAAATAATGAATAAATAATAAATTGAATATTTTAATCTGTATAAGTATACAATATGGGTCCAAAACTCAACTTTCAAACCGTAGCTCCGCCAAATGCGAGACCACCGCCATTAAATAGCTTATTTTTAACTATATACAATTAAAAGTGAGTTTATACATTTGGAGTTTTCATTTGTGAGATACGGGTCTGGGAAGTTGGGATTCTGGATTTTTATTCAGACCATAACTTTATATCTGTAAATTATTTTTGAGTGAAATCAATTTTGTATTTTTATTTATTTAATTATCTATAACTTTCATGAACAAAGTTTCTTTATTTGTTGTACAAAAAATGGAACCAAAAATAGGTCCCAAAATAAATAAAGAATGAATTAAAAAGTATAGGTATTTGACCATTATCTCCCCCTACTTTATTCCTTGTCGACCTATTCATCAAGATGCCTAGGTCTCAGGGTTTCGGGTCATAAAATATTTACAATATTTTATTCTTTTTTTCTTTTCTTTTATTTATTCTATAATTTTGGCTTTAATTACAGTGTTTTATACACTATTTACATGTACATGCATGAATGCTAAGATGCTCTAATTAAGGGTATTTACACGCATTTACTAGGGTTTTTGAGGCCAAAATGATAGAATAAAGATGATGAAATGTGGATTCATCAGCTAGTCTTGCATTTTCACGTCGAAAGTTCTTGGATTCTAGATCTTCTAGAATGCCAAGAAATGGATGAGGAGACCATATCTCAACCGTCTTTTCAGTCCTTTCAGTATCCATGTCCAACTGATTTAGTATCCATTCTTCAGAAGATCCTCTCAGATTCAAATACACATTTAGATCCATTTTAGCATAGAGAGCTTGACAAGGGACACCATTTTGATTTGGCAAACCTAGATAGTCCTGTCTTTGAGCTATGTATCCTCCCATTTGATGAGGTCGATACATTTTTGGAGGACCTGATGATTGACAGCATTGCTGCAGTTCGAGGATCAGATCTTGAGATGTTTACTACTTTCGCATTGTTGACTAGCGGCATGCCATGCCTCGAGGTTTTTTAGATGCCGTTTACATTTGATAAGTTACTTTGGTGCGAGAACTTGGTGTTTAACAACAGTGTAGATCCCCAATCATGATCTGATTCCCTATCTTTTACCGATGAGCCTGCATCACTCCCTAAGGGTTATCTGCGGGAGGATGCATTATGTCCCTTGTACTCGGTTTCGTTGCATAGATGTGATTCCGATTTGTCGGATCACGAGATCGAGCTGCCAGTTAGTTCTGATTTCCATGAGTTCGAGTTTTCTCTCCTTGACTACCCTTGCGAGGATGACCCGACCTTCGAGTTATTCAATGTTGATTCTGATTTCTCTACCCTATATACATCGGATATCGATTTTTATAAGGAGCCTCCACATTCGACTTCTTCGGCTCTACCCTTTCACTCCATTCAGACCTTGAGCCGGTGATTTCTTTTATGCTACCGGAGCCCAATTTCATTCTTCCATATCTTTACCCGGTAGTAGACACCCGTCTGATTGTTTACTTGGGTGTCATAGTTTACTATGTTGACCTCGCCGTTGTTCCCCTATAGTGACTATGACGATTGTACAGTATTCGCCTCACAGATGCTGTCCCAAATCTTGATACAATGTTGTCTTAGCCTTGGAGCCCAACTAGGGGCGTAAACTCTAGCACTTGTTGAGAGGCACCTCAACTTTATCACATCCTACTCGCAGTTGTATAGATCATTTTGTCCATATCACACATTCTTTAGTCTAACACCCCATCTCCATCTTGTGATTATGCTATACTTAGGGTGTACTTTACCCTAAGTATGGGGGGGTGTCAGATTTTTGATTATTCTTTGATTATATTACCTCTGTTTTGCTGCCTAACTTAGGGATATTTTACCCTAAATATAGGGGAGGTAATATTTGTACATTCTATCACTCGGTAGTCCCCTTGTGTACAGTCTTCTATACTCTAGGATTACTTGATCCCAAGTAAAGGGGATCACCGACTTATATTGATTATATTCTTTTATTCGCCATTGTAGTATAGTACTCTTTTCACTTCCCAATACTCAGCACGAGTTATGTCTTCTTTTGCAGCTTTTTGATCACTATGAGGACATAGCATAGTTTTTATTTTCATATGCGTTGTAGATTTTAGATCTATAGTTTTCATCATAAAATTTTTCCATCCCGATTTGATCCGCTCCTGAATCTGATTTCTCATCTCATCTTCTCGATCCACACACGTTCTCATTCTATCTCGCACAACCTATCAACTCCGACCACGCACAGTGATCGGAGATCTGTTTCCAATCTCTCAATTCCCTCAGAATCGAACCCATACACGTGTCTCGCTTTTATTTGTTTTAATAAAAGGGACCAAGCCATCGTGCTCGAGGTCATTCTTGATCCTACAATAAAATCAAAGTAAATAAATTTTTTCCTTTCTTTCTTTTTCCTCTAATAATTTTTTTTTGAAGGAATAACTCGTACTTTTTCCTCTAACATCATCCGTTCATCCCTTGTTTTTACGTTTAACACTTTGGTCGAGGCATCTTCGAGCCACTGTTCGATTTGCAGGATCCAGAGCTTTTGAGCAACTCGAAACCAATGCATTTGAAATACTCAAGAAGCAGCACTTGCTGGAGATGAAACTTCGTATGGAGGCAATTCAATGAGGCACGAAGCATTCACATCTAATTTGCAAAACACGCTCAACAAGATAATCATTCAACGCCTGAGAATATAGTACCTGAAGGATGAATCATCAAACAAAGTAGAAGAACTACCTTAAACACCTAGAGGCTATCCAATCTAGGCATGATACCTCGCAGATCAACTTTCGTTAGACTCAAGCTTTACAGATCAGGAAAACCATCGGCCGTTAGAAGAATAACATGGAATGATTTCAAGTCACAAGCAACAACCCATGCCTGAAACCATTTCCGCTGAGAGAACCTTTGTCACCATTGCCCAGGCAGTTATTCGATTTGTGGGAAAAACGAGAGGGGCAACCCCAGATTTCATCAGCATCGAAGGATCACTAGTATTGTTAGATCAGAGCACAACATGCACCTAAAACAGTGACTGAAAAATAATTCATCTGACTCCTCAAGCTTTGTATGAACAATTGAACACGGAGCTTCAAACATCGAAGATCTGAGTTCCACGCCTCCAAGAACCACCACAAATAAATCTGTAGATCAAGTAACCAAGCCTCATCTGGAGGCTATTCGTCTTTTTGTCGCGTAGAGCAGAATATACAGGAACTGTCGATCATCAAGCATTCGATGCTCTAAGCCTCGACACGCGTCATCCATAAGCGAAAGTTATCGCCCCACTGCTCAATACGGTCACGCGCTTTGCATTTGTGCTGCTTGACATTTTGTAGGCGATTTGTAGGGATACCACTGGCGTTTGGCTTTATCACATCCCGGTCCAGGTCGAGGAGCTTCAACACATGCACAATCAGGTGGTTCCTGGAACAATTGCGTGGATATACCTCCAAGTTCTATCATTTGCGCAAATACCCATACTTTCCTAATAATCAGACCCGTACCCCTCTATATTGTGTATAAACCATATACATACTCTATATATAATAAATAAAAATACAAAATATAAAATTACCATAAAATACGTATAAAGACCCTACACTTTACTATATACAGTATTAAATAGTATTTTGAAAAAAAAAGATTCTCTATCTTTAATAAATCATTTAAAAATACAAAAAAATATATCAAACTTTTAAAACACATAAAAAATATAAAAACACCTCTGAAAATCTTATAAAAATTATCTACTTTATACTTTGCCATATTTTTCACATAAACCCAAAAACAAAATAAAAGTTAAATATTAAAACCAATAAAAAATTCAAAATACATAAAAAATTCAAAATACATAAAAAATTCTAAAAATTTAATTAATTCATTAAAAATCACAAAAATACCTACACTATATCATTTTAAAGATAATTTCCTCTACTTTCCATAAATAATAAAATAAAATTCATTTCCTACTGTTTTCAATATTAAAAATCATAAATACTTCACAATTTTCAATAAAAAATCCATTTCTCACATTAAATATAAAATAAAATCCATAAAAATAGAAAATAAAAACATTAAAAGAATAAAATAAAAATCAAATAAAAATTACAAAATATTTTCTAAATTAATGAAAAATTATAAAATACTTAATTCACAAAAAATAATATAAAATTCATTAAAATCAAATAAAAATCAAGACAAATTCTTATAAATAAAATAGAAATTAGAAGACCCTTTTACCTTACATTATCTATAGTTTATCCCTAGTTCTCTAACAGTTTGCCTCCCTGAGTTCGACACTCCCGTGCGTAACCACTATACACTTAAGTTTAGGAGTATAAATAAAATAAAAAAAGAAGATTAACTAAAAATTAATCTTTTCTGATAAAACTCACCTGAACGATACAACGACTGCGAACTCTTCTCTTTCTCTTTTCTAGGAATCTGAAGAAGAATTTAGACCAGAGACGTATGAGTTTTTCATATGGCATCATTGCCGGGGCAGCAGCACTAGGGTTGCCGTAAACCTAGGTTTAGGGTTTCTCTTTTTACCATTTTATTTCCTAACCTCACGGCTTTTTGATTCTGATTTGTGCAACATAGGTCGAGTTGCATAGTTGAGAACCGAAAAGCCAATTTTTCTTGTAATAAAAATCTTAAATATTGTTCATAGGAAGGGTCCCCTTCAGGGTATCCCGACTTATACCTCTCCCTCCTTTCTTCTCGGGGTCTGTTTTTCTCAGGGTTGTACACCTGGGAAAGAAGAGAACCCACCGCGGTTTTTGTTTATAACATTGTAATTTTATCGACGGTTTTCCGTGGCTTTTTGAGGATAAGTGCTTATTAGGATTTCTCGATTTTTCCCTTCTCTATGCAACCATATCTAGGTGCTTGCTTTGGTCGAAACACCTAGTTGCCTGTACTTAGGACCATACCCCAAAAAAAGACAAAAATACGTTAGATGATTATTCTGAAAATACCAAAAAGAAAGTGAAAACCAAAAATAAAACAGGGACTGTTAATCTTTATCCGACTCTAAAACAAAATGTATGGACTCCACTTGTTTTGGGAGAGAGATCCCCCACAATTACATTGCATGTACTCTCTCCAGATTTATGAGTGAGAGATGACACATAAGGTAGAGCCAGAGTCTGGGCTTCTATCGAAGTACTACTAAGTTCATATTTTAAATCACTTAATCTTCAGTAGGTAGTCTCGGGTAATCGGAAACAGTCGGAGTTTACTTAGCAGAGTGGGAGGTTAGAGGACACCACAGTAGCACGGTCCTCAAGTAATACGGGTAATCGACAATGGTCCGTACTTGCTCACATACTAGATGAGAATATGTGATTTTTGGTAAGAACTCGGGACAATATTTCAGAGAGGTTCCGGGCACCTATCAGCTCATGCTAATCTGTGAGAAGATTTGTATGCCAATTAACCCTAAAATTGAAAAGATAAATGATCGAACTCTTACGATCATCACCAGGGTTGCATTGGTGAACTCGAGGTTTGCTTTGCGTTTGCTTGCTGTGTGAGTCCAATCTTTCAAGATCTTGATCAACAAAATCTATCAAGATGATGGGAAGGCGATCGCTTCGGTCGACTCTAACCGATCCACTCTCTCGCGCACCTGCCCATTCATCCAGATCTGTTTGGGATGTCTCTCGTCCCAAACCGAAATCCACTCGAGTTTCTACTTCCAAGTGTGACTCCAACCCTGGAAGCTCATCCTCGATTTCTTCTCCTTCTCATTGTCATTCATCATCACCTCCAGTTCTAGAAGGCTATCAACAGTTACATGTTGACTTGGCCGAGCCTTATTTAGATTCTTTCTCTTTTCCAAAAGACATGGCTGGAAAGGGACTGTAGACCACCTCTGTAGTCATACATCAGGCTGCGATCAACGACATCCTACTTGCTTCCCTAGAGACTATGCAGAACCAAATTAAGGAGCAAGGTAGACTAATGAATGACGTCAGAGCCGAGATGACTCAGCAGAGAGCCCAACGAGATCATCCAGATGCTGAGAACCCAGAAGTTGAGGATCATGGGCAACCTGATGAAGCAGAGAGACTGCCTTTGGGTCCGAATCTAATAATGCAGTAGCTCTACAACCCTGGAGCTACTACAACCCATAGGTGGATCCGTCTTATGGTTATTCACGAGAACTTTGAGCTCCGACCTCAGACGATCCAACTACTGCCCAAGTTTCACGAGTTTTCTGCTGAGGAGCTGCATCTGCACCTTCAGGAGTTTGAGCTTATCTTTAGTACAGTGCACGACACGTAGGTTAACGAGGACACGATCAACATGATGGCTTTTCCTTTCTCCCTTGTAGACTGAGCAGCCTACTGGCTGAAACACTTAGGGAAATATGTTTCAACGTAGGAGTAGCTACAGACTGCATAATTGAACACGTATTATCCCCTAGGTCAAGCGAATGATGCAAGAGCTATGATCATTAATTTCACTGTGATCGGAACGAGCAGTTCCATGAGGAATGAGACAGATTTAGAGAGCTCATCGATCGGTGTCCTTGATGAATCCACAATTCATCACCTTTATTCTTTTATTTTAGCTTTATTCCTTAGTCAAATACGTGTAAATATCCACTAATTTCATGTAATTAGCATTTCACATGCATTTGTTAAATATGCATTTCTAATACTTTATACTAAAATAAAAATTAAAGAAGAAAATAAAAAGAAAAGAAAAATAAAGGATGTATTTATGAAATAATTGCAGACTGATCCGAACCCCGAGAGAAGGACAAGACTTGACCTGATCGACCAGGAATAAAGTAGGGGGAGATAGGGTCTTAATTCAAAAATCCAAAAATAATTTGTAAATATTTTTCCTTGTAAATTTATACAAAACTTACATCATTTTATTTACATATAAATTGACCTCAAATTAAATATTTTTATAAACAAAAGATATAAATAAAAATGTTTTGTAAATACTAAAAAAAATACAAAATAAAATAATGTACAAATTACAAATAATTACACTCAGAAAAAGCCATAAAACGGTAATTGAAAGACCAATTCCGGCTCCACACGAACTCAAATTGAATCAAACTCACTTCCATTGTACTCTAAATTAAATTATCTTTCAAATGGCTAAAGTTTCATAATTTTTGGAGTTACAGTTGAAAAGTCGATTTTCTGGGGTGGTTTGTGTAATTTTACCACTTACTTATTATATATATTTATTCATATTTATTTTTTATACATAATGTACATAATTGTAAGAATTCTATTCATTATTAAAAATAAAAATAAAATTAAAAAAATTAAAAAAATATCTAAAATAATTTCCTTAGGAAAAAGATATAAAAGATATTTTTCCTAAGATTTTGATTCATTTATTGTTACCTGTCCGATTGATATTTTATTTCTATTTGTTAGTTGTTCGGTCAATTTCAATATTACAATTTATAATTTAAATAATGATTGTTATCTGTTTTCGGCGTGCTATTAAAAAAAGAATAGATTTAACGTATCAAAGATACCTCTTCTCCTTGATCACTATTATTACTACTACTAGTATCGGCATCCTGATCCTTATCGGTGTAAATTACCACCTGTTTGGCTTTTCTTGAGTTCAAGATCCCTCTTACTAACTCGAATAAAAGAATTAGTAGATCTGTTCCGCCCAAAATGGGAATGGGCTGGGGTTATGAACTTATAATGTACATGTGTATATTGTACTATATGTAAATAATACTTGTATACAACTAATTTCCTTACATAAAAATCACCAAAAAAATTAAATATCTAACATTATTTAATTACATTAATTTAATTACGAAATTTGGGTTTATTTTCTTAATTATTTAATTGATTCATTTATTTGATTTGAAAACATGCTTTGTATATAAAGATTTGATTCCATCCCTTAAATAACCACCATTAAGATGGCTAATTAATTTTTATAAATTAATTATTTTATTTATTTTATTAATTCTAAATTTCGTTTTTAATTTATAATTAATTAATTAAATTAATTTATTTAACTCACCACTAAACACATTCCTTAATTGTACATCTTTTCTTTTTGATTTTTTCTTCTCTTTCTATTAGGTCTCCTTTCCTTCATTATTCTTGGATCAATCTTTGGTGGAGAGGAGCTCGATCTCTGAGAGAAATCTTGTCGAAGAAGGGCGCCCAACCTCCGAGCCATCCGATGATAGTGAGTCGGTCCTTGTTGAGGCAATCACGACGTATCCGACCCCGAGGTGAGATCCAATTTATTTTCATTCATCATTTTAAATTTAATTTTTGTTTCAATGTCATTGATAAATATTAGATCTTAAATTTCCAAATTTTCCATCTCAACTTGATCCGCCCTCGAATCCAATTTTTCATCTCATTATCCAGTCTCTCCATTTCACATTCTACCTCACATAACCGATCACCTCCGACCGCGCACTGTGGTCAGAGATCCGGATCTATCTCTCACATCGTCAGATCCGCGCCGATGCTCATTTTTCTGTGTTTGGTCTTTCTTGGATCAAGCCGTCGTGCTCGTTTCCCCATTTGTTTACAAAAAATAAAAAAAACATATATATTTCATTTGTTTCCTAACATTTATTTTGCAGGATAAAATAAGAAAATAAAAAAAATAAAAAATATTTACTATTTCTATTTTACAAAAAAATAAATAAATAAAGTTTTTTATTACTCTTTCAGTTCTATTTTTTACAATCAATAAAAAATTAAAAAAGGGCAGCGGTAGGGTCGCCACCCCTCAGCAGCCGTTCGCCATCACCACTGCGGCCTCTGCCCACCACGCTTGACGTCCGCTCGCCAACCCGTGCGCTCCACCGACCACTGCCGGCCAGGCAGCGCCAACGTCCCCGCACTGCTCCATGGGACCTCGTGCTCCTGTCACTGCCCCACAGCGTCGCCTCTACGCCGCCATCGCCTCCTCCACGGGGCTCAGCACCTTCCAGCCACAGGTTAGCCACCTGCAACCCGTCCCCGACGACCGCCACTCCACTCAATGTAGAAGAGGCACCTTACATCATCCAAGTCAGCAACCTCGGCTGGCGCCGCCTCCTGTGCCTCCCGTCCATGCCCGCGCCTCCACGTGGAGCCTGCCGTCTCCAGCGGTTGCGCAGGACTATCGCGAGCTAACTGCATCCTCCATCACCTGCACGACCAGAATGCAGCGCCTCCGCCGCGGGGTGAGCGTCTCCTGCTCAGAACCACCATTGGCAGTCCAAGTAGACCACCGCTATCCTCAGCCGCCGACCATTGAAGCCAATGCCGCCGTTGAGGGGGAAGGAGAAGAACGAAGACAAGGGCGACGTAGCTCCCCCTTTTTGGGAACGAAGAGGCCCACACACAAGAAACCCTTGGTATTTTAAAAACAAAAATTGGAAAAATTACAATTCAACACCTGATAATTTCAATAACTGCAAAAGACCCCCACTTTCTGAGCAACACGTGCGTATCACACCTTATTTGGTTAAATCGCATTTGTCGCCCGTATTTATTTCTTGTTATTTTGTGGTGAAAAAACTCTAAATAACTACAATTCAGTCCCTGTCTTCCGGACTTTTAAATTGCATGTTCTTTTCATTAAAATAAATAGCTTTTGTGCTCGTTAAATTCTGCAAAAATCATCTTATTCTCCTGTTATGTGCCTTCTCATTGTGTAAAATTTTCATTGCATTTTATTAACATTTGATATTATAAAAATAAAAAATATCACATTTTCACTGCTTGAACTTTGAAAATTTATAAAAATTTAACAATTGTCCAAAAATTTCAAAAAATTGTTGTAGGTGTATCTTATTTTCATTTAATTTCTGTACAAATTTCACGCAATAAACATTTATAAAACTTCTAAAATTTGCAAAGTATTGAAAATCTTAAAAAAATCACACAAAAATGTAGGAAAATCCAAATATTCTGATTTCAGTTTCTGTATGTAGATATTTGTTTATGTTTTTGTATAAAAATCATTTCTCGGAGTTTTGGTGCACTTAAATTAAATTTAAGTTGCAAATTAATCTAGGTTATGCATTGTTTGTCATTTTTACCACTGTTTGATTTTTATAAAATCTCAAAAATATCTAAAAATTCAAAAACAATTACTAAAAATATTTTAAAACCTATAAAACACAAAAAACATTTTCTCTGGATTTTTCTGAGCATTTTTGACATAATTGAAAATATAAAAAGAGGGTGTGTGCATATTTTGTCTTTTGTGCCTTATAAAAAATTAAAAAAAATCAAAAACCACTAAAAATCCTTTATTTTCGAAATTTTACTATTGAATTCTTTAATCATGGTCCTTATATTCGACCCTGATCGTGATACCAGGTAAACTAAATAGCGAAGATCGCTTACATTTCATTGATTGATTTTTCTCTTAAGTGGTTTAATACATTTTTGTCGTTGACCGAATCGATTGGTTGATAATAACGACCATTGCATATTTTTTCATCTTAACCGCATCGACTCTTGGCTCATTAGAATGGTGCCATTGCTGAGGAGCATGACTTCGTAGTCATTTTTCAATTTTATTATTTTTTATCTTTATTTATTATAACTGTCTCTGACCATCTTTGTTTCACTTTTTCTGCAAGGAACCGCCGTGGATACTACTCAAACTCTTTGGAGGGACTAGCACAGGAAGACGAGCAGAGGAATAGAAGATTTTTATTTTATTTAGAGAATTTTTGTGAATAATTGTAATAATTTAGGATAATTCTGAACATTTGTACATTCAGACACTTGGACATTTCAGGGTCTATTTTGCCAAGTGCCGGTGCACTTGGGGACCTCACTGCAGTTTTCCGTCGATTTCATTACCTTTATTTTTATTTATTTATTGTGAGTGGAGCCCCTAGACTTAGGTTTTATTTGGTTGAGCCAGGTAATTATTAGCTCCAAACACCCTAAAAGAATATATGTACCTATAGAACGTTGGACTTAGCCAAATAATTAACCAGTTCTTCCCGAGTAGAAGTTATTGTTTAGGACGGTTCCCGCTTGCATTTTGCATGTAGATAGTTTTATTTTTCTGCACAGATCATATTGCATGTAGAGCGCTGGAGTCAGGTACGTACCTCTATCTCCAACATTTGCATCCATTTTTCTCGTGCATTGGCTTTTCCGTTTCCCCCCTCTATTTGGTGGATATAGGAATAAAGGAAATCGGAATTCCCGTTAGACGTTTCATTGAAAATATCCAAAAAAATAAAAAAAATCAAAAATTACAAATGGGACTGCTAATTGAAATTAACCATAAAAATAAAACGTAATTGACTCACTTCATTGATTTGGGGAGAGCAACCCCCTCATTATTTAGTTTGCTTGAGCGATAGAGTGACCCGCACACTAGGATAGAGCCACACCTGAACTTCCATTAGAATACTAGTCTTGGGTTAGAAATTCTCCAGTGAGGATCTCTTCTTTAGCCAGTAAAGTGGCCCGCGACGTCCTTAACAGATTGAATTGATTGGGTAGCCGGTAAACGGTCCACAATTCATACTGGCTGAGAAAGATCTAGATTTGGGATTGGGCCAGTCTCCTGGGAGTATCGGGTTCCTAACAGCTCGCTTAATCACTCTGCAAGCTTGATTTATCACCTAAAATAAAATTGACAAGATAAACGATCGACACTTCACGGTCATCACTGTGTTGCGTAGGTGAATATGGGTGCTGCTTTGTGTTTGAATATGATTGGTGTGAGTTGGTTGCGATCATATCTAGATAATTTGTAGTCGCCTTCTCTTTTTTCTTCTATCTGTTTTATTTTTCCTCCCTCCCTCCATCCCTTCATTATCTTTCCCCTTTCCTATTCTAATGATAATGGACCATACTCCATTTCAACTAGATTTCACGGCTGCTTCATTTCATTCCCATCATTCCATCCCACTCCCTTGGGAGGTCGGAACTCCGACCGATATCCCGTTTTCTACCCCCTCCCCATTCCTTCTTTCTCTGGGCATGCTGTCCTAATAGAAGACACTCAAAGAGTTCAGATTGACCAGATACGAGACACAAGTGATCAACTGAGATGAGAGTGCATTCCATAGGAGATCACATAGAGCAGTTACGAGTTCTAGACGACTTCTATCCTGGGATGATGGATGAGTACCCTGATACGGAAGCACATTCCGCTTCTACATTGAGTCCCTTCATTCTAGATTTAGAGTTCACTAATCTACTGCCAAAGTTTTCATGGGGAGTGCATGAGGAGCCATATATTCTTATATCTGAGTTTGTGGCTTTCTATGGATCACGAGCATACCTAGATATCACTTCTGAGGAGATGATGTTGATGACCTTCCCTTTCTCACTTCAGACTAGAGCTTTGAAATGGCACAGAGTTGGGTAGGAAGATTGCTACATGGAGAGATTTACGATCGTTGTTTTTGCACAGATTTTACCCCCATCATAGAGCAGAGTTGATGCGGTCTTGTATTCGAAATTTTTCAATTGACCCCCATGAGCCATAGAGAGATTCATGTCTTAGATTTGTTGACCTATTGAGGAGATTTCCAGATCATGGAATTCAGCAACTGACCTTGTGCAGATCGCCATGAGGTGGATGACCGCAGAGCAGATATGATTGGTAATGACCTCGTGTGGTGATACACGCCACAGTCTCATCATTGATTTATTTGAGACCATCTTGAGAGCACTTTCGTACATTACATATTCATCAGATGATTTATTCGGGACAACACATGAGGGAGATATAACATCAGTTGAGTGTGTGGCACTTCATGCCGATTTAGACAGCACACACCAGTATGAGGATGTGGATTCTACGACATTTCAGATGACAGACGTGTTGACAACAACTGTGAGTTTCTAGAGATGGACATTGGTCGAGTTCCCGAGGGTTTTACACCCAGAGTTTGAGCCAATCCATCACTTTCACGTTAAGTATTCTTGTATTCTAGATTTGCTAGTATTACAAGAAATAGAGGAGGAGCCCACATTTTAGCCGTCCTTTCAATTATTCCAGTGTCCATGTACACCTGATTCAGTATTCATTCTTCAGAAGATCCTCTCAGATTCTGATGACATGGACTTCGATAAGGTTAATACGGATTAAAATAATTTATCACAATTGTCGTTATTCTCAACCACCTGAATCGGTCAACGACAAAAAAAATGTATTTTGAAACAATTTAGAAAAGATAAATCAATCAAGGCAAATGTAAGAGGTTTCCCTATTCTAGTTACCTGGTATAGTGACCGGGGTCGAACAAAACGGGTACGATTTAAAAACTCAGTAGTCAAATTTCTAAAATATTTTTTAGTGGTTTTTGTATTTTATTATTTTATTATTTTTTGAAATAAGCACAAAGGATAAAAACACACACACACACACCATAATTTTTGTATTTTTCAAAATGTTCAAAAATGTACAGAAAAGTCTAGAGAAAATCTTTTTGTATTTTATATATTTTAAAATATTTTTGGTGATTTTTTCAAAATTTTGTGATATTTTTGTGATTTTGAAAAAATGAAACAGGGGAAAATAAAGAAAATAGTGCACAACCTAGAGTATTTGTAACTTAAAAATACTTAAAATGCCTGATACTCTTGAAAATTATTTTTAAGCTAAACGTCAAATAAATATCTACAAATAGAGTGGAATCACAATTTTTGAAATTTTCTGAAATTCTCTACAATTTTTATAAGGTTATCAGTTTTCACAATTTTTTTGTTTTTTATAAAGGATTTATGCACGGAAATTGGAGAGAAATTAAAAGATAATAAAATACACCTACAATATTTATTTTAGATTTTTTAGGAAATTTTTTAAATTTTTATGATTTTTTTAATTTCAAGCAGGCAAAAAGACACTGTTTTTGAATTTTTGAATATATTAAATGACAACAAAATGCTATGAAAGTTTTATACAATGATAAGAATTATAACATGAACATACATAAATTTTTTTGAGAATTTTTGGAATAATAGAAACATTTATTTAATCCAGAAGAACATGCAAATAAGTAGTCTGTATAAACAGGGACTAAAAAGCAATTATTTCAAGTTTTTGGACTGAATATAAAAAAAATAAAGGGTGGGACTCAATCGCGAATTACCCAAGTAGCATGTGCGGTGTACGTGACCTTCAATTTGGAGGAGAGGGTGTTTTGGAGATTTTGATAACTCCCAAGGGGTTTCTTGCAATTTACCCAATATTTAATTAGATTTCTCTAGGGCTTCTTCGTTTATCTCCTTTCTTCTCAAACCAAAAGGAGCGCCGCCCAAGGGGGAGTGGGGTGCCGCCGCTCGTCTGGCTGAGGGTCGCGAACGCGGAGCAGCAGGCGGCCATCGTAGAGGCTTCGACGGAGGGCATGATCGTGGAGGGGGCCGGTAGGCTGCTATGAGCGGCGCAACGGGGCGTCGCAAGAGGATTTGGCGGAGGGCTTCGACGGAGCGCTTCTTCGCGGGCGGAGGGGCAGCTCCGCTTCACGGGTTGCGTCGAAGGTTGCGGCTGTGGGAGGTGGTCGCGGGCCGTTGGGCTTGGAGTGTGCGGCGTTGATGACACGGTGGGGGCACAACCGGTGGCCGGGCTGCGGGGGAGTCCGCTCAGCATGGGTTGGCGTCGGCCACTGCGGCTGTGGCGGATCTTGCGGAGTCAGGCGGTTGGGTGCCACTGGCTACGGGGTGCGCCGAGATGCGACGCATGAAGGTCGTGCGCGGCTGGCCGCCTGGGGAAGAAGGGGAGCAGGACCGCGTGTCCTACAACTTATTTTTTTGTTTTTATATGTTTTCTATAAAAGCTGTAAATAGAAATATGTATAAAAGGATTTTTTATTTTATTTGTTTAAATTTCCTGCAGCACAAAGGTTAAAAAAAAGAACACATTTTTTTTATTTTTTTGAAGCAAGAGATAAAAAATGTAAACAATTTTTTTTATTTTTCTGCAAAAAAGATGTCAGAGAAACAGGAAAAACGGGATGGTGAATGGGTCGGATCTTCCGGTCGTAATGGAATGGATCTGTGGCTCCGATCACCGTGCGTGACCGGAGGTGATAGGTCATGTGAGGTAGAAATGAAAATGTGAGGATCACAAGATGAAGTGAAAAATCGGTGTCGGATCAGAATCAAAGTGTGATGGATTTTTTTGATGATTTTTAGTACCTAAAGATTAATGAAATCAAGGCAAAAAATTAAACTACGATCTATCAAAGAAAAGTCAGGAAATAAAATGGATCTCACCTCGGGAATCGGAAATGTTGTGAAGGACTCGACGAGGGCAGACACGCTGTCACGGGATGGCTCGGAGGCTGGGCACCCTTCTTCAACAAGATCGCTCTCGGAGATCCGGCTCCTCTCCACCAAAGGTTGATCAACGAATAACGGAGGAGGAGAAGCCCATTAAAAAGAGAAGAAAAATAAAAAAGGAAGGAATGTACAAAAGAAGAAGGTTTTTATTGGTTAATTAATAAAATTAATTAATTAATTAATTACAAATTTCGAAATGAAATAAATTAAATAATTTCCAAAAATTAATTAGCCACCTTAGTGGTGGCTATTAAAGGTATGGAATAAAATCTTATATAGAAAGCATGTTTTTAAACCAATAAATGAATTAAATAATTAAATATAAATAAAAAATTCGTAATTAAATCAAATTAATTATTATTATTAGATATTTATTTTTTTGTGATTTTTATATAAGGAAATTAGTTGTATACAAATATTATGAACATATAATACAATATACACATGTACAAAAAAGGAAATAATTTTTATATCTTTTTTTAATTAATTTTTTTATTTATATTTTCTATTTTAATTTTTAAATAAAATAATATTTACACTTATATACATTAAAAATAAATATGAATAATTATACAAAAAATGTAAGTGGTGAAACTACACAAAACACCCTAGAAAACCAACTTTTTAACCGTAACTCCAAAAATTATGAAACCACAACCAATTGAAAGATAATTTTATTTAGAGTATAATGGAAACGATTTTGATTCAATATTTTGGATTTTTGAATTGCAGACCCTATCTCCCCCTACTTTATTCCTGGTCGATCAGGAAAAGTCTTGACCTTCTCTTAGGATTCATGTCAGTATGCATTTATTGCATAAATTCATCCTTCATTTCTTTTCCTTTTCTTTTCTTCTTTATTCTTTTATTTATGTATAAAAAAGTGTTAGAAACGCTTATTTAATAAATGCATGCAAAATGGTAAATTCATGCAATTAGTGGATATTTACAGGTGTTTGACTACAGAAATGATGCTAAAATAAAAGAATAAAGGTGATGAATCGTGGATTCATCATTCCCCTATACATTACCTTTGCTATTCCCTTAGCAAATACTTATTTGGAAAATAGGTGAAATCAAAAATAAAGAAAAGAAAAAGAAAGAAGTTAGAACAATGTTGACTTTTAAACTTATCTTCATAAAAATGTAATATGGAGCTTTGTCAGACCTTTGGATTATTAGTGTGTCGGAACCTTAATGGGAAATGGATTTAAAGCATAACAACCTCTAAGTTCCACAAGACTCCTATTCAGGTCTCCTCAATAGTCAGATCAGAACAAGTCTACATACACAAATTCTTATGACTATGAATTCTTACTTGTATGGTGTAAGTGAAATATAGCTCCTCATATCAAAAGTAGCAAAGAAACAACCTCTCTCAACAAGGTAACTCTAGTCCCCTGGTCTAGCAACTCATTCCTCGAGGAGCGGGGATATTCCCTTCTAAGTTCAAGTACAACCAGCTCAAGAAGAGGGGATGGAGAAGAGAATGGATGGTAACCAGTGTAGTTACCTATCCTTGGATGCATGACCAGTGTAGCCATGTCACCCGCTGCAAGCTAACAAACATTTGACTTTGAAGCTCTTATTCTTTTTGTTCACTTGTATATACACTCTGGCAGGCATTTTACTTTTCTATCAGGCCTGTCCATTTTTGGAGATTTTGCATTTTTTCTATTTTTTTTGACAATATATACAAGGTGCAGCATGTAGATAAGGAGTTTTTTCTCTTGAGCCAATAGACTATCCCTATTTTGAAGCATTATTGCAACCCCATAGCATCTTGTCTTTAGACCTCAACATCACCAAACCAGGTTGAGACGTACTTCCCTCCCTAGAGGAGGATGAGAGGTTCCACCTAGATGTACTACCCTCGTATGCTACCCAAAGCCGAAATATTCGACCCCCTCACTACCTCCTCCATGAAGAGTTACGTGTAGAGTGCTTGTCCAAGGTAAGCCACGGTTTGAAAGAATCATGCGTGTGTTGTTAAATATTCTACTTAGACTTATCAAGATGACATGTGAACATAGTCTTGTGGACTCAAAGAATTAAGTCACTAGGACCTGAAAAGTCTTAACTCCAATTCTTATAAGGTTCCTCTGAAATTAAGTGGATTAAGGTCCAACTAAACTCCATTCTTCAAATTTATTCCAGACTTAGTTTAAATGTCAATATCATCCTGAAAAATGCTCATGCAAATGTAAGAAAATATGTATATGCAAGGAAAATAAAGCAAAATCTTTTTATGAAATAATTTTCTAATTTTAAACTTTTTATGGATTTTTGAAAAATGATGCACATGCAAATTTTTTTACATACACACGCAAAGAGATTTTTTTATGCATTTTTAATAGAAAAGATTAGTTATATGTGCATGTACATACAATTTTTTTAATAAAGGTTAGGGGTGAGATACACATATTTACACATGGGTGAGTTAATTATTTACAAGAATAAGATGAAAGGATTTACAACTTGAGTAATAGGTATATACATACAGTTGGATTTTTTGTGTGATGCATATATTCCTCAAATTTATTTGCAAATAATTTTACAAATAATTTTGAAAACAATAGTCCAAAATGATTTTTCACACAATTTTACATACATTTACACACATTTGAAAACTATTTTGCAAACATTTTTCAAACAATATATAGATTTTCAAAATAATTTTTTCAACCATTTTCAAAACATTTGCAAATAATTTTTACAAAATAATTTTATTTCACACAAAGAAAATTTTTTTACAAGCCACACTATTTTTACAAAGGTTTAAAATATTTTTCAAACATTTTTCAAATAGTTTTCAAAAGGTTTTTCATATAGATTTTCAAACTACTTTCAAAATATTTTTCAAAATATTTTAACCTGACTTATTAATCAGTATATACAAAAAGAATTTTGAGGAAATATTTGCATGTCTTTTTAAAAGTATTTATACCGTATTTTAGCCATATTGAAAATATGAAAGTACGAGTTATGGCTAAAGTATATATACAATATATACGACACCCCCTATACTTAGCTCGAACTATGTCCTCATAGTGATCAAAGAGCTGCAAAGGAAGACACAACTCGTGCTAAGTATAGAAAAGTGAAAAGAACACTATGCTACAATGATGAATAAAAGAATATAATCAGTAGAAGTCGATGATCCCCTTATACATAGGATCAAGTAATCCTAAGTATAGAAGACTGTACACAAGGGGAAAACCGAGGGTTAGAATGTACTGGGTTTACCTCCCCTATACTTAGGATGAAATATCCCTAAGTATAGGCAGCAAAACAGAGGTAAAAAGAATCAAAAGAATAATAAAAAATCTGACACCCTCCCTATACTTAGGGTAAACTACACCCTAAGTATAGCATAATCACAAGATGAAGATGGGGTGTTAGACAAAAGAATGTATGATATGGACAGATCGATCTATATAACAGTGGACAATGTTGAGGTACCTCCCAACAAGCGCTAGAGTTTACGCCCCTAGCTGGGCGCAAAGGTTAGGATAACGTTGTATCAAGGTTCATGACGACATCTATAATGGGAATATCGTACTGTCGTTGCAGTCTCGGTGGGAGAACAACAACAAACTCAACATTGTAAATGATGACACCCAAGTAAACAATCAGGCAGGTGTTTGCTACCGGGTAAAGAGATGGGCAGATGAAATCGAGCTCCGATAGCACAAAAGAAATCATCGGCTCAAGGTTTGAATGGAGTGAAAGGGCAGAGCCGAAGAAGTCGAACGAGGAGAAGGAAGGATCTGTCAGGGAATCCTCCACGTCAATCACCGTCTCAAAAAAGTACGGAAGGTCATGATTAGGAGACACACTAGAAAGGCTGATATCCAATATATATATATATATAATGTAGAGAAATCAATAAAATCATCGAATACCTCAAAAATCGACTCATCCTCACGAGGGTCGTCGAGGAGAGAAACCTCAAACTCATGATCAGAAATATCAGAAGACTCGGTCTCGTGACCCGACAGATCGGATGCACTCCCAAGAAGTGAAACCGAGTACACAGGGTTCGTGGCATCCTCCCGTAGATAACCCTTTGATGAATCCACATTTCATCATCTTTATTCTATCATTTTGGCCTAAAAAACCATAGCAAATGCCTGAAAATAACATTAAATAGAGTAATTTAGCATTCATGCATATGTGTGTAAAAAGTGTATAAATACTGTTTTTAATGCCAAAATTATAGAATAAATTAAAGAAAAGAAAAAGAATAAAATACTGTAAATATTTTATGACCCGAAACCCCGAGACCTAGGCATCTTGATGAATAGGTCGACAAGGAATAAAGTAGGGGGAGATAAGGGCCAAATACCTATATTTATTAATTCATTCTTTATTCATTTTGGGACCTATTTTTGGTCCCACATTTATACATCAAATAAAGAAACTTTGTACATGAAAGTTGTAGATATTAAAATAAAGAAAAATACAAAATTGATGTCACAGAAAAATAATGTACAGATAAAAAGTTATGGTCTGAATAAAAATCCAAAATCCCAAATTCCCATACCTGTATCTCACAAAAGAAAACTCCAAATGCAGCAAACTCACCTTTAATTGTATATAGAATAAAATAATCTATTTAATGATGGTGATCTCGCATTTGGCGGAGCTACGGTTTGAAAGTTGAGTTTTTGACCCACATTGTATACCTGTACAGCTTAAAATATTCAATTATTCTTTATTCATTATTTTTATATTTTTATATTTTTATAATTGTGTGAATATTATTTATAATACTTATGTACATTAAAACAGGAATAAAAACCCAAATCAAACTCAAAATAAAAATAAATGTAACTAAAATACACAGGTATTATACCTATGTACATACCTATGCAATATCTACTTATATTTTATTTAATATACAAAACACCTCAGAAAATTAGAATAAAAATATATTTGTGTATATAAAAGTATTTTATAATTTTAGAAAATAATAAATAAAAATAATAAAATTAAAATACATAAAATAAAAATAAAGTAATAAAATACATAGGTATATGTACCTATATAGGGCTAAAAAGACAACTTGTAAAATATACCTAATAAAAATAAATAAAAATTACCATAAAATAATTTATAAAATTATAAGCATTTTTTATTTTGTAACCATAATTAAATAAAATAATTTACTATTTTATTTTGATTTTAGAAATGTTTTTCTCAGGTTTTTCCTGGTTGGTCCACGTGGACCAACCAGGAGGGCTGGAGAGTTGACCTCGGTCAACTCTCTGCCCAACACCTGGACCTTGTCAGAAGTGGTGTTGACCCCAGATTCATCCATTTTTCGAGGATGCCTCGATCACCCTTTGGTGATAGCATCTTCATGACATCTCTTCCTCGATCAATGGTGAATCACGCCCAAGTGATTCCTTGGGCTGAGGACCGCTGATCGAGGCGTTTGACCCTCGTCTTCCATGCCGCTTGTCAACCCTTCAAAAGAAATCCCCCGACTTTGATTCGATTTTTGATCCTTCTTCTGCCAAAATCACCCGCAAACCCCTAGCCCTTCGTGCTCCTGGTGACAACATGAGTCGAATCGAGCAGAGGTTCGAGTCGTTTGGTGTTGAATCGAAGTAGATCCATCCCTCGCCGAAGCTCCGCCGCGACTTCCAGCCCGACGCCTCTGGTGAGCCTCACCCCTCTTCTCTTCATTTTTCTTGTAGCTCTAGCTTAGCATAGGATCGTCCCGTAGCAGATTTGATTTCCCTCGCATAAATCGCCGTGAATCCCTAATCAAAGCCCACGGCGGAGCTTAGCTCCGCCTCCATTTTCCGACCACGCCTATCATCGACCGTCGCCAAGATCGCCTCCATCTTCTTCCTCGTCGCTCCGTCATCACGCTCCACCCCTCCATCTCCCTCGATCTCGTCCAGATCAAGTCGCCGAGCTCCACTCTCCGCCGCTCGCCGGAGCTCCTCGCCCGAGCCACTTTCCGCCTCCATCTCTTCATCCGAGCGCACCTGTAGCTTCGCCTGGATTTTGCGCGACTAACCTTGCAGGTCCGAGCCCAAGAGAAGGCTCTATCGAGCCTCGAAGTCGCCAGGAGCAACCCCCAGGTCGCCTCCCCTGTCCGAGAACCCCACGCCGTCTCAGCCTTGCCGGAGACCATCTTCAGATGCGGAGAGGTACCAGGATCGTTTTGCCCTTGATCCTAGGGCCGGAGAGGTCGTGTGTTGGCCACAATCGCCAGCCAAAGTTTGCCGGGGGAGGTGTTCTTCGTGAACCTCTCCCCGCCGTTGGATCAGCAGCCCCCTCCAGATGCCACAGCCGCCGTCGGATCGCCAAGTGTCCCCCGTCGTCCGATCCACCATCCAAGATCTAATCCCGGCCGTCCAGGGCGAAGGGGTACCCGCCGTTCGATGCACGCCATGTGTCCAAGTGGACCGTCCTCGGCCAAACGATCCGCAGCTTGGGTATTTTGCATTTTAAACCCAAGCATTTTTTTATTTAACGTTTAGTCCTAAAACTTTAGTTTCCAGTTTAAAAGTTTTTGTAAAAATTGCACTTAGGCCCCTGAACATACTTTATTTGCACTTTAGTATGCGCCACGTCACCTCACGTGACTAGGGCGTGTGTATTTTGGGCTTTTTGCATTTTTGATCCTAAACTTTCTACTATTTGCAGTTATACCCCTGTGCGTAGTTATTTAAATATGTTTTTGGGAAAATTGCATGTTTGCCATGTCGGTTTTTAATATTTGCAATTATGCCTCTGTGAGTGACAGAACATGTGCGTCGCACGTGTATTTTGGTGAAATTTGCTCCTAAGCCCCTGGATGTTCTTATAATTGCATATATACCCCTGCTAGGCTTAGGATTTTTGTGTGTTTGAGATATTTATTTCACGCATCATTTAAGTGCTAAAAATTCTCAAAAATTTAACTTAAGCTCCTGCGACCTTGTACCTTAATGCCATATTTTTAATTTTTAATTTTATTGCACTTTTATATTTATTAAAAATCAAAAACATGCTATTTCAGTACTGTATAGCTTAGAAAATACCAAAAAAATATTAAAATACCTCTAAAAATTCCAAAAAAAATTACCTACTGTGTATTTTGACCTACTTTAGTTTCAGTCCAAAAACCACTAAAAATTTCAAAAGAAAAACCTTAAAAATTCAAAAATATCTAAAAATTTCAAAAAAAATATATTAAATCATAGTAAACTCAGAAAGATAGAAATTCAAGTTCTATAGGTTCCAGATTTTATTATAATTATTTTAAAATTTGTTTGAAAAATTTTGGTGGCTGATTAATATCTTTAATTCCCATTTTACCCCCAGCCAGTAGCTTATTCCCTGATTTCTTTTATTTTGCTATTTAAAAATATCAAAAACATTCTGAAAAATACAAAAAAATCACAAAAACAATAAAAATTTATAAAAAGACCAAAAAGATTTTATTTCTGAATTTTTGACTATTGTTGCATATTTTTGTAAATATTTTATCTTGTCTTTTATTATATTGCTTTCTTATTCCAATATTGAAAAAGAACAAAAAAGTATAAAATATAAGATTATAAAAATTAAAAATAATTAGAAATCAAAATACAAAATTAAAAATTAAATAAAAAAATAAAAATAAATTAAAAACCTACAAAAAATTAGACTGGCTAAGTAGTCTATTAGACCTAGGTCTTGACTTTTGTCTCTACTCTGCACCCTTGTTTCCTGTGTTCGACCCCTACTTGCTTGCCATTATACATTTTTAGTAGGGTATAATAAATTTTAATCCTTGCTATTGATTGCCTGATTGATTGTGTGGGTTAATTGTTGACAAACGAGGAGGCTTGAGTAGTCGCATCAGCGATAATGAGTCTGATTTGTCAGACCACTATTTAGCGGCTCTCGCTTTATCGTTTTTCAAATGGCGCCGTTGCCGGGGAGCATCAGCTTGTAGAGCACTTTTGAGTCTATTATCTGCTTAGCCATTTTTGAGTACTTGTTTTTCGTGCATAATTTGTATTGAACTGTCTGAAACTTCTCTTGTTTTCTTGCGAGGGATCGCTGACCGAGGAGGATCGCCTAGGGGATCCTGTGCATCCTTGGGAGGAGGAGCCGACTATTCTACCCTAGCCGGCAGGAGAGAGCAAGAGAGCTTGAGAGAGAGAGAGACAGTTAGACTTTTTTTTGTATTTTTGTGAGAGAGAGTCATTTAAATTGTAATAATCCAGGACTTGGACACTCAGACACTTCGGGCCTAATTTCTGGGTGTTTGTTCACCCGGGGGCTCACCGCGGTTTTCTTCGTGTTTTCCGATTGTCATTTTCCGATTTTGTTTTCATTTTTATTTCTTTTGTGGATTGAGCTCTTAGACCTAGGCATTGCTTGATCGACTAGATTAGGTCCAAACACCTTAACAACAATTGCATGTACCTATAGCTCGTGCTTGGACTTAGTTTAATTAAACAGTTGATTCACTCTTCTTTGATCCACGCGTCGCGAGCTCATCCCGCCAAGCGCTTCTCCTAAACTCGATGTGTAGAGAGAAGGAGGGGTGAGCCTAGACCGGACCTTAGGATTGGAGATTAGTGGTTAGCTTGTGGTTCTTCACACTAGCAGTTGCCTATCTTAGGACGATTTCCGCATTGCATATCGGCATGTAGTTAGGTTTATAAATTCTGCTTTGCATCCCGCATGGAGAGAGCTGGGATTCGCTGTAAGTCTTCTTACTTTGCATCCATCATTTAGGCACAAACGTGAGATTTCCACCTTGGTGCCGACTTGCATCAGCTTTTCCGACTCTATTCTCCCTCTGTTTTTGGACAAAGTAGGATCAAGAAAATACAAAATCGTTAGGCGCTTGTTTGAATCCACTCAAAAGAAGTGATAACACCAAAAAAATTAAAAAAGGGACTGCTAAGAAAACTTTGACCTAAATAAAATTGGTAATTGGACTCATTGATTGGGGAGAGCAACACCCTCACTTGTATTCAGGTTGCATGGGAAGGTTTCCTTCCAAGTGAGTTGAGTGCTTCGTAAGGACTAGAGCCCAAAACCCAGCTTGTGGCTGCCTTGTGTATCGCCTGGATTTCCGAAGTATTGGCGCTACTATCGTACGTAGGCGAGTAGGGCTTGGTCACCTTTGGTGACTCACTATTGTGTGAGCATCGACCTCGTCCGAAGTACCGAGCATCGGCCACGCCTTCACGGGTGTGTCTGTCTCACCGTCTGCGTCCGAGTAGGATCTTGCACGCTCACGGGTGATTCCGCTGCGAGCGAGATCCGAAGTATCGGTTTCGCCTATCGGCTTCCTCCCTCTTTTCTTTGGCTGAGTAGGGATCCAGGAAGGGTTACAAGGACCTCAAAAAGCGCAAGCTACATGTTACACAGGAGGAGGACAAGTACGTGAATACTTTTCGGGCAGTACTCTCGCTCCTATAGGCGTAGCGCTCTAAGGACTCTTTGAAAGATAACTTCCTGAATTCAAGATAAAAATTACAAAGATAAAAGTCGAACCTTCACGGCTTCACACGTTCAGTTGGTGAATCCCCTTATTTTGTGTTTGATTGCTAGTTACATTTAGGTCAAGATGAAAAATATTGCGCCTTTGCGCAAATTTTGTCTTCCCTCCAGTTGACCCTTGCTCATTGTGAGCCTTCTACTGTTTTACACTCCATTTATTTCTTGTTGATCCCCGTATCTTTCATCCACATCGATCTTCCTCTTGATCTTCGAGATGGCGACGAATGGGCAGTTTAGTTGAGACTCCGTCGGCACCCACATCAGATCCATTCGCTCTCCCTCTCCAACAATTCAGGGCGATTCCCGAGAACCTGGTTCAGGTCCCGTGAACCGATCTCTAGACTCCCTATCTTCTTCAATAAACCGGGATCACTCTCGTCCCGAATTCTGTCCGTTTTGGATGGCAATTGATTTCACTCCTTATACATCGCCATTCTTAACAAAATTCTGTGTTGACCTTGACACAGACTGTATCTCTCTATCTGGTGGTGCAATTCAGACTGATCGGGGCATTCTACCATGTGCAGACTTAGAGCCCGAGCCAGCAAACCAAGCAGAATCCGAGATGGCAGGAGGAAGAGGAAAAGGACCACATCCCCCATCTGAACCTGAAGTCAATCCGGGGGAAGGGCAGCACACCACGTAGAACGCAGTTAACAGTCAACTGCTAGCTTCCATTCAAGCCATCCAGCAGCAGTTGACTAACCAAGCCCTGGCCTAGACCGCCTTCCAAGATATGTTGAACGATCTGAGGAGGAGGGCCGACGCAAGAGACGACCGACGAGAGGATGATCCGAACTATGATCCTAATTTTCATGAAGTCAGAGATGAGTTCTCAGTGGGAGGACCCGAATTTGAAGCAGCAGAAGAAGATCCACCGTAGCCAAAGCCTACACTCAAGGAAACATACAACCCAGGAGCGGAACACATCACTGAGTGGATTCAGGTTCCACGTATGCATGCCCACTTCGAGCTGAAGCCGGAATTTTTGTCGCTACTTCCCACATTCCACGGGAACACCATTGAGGAACCATATATATTTCTCAAGAAGTTCAGCCACATCTGTGCCATTGCTCACTACCCTGGTATTCCTTTGGGGGTAGTCATGATGACCGCCTTTCCCTTCAGCCTTCAAGACAAGGCCCTATATTGGGTCGACCATCTTGGGAAGGTTGTCACGACCTGGGAGGAACTGAAGTCTGCCTTTCTCCATAAATTCTATCCTCTCGGGCGATTGAACCAGATGCGTGCCCGGATCTCCAGTTTCTGCCAACAACCCCACGAGACCATCCATGAAGCGTGGGAGAGATTCAAGGATTTGCAGGAGAAGTGCCCACACCATGAAATTCCAAAGACCAGTCTCGTGCAACATTTCTTTGGGGGGCTATCACTTGAAAGCCAAAAGCTTGTAGATGCCGCTTGCGGCGGTTCACATTCCAACAAGGAAGAGGACGTGGTATGGAACGTCTTCGAGGAAATGGCTGAAGGAGAAGCCGCGCAGACCTCGTCCAGAGCATACATGAAGACATCAACCGCCATCAGCAAGCCAGTAAACATGGCTTCTCACACCGAGGACAAGGATGAGAGCTCCAACCTGAGCATCATTGGGAGCCACTTGTCCAAGGTGGATATCATTGAGAAGAGGTCGCAGGACCTCGAAAAGTTGGCAGTCATTGGAAAGAGGACCCAGGGTTTGGAAAAGCTCGACCAGATTTCCCAACAACTGGAGCAACTCGTTCGTGCATTAAATGCAAACATGTGCAACGCTGTGTCTGCTTTGCCGAGCCGAATTCTGAGAAGAAGGAGCCCACAGTGCAGCAACACCCTCAGCCGACTCCACTGCAGCCCCAGCCTGTCCAGCATGTGTACTACGTGCAGATTCCGAAGCAGCCCCCACAGCCCCAGACACAAATGGTTGTCTATCAACCTATGCCCCAGCCAGCATACTCCGAGCAGTTCTCTCCACCCCGCCACTGATTCAGGAGATCAATGGAGTATGGAACAATGAAGCGCAGCTGACCCGTCCTCAGGGACCCTCTCAGGGTCAGAACATGGGCAACATGCCCTATCACCAGCAGCAGCAGGGTGGGAGACCTTTCCAGCCCTCCTACCAATACTAGCCTCCTTCTCACGGAAACACCTGGAGGCAGAATTCTCAGTACGGTCCTCAGCAGTCCGGATATCGCGGACAGGGATATCATCAGTAGCCGGCTGCTCAATACAATCAACAAAACGCACAATACTCCTCCAACCCTCCTCTTCACCAATTTTCACAAGGTTATTAGTCGCAATCTCAGCCGTCATATCAACATTCTAGACCCCAGTAGGGGGACTCCTCTGAGATTGTGCCGGTCAATCCGGCCCTGGCCTGTTTAGAGCAGTTAATGAAGAATATGGCTGAGATGAACCAGAAGATCGACGACCTGACGGCAGCCAAGACCGTCATACCAGCCCAGGTCGAAGCCAACCCGAACAACGTCCGACGCAAAGAGCAAGTAGCCGGCAGTGTCCAACCCGAATTAGGTGAATTAAATTGTTTTTTATCTAATGTTGTTACTCTCAGGAGCGGTAGGACACTCCAGCCATCGGCGACGACGAAGGGAAAGCATCTTGCATCTGACGGGGAATCGTAAGTCCAGCCAACACCAGGGCCAGGAAGCATTTTGGGAGCAGCACCAGCATTCAGAAAATCACAAAAAAATGAAGAAAATAGCAAAATACAAAAAAATAGAAGCAACCTCGGCGGAGATCAGCCAACATTGGAGACGCCTGCACCTGTCTCACAGCCAGTTCCTGACAGGAGGAGCACTGTACCTACAGCGAGTCCAACGCCAGCACCAGAAGCCGAGCCTGTCATTTTTGGTCCACAAATTGTAGATGAATCCATTCCTTTTTGCCATCTACCTGTACACAACAATATGGACACTATTTTGAATGAAATTGGTGAAGATTTTGTAAATATTCCTTTTCCTGAAGCAATGAAAAAACACAAAAAAATGAAAAATTTGAAAAATGCCTTGGCTGATCCTGCCATTATAGAAATCATCCAGAATTTGGTGCTGAATATGCCTTTGATGAAAGCTCTTGAGTACATGCCAGCCATGAAGAAAGGATTAAAAGAGGCATGCACGACCAAGCGCAGGCCGCATCCCCACAACTCCAGAAGCAAGGGTGGCAAGTCCGAAAAGCATATCCTCACAATGGCCACCGTTAACGCCATCAACAACCTCCCGGATAAAAAGCCAGATATGGGAGCACCTCTTGTACGTTTTCAGATGTTCAATCAGGAGTTTGAACGAACACTTCTCGACAACGGGTCTTCTGTCAATTTGATGCCAGCTTCACTACTCACGGAGTTCAGGCTAGGACCGCTGAAGCCTACAAAGATGATTCTGCAGTTCGCAGACAAGTCAGTCAAGCGGCCTAGAGGCCTGTTGGAGGACGTGATCGTCACGGTTCAGGGAAAGTCATTCCCGGCCGATTTTGTGGTCTTAGATATGGACGTCCCCTCTCCATTGCTCCTTACCCCAATCATACTTGGAAGACCATTTCTGTGAACATCAAACGCAGTAGTGAATTATGGGATGGGAGAAATCACTTTTGGATCTGGCAACGAAACAATCAGAGTAGAGACCTTGTCTGAGGGAACACACGCCGAACAGGCATCTACATCATGTGCAAGGGTGATTGAGTATGCTGACGACTGCGACTTTCTAGCAGAAATTCAAGATACCAATTTATTTTTGGATGACAATGAGATCCATGAACTCCTCTGTCCTGAGGTGGAAGTGGAGTCCGCAGTCGAATTTCCCCTTATCGATCAGGATGAGGAACTCGCTGATGTGCTGCAAGAGACGGCCGTGGGGTTGATGAGCCTTCAAAACCAAGATCAGAAGCTTGAAGAATATTTTGACGAAGAAAACATCATTGAGGAATTCTGTCAGGATTTGAGAGAAGAAGAAAATCAGAATATGGTGGACACTGAGCAGTTGAGTGAATCACCACCTGTACTAATAGCGGAGGTCACCACTGAAGCAGCTCAGACCCCGCCAGAGCTGAAACCCTTGCCCTCCAGCATGAAGTATGCCTTCCTTGCGGGAGAACCGAACATGTACCCGGTCATCATCAATGCAAATCTGACCGAAGACCAAGAATCTCGTCTGATGGAGGTTCTTGAATGCAACTGCAAGGCGATAGGCTGGCGAACATCCGATCTCTATGGGATCAATCCGTCATTATGCTTGCACCGCATCTTTCTGGAAGACGATTGCAGACCCTCTCGAGAACTTCAGAGAAGATTGAATCCTAATCTGTGGGAGGTCGTTATGAAAGAGATCCAGAAGTGGTGTGATGCGGGATTTATCTATCCCATCTCCGACAGCAAATGGGTGAGCCCTCTGCATGTTGTGCCCAAGAAATCAGGGATCACCATTGTGAAGAATGACAAAGGAGAGGAGATCGCAACCAGAGTACCCACCTCTTGGCGAGTATGCGTGGACTACAGAAGACTTAATCTCGCTACCAAGAAGGATCATTTTCCTCTACCCTTCATCGACCAGATCTTGGAGAGATTGGTCGCGAAGGAATATTTCTGCTTCTTGGATGGCTACTCTGGGTATAATCAAGTTGCTATTGCTCCTGAAGATCAAGAGAAGACCACGTTCACCTGTCCTTTTGGTACATATGCCTTCAGACGGATGCCGTTGGGGCTGTGCAACACCCCAGCCACATTTCAGAGGTGTATGCTTGCAGTTTTTGCCGATATGGTGGGCAACTTTCTCGAGGTCTTTATGGACGAGTTTTCGGTCTACGGGGATTCATTTGACCAATGTCTGGACTATTTAGACCGAGTCTTACGGAGGTACTGCGAAGTCAATCTTGTGCTCTCATGGGAAAAGAGCAACTTCATGGTGACCGAAGGAATTGTGCTGGGTCACGTTGTTTCTAAACGTGGTATGGAGGTTTATCCAGCCAAGGTGGACGTGATTTCCAAACTTGAGACCTACAAACATCAAGCAAGTCCGGTCATTCTTGGGCCATGTCGGTTTTTATCGACGATTCATCAAAGATTTCAGTAAACTGGCCAGACCGTTGACTGAGTTGCTCGGCAAGGACAATGAATTCATTGTAGATGACCGTGTGCTCCTTGCCTTCCACCAGTTGAAAGAACTCATCACGCAGGCCCTTATCTTACAGCCACCGATTTGGACTCAGCCTTTCGAGATCATGACCGACGCGTCAGATTACGCCATCGGAGCTGTACTGGGACAGAGGAAAGATAATGTACCATTTGCTATTCACTACGCTAGCCGAACGCTCGATGAAGCCCAGAGAAACTACACTGTCACTGAAAAGGAGCTGCTAGCGGTAGTCTTTGCCTTGGAAAAGTTCAGATCCTACCTACTTGGGTCTAAAGTAGTCATATACACTGATCATTCGGCCATTCGGTACTTACAGCAGAAGAAGGACACCAAACCACGTCTCATTCGGTGGATCCTTCTCCTACAGGAATTTGACTTGGAAATCAAAGATAAACCTGGGGTAAAGAATTTAGTGGTCGATCATCTGTCAAGGCTTCCTGAACCGGAATCTTCTGAGCTAAACCTGCAGCCGACCATAGAGACCTTTCCAGATGAGGCAATTCTGTCTGTCGCCTCACTTCCTTGGTATGTAGACATCGTGAACTACCTAGTGGCCAAGAAAATCCCACAGGACTGGCCTAAATTGAAAATAGACAGATTCTTGTCTAAAATCCATTTCTACTAGTGGGAAGACCCGTATTTGTTTCGTGAGGGAGCAGATTGTATCTGGAGAAGGTGCATTCCTCAGGAGGAAGTTCCAAGTGTCCTCGCTTTATGTCACGACCAAGATTCTGGAGGACATCATTCAGGCAAACGAACAACAGCGAAAGTTCTTCAAAGTGGCCTCTGGTGGCCTTCATTATTCAAAGATGCAGATGAGTATGTCAAATGCTGCACTGACTGCCAGAAGATGGGCGGAACCATAGGAATGAGAGACACGATGCCGCTGAAATACATTCAGATCTCAGACGTCTTTGACGCATGGGGCATTGACTTTATGGGCCCGTTTTCCAACAGTCAGGGTTATGAATATATTCTGCTTGCTGTCGATTATGTAAGTCGATGGGTGGAGGCTATTCCCGCCCGAGCCGCCTATAGTAGGATTGTCTGTCGATTCTTGAGAGATCACATCATAGCACGGTTCGGGATTCCCAAGATTCTCATATCTGGCGGGGGTAGTCATTTCATAAACAGAGAGGTGAAGAAGCTGACCCAAGAATTCTGCATTGAGCATCGTGTTACTTCACCCTACCACCTGCAGTCCAATGGCTTAGCTGAGTGTTCAAACAGGGAGATCAAGACAATCTTACAGAAGCTTGTGCGTCCGGATCGCAAGAACTAGTCTCAGCTTCTTGACTCTGTTCTTTGGGCTTATAGAACAGCGTACAAGTCACCCTTAGGAATGTCTCCCTACCGCCTTGTGTATGGCAAGCCATGTCATTTGCCCGTCGAACTAATTCACAAATCCTTATGGGCTATTAACATCTGTAATTTGGACTCCAAGCAAGCAGGAAAGAACAGAAAACTGGATCTGAACAGATTACTGGAATTCAGAGATTATGCATATGACAACAACCTGGTGTACAAGGAGAAGGTCAAAACATGGCATGACAAGCATATCCGTCGCAAGTCCTTTGATCCAGGTCAGAAGGTGTGGTTGTTCGATGCGAAATTAAAGATCTTTCCAGGAAAATTGAAGAGTAAATGGACTGGGCCATTTATAGTTAGGCAGGTACGTGACAACGGAAGTGTATTGATATCCAATATGTCAGCTGACGCACAGCCATTTGTAGTCAATGGACAGCTTCTGAAGCCATACCTTGAACATGATACATTCATGGTTGTCGTTGACTCGGTTCAAGTAATCTATGAGGATGAGCTGAATATCTCCAAAGAAGCAGAGGAAGGCCAAGCACAACAAAACATTTTTGAATGAGTTTTCTTCTTTTCTTCTTTTCTTCTTTTCTTCTTTTCAATTCCTTTTATTCTCTTCTACCGAATTGATGCCATCCCTTTCATCATTGCTACACTTAGGATGTACTCTATCCTAAGTATAGGGGGGATGCGCATCCTGAGTTGTTCATACCCAATTTCATCTCTTTTCTTCTTTTCTTCTTTTCCTTTCCTATCTTCTGTATCTATCCAAAAAGTGTCGCCCCTTGTAGACAGTCTTCTATACTTAGGACGTACTTTGTCCTAAGTATAAGGGGGGTGTACACCATGAATGTCTTCCATTCTTTTTGATCCCCTCCATTGTCACCTCTTCTTGTCTATACTTAGGGATATTTTACCCTAAGTATAGGGGGAGACAATCTGAGTACGATCTGTTCATTCCCACCCTTGACCCTCCCTGCGTTGTGTACAATCTGCTATACTTAGGATTATTTGATCCTAAGTATAGGGGGGACGGTCGACTTCTCATTCATTGATTCATTCATCAGTTCTTTATTCTTTGGACTTGCCTATACTTAGTACGAGTTATGTCTGCTCTTTTCTCTCCGATCTATGAGGACATAGCTCAAGCTAAGTATAGGCGGGTCGTATATACTGCGTATATACTTTAGCCATAACTCATACTTTCGTATTTTCCTAATAATATGGCTAATAATTCTTTAAAATTCATTAAAATTCTTTAATAAAAAGGTGTTCTATTCCTCAAATTCTTTTGTGTATTTACTGATTAATAAATAAGGTTAAAATGTTTTTTGCAAAATGTTTGAAAAATAGTTTGAAAATCTTCGTGAACATTTATTGAAAACTATTTTGAAAATATTTTGTTACATATTTTCAACCTTTGTAAAAATGTGTGGTTTGTAAAATTTCTTTTCTTTGTGTGAAATAAAATGTTTGAAAAATGATTTGCAAATGGTTTGAAAAATGGTTGCAAAAATGTTTTGAAAAATCTATATATACTATTTTGAAAGCCTCTGCAAAATGATTTTCAAATGTGTGTACATGTTTGTAAAATGTTTGTAAAAATTATTTTGGACTATAGTTTTCAAAAATTGTGTGAAAACCTTGTGTCAAATAAGTTTGAGGAATATTTACATCACACCAAAATCCACTATGTACTTATAAAATTCATCACTTACCCTGTAAATTCTTGAAATCCACTTCTTGTATATATAAGAAGCACTCCCGTGTACATATTTTTAACCTATTTTTCAGCCAAAACCTTTCTGTTTTCAAAAAGCCCAAAAACATTTGCAAAATTAAAATAAAAAAACATTTGAAAAATTTCTTTGAAAAATACAAAAAATGCACCTGCATATGCATCATTATCATCTTTTCAAAAATCCAAAAAAAAGGTTCAAAATCTTTGAAAAATTGCATCACAAAAATATTTTCTGCATTCTGCATTGCATTTGCATAGGATTCACATTTTTTTCGGATTAAGTTTGATAATTGAATGAGTCTAAGTAAAATCTGGAGATTGGAGCTTGATTGGACCTTAAAATCTACCTAATAACGAGGTAATTCAGGTCTAGTTGACTTAATTCTTTGAGGATCACGGGACTTGGTTCAATGGATTCTTGACTGCCTAAGTAGAGTATTTCGAAGCACACGCACGACTCTTGTTGATAATGACCTAACTTGGACACATGCACCTTTCACATGGCTCAACTCAGTTGGAGTGGTGAGGGGATTTGATTTGCCGGTATGAGACGCACACAAGTGGAAACATTTGTCCTCCTCTAGGGAGGGAAGTGCACCCCAACCCGTCCAGTGATAAGGAAGTCTAAAGACGGGAGGCTGTGGGTTGCGATAAAGCTTCAAAAGAGGGATAGTCTACTGGCTCAAGAGGAAAAACTCCTTATGTAAATGCTGTTGTATATAGTATTCAAAAAAATAAATAAATAAATGTTCAGGCATGTACAAAAATAAAAAGCCTGCAAAGTATGTACAAATGTTGTAAAGTCAAAAAGCAAGCTTGAGTTCCAAAGTCAAATATGTGAGCCTGCAGCAGGATGACTTGACTACACTGGTCTTGCATCCCAGGATAGGTAGCTACACTGGCTACCGTCCATTCTTCTCTTCACCCCCTCCGCTTGAGCTGGTTGCCACTTGAACTTAGAAGAGAATACCCCGCTCCTCGAGGATGGAGTTATTGGATTGGGGAATCATTGGGTTGTCGTACTGGAGAAGTCAGTCTCTTTGTCATTCTAGTTGGGGAGAGCCACCATCACTTACACTATGCGAGTCAGATTCATAGTCATCATCTTTATTCTATCACTTTGGCCTTAAAAACCCTAGCAAATGCCTGAAAATAGCATTAAATAGAGTAATTTAGCATTCATGCGTATGTGTGTAAAAAGTGTATAAATACTGTTTTTAATGCCAAAATTATAGAATAAAGAAAAGAAAAGAAAAAGAATAAAATATTGTAAATATTTTATGACCCGAAACCCCGAGACCTAGGCATCTTGATGAATAGGTCGACAAGGAATAAAGTAGGGGGAGATAAGGGCCAAATACCTATATTTATTAATTCATTCTTTATTCATTTTGGGACCTATTTTTGGTCCCACTTTTTATACATCAAATAAAGAAACTTTGTACATGAAAGTTGTAGATAATAAAATAAAGAAAAATACAAAATTGATTTCACATAAAAATAATGTACAGATAAAACATTATGGTCTGAATAAAAATCCAGAATCCCAACTTCCCAGACCTGTATCTCACAATAGAAAACTCCAAATGCAGCAAACCTTTAATTGTATATAGAATAAAATAATCTATTTAATGATGGTGGTCTCACCTTTGGCGGAGCTACGGTTTGAAAGTTGTGTTTTGGACCCACATTGTATACCTGTACAACTTAAAATATTCAATTGTTCTTTATTCATTATTTTTATATTTTTATATTTTTATAATTGTGTGAATTTTATTTATAATACTTATGTACATTAAAACAGGAATAAAAACCCAAATCAAACTCAAAAAAAAATAAATGTAACTAAAATACACATGTATTATACCTATGTACATACCTATACAATATCTACTTATATTTTATTTAATATACAAAACACCTCATAAAATTAGAATAAAAATATATTTGTGTATATAAAAGTATTTTATAATTTTAGAAAATAATAAAAAAATATTAAAATTAAAATACACAAAATAAAAACAAAGTAATAAAATACATAGGTATATGTACCTATATAGGGCTAAAAAGACAACTTGTAAAATATACCAAATAAAAATAAATAAAAATTACCATAAAATAATTTATAAAATTATAAGCATTTTTTATTTTGTAACCATAATTAAATAAAATAATTTACTATTTTATTTTGATTTTAGAAATGTTTTTCTCAGGTTTTTCCTGGTTGGTCCACGTGGACCAACCAGGAGGGCTGGAGAGTTGACCTCGGTCAACTCTCTGCCCAACACCTGGACCTTGTCAGAAGTGGTGTTGACCCTAGATTCATCCATTTTTCGAGGATGCCTCGATCACCCTTTGGTGATAGCATCTTCATGACATCTCTTCCTCGATCAATGGTGAATCACGCCCAAGTGATTCCTTGGGCTGAGGACCGCTGATCGAGGCGTTTGACCCTCATCTTCCACGCCGCCCGTCAACCCTTCAAAAGACATCCCCCGACTTCGATTCGATTTTTGATCCTTCTTCCGCCAAAATCACTCGCAAACTCCTAGCCCTTCGTGCTCCTGGTGACAGCAGGAGTCGAATCGAGCCGAGGTTCGAGTCGTTTGGTGTTGAATCGAAGTAGATCCATCCCTCGCCGGAGCTCCGCCGTGACTTCCAGCCGACGCCTCTGGTGAGCCTCACCCCTCTTCTCTTCCTTTTTCTTGTAGCTCTAGCTTAGCATAGGATCGTCTCGTAGCAGATTTGATTTCCCTCGCGTAAATCGCCGTGAATCCCTAATCAAATCCCACGGCGGAGCTTAGCTCCGCCTCCATTTTTCGACCACCTCTATCATCGACCGCCGCCAAGATCGCCTCCATCTTCTTCCTCGTCGCTCCGTCATCACGCTCCACCCCTCCATCTCCCTCGATCTCGTCCAGATCGAGCCACCGAGCTCCACTCTCCGCCGCTCGCCGGAGCTCCTCGCCCGAGCCACTTTCCGCCTCCATCGCTTCATCCGAGCGCACCTGTAGCTTCGCCTAGATTTTGCGTGACTAACCTTGCAGGTCCGAGCCCAAGAGAAGGCTCTATCGAGCCTCGAAGTTGCCAGGAGCAACCTCCGGGTCACCTCCGCCGTCCGAGCACCCCACGCCGTCTCAGCCTCGCCGGAGACCATCTTCAGACGCGGAGAGGCCCCATGATCGTTTTGCCCTTGATCCTAGGGCCGAAGAGGCCGTGAGTCGGCCACAATCGCCAGCCAAAGTTCACCGAGGGAGGTGTTCTTCGTGAACCTCTCCCCGCCGTTGGATCAGCAGCCCCCTCCAGACGCCACAGCCGCCGTCGGATCGCCAAATGTCCCCCGCCGTCCGATCCACCATCCAAGACCTAATCCCGACCGTCCAGGGCGAAGGGGTACCCGTCGTTCGATGCGCGCCACGTGTCCAAGTGGACCTTCCTCGGCCGAACGATCCGCAGCTTGGGTATTTTGCATTTTAAACCCAAGCATTTTTTGTATTTAACGTTTAGTCCTAAAACTTTAGTTTCCAGTTTAAAAGTTTTTGTAAAAATTACACTTAGGCCCGTGAACATACTTTATTTGCACTTTAGTCCGCGCCACGTCACCTCACGTGACTGGGGCGCGCGCATTTTGGGCATTTTGCATTTTTGATTCTAAACTTTCTACTATTTGTAGTTATACCCTGTGCGTAGTTATTTAAATATGTTTTTGGGAAAATTGAATGTTTGCCCTGCTGGTTTTTAATATTTGCAAATATGCCCCTGTGAATGACAGAACACGTGCGTCACGCGTGTATTTTGGTGAAATTTGCTCCTAAGCACCTGGATGTTCTTATAATTGCATATATTCCCTTGCTAATCTTAGGATTTTTGTGTGTTTGAGATATTTATTTCACGCATCATCTAAGTGACAAAAATTCTCAAAAATTTAACTTAAGCTCCTATCACCTTGTACCTTAACGCCATATTTTTAGTTTTAAATTTTATTACACTTTTATATTTATTAAAAATCAAAAACATGCTATTTCAGTACTGTCTACCTTAGAAAATACCAAAAAATATTAAAATACCTCTAAAAATTCCAAAAAAATTACCTAATGTGTATTTTGACCTACTTTAGTTTCAATCCAAAAATCACTAAAAATTTCAAAAGAAAAACCTTAAAAATTCAAAAATACCTAAAAATTTCAAAAAAATATATTATATCATAGAAAACTCAGAAAAATAGAAACTCAAGTTCTGTAGGTTCCATATTTTATTGTCTTTATTTTAAAATTAGTTTGAAAAATTTTGGTGGTTGATTGATATCTTTAATTCCCATTTTACCCCAGCCAGTAGCTTATTCCTTGATTTCTTTTATTTTGCTATTTAAAAATATCAAAAACATTCTGAAAAATACCAAAAAATCACAAAAACAGTAAAAATTTATAAAAAGACCAAAAAGATTTTATTTCTGAATTTTTGACTATTGTTGCATATTTTTGTAAATATTTTATCTTGTCTTTTATTATATTGCTTTCTTATTCCAATATTGAAAAGAACAAAAAATATAAAATATAAAATTATAAAAATTAAAAATAATTAAAAATCAAAATACAAAATTAAAAATTAAATAAAAAAATAAAAAAATAAAAATAAATTAAAAACCCACAAAAAATTAGATTGGCTAAGTAGTCTATTAGACCTAGGTCTTGACTTTTGTCTCTACTCCGCACCCTTGTTTCCTGTGTTCGACCCCTACTTGCTTGCCATTATACATTTTTAGTAGGGTATAATAAATTTTAATCCTTGCTATTGATTGCCTGATTGATTGTGTGGGTTAATTGTTGACGAACGAGGATGCTTGAGTAGTCGCATCAGCGACAGTGAGTCTGATTTGTCAGACCACTATTTAGCGGCTCTCGCTTTATCGTTTTTCACCCTTGGGGAGTAATGCTGAATCATCAGGGAATTGGAGATCTATGCTGCCAAATATCGGGTCCTCCAAAAATGTATCAACCTCATCAAATGGGAGGACACATGACTCAAATACGGGACTATTAGGGTCTGTCAAATCAAAAATCGGTCCCTCATCAAGCTCTCTATGCTAAGATGAATCCAAATGTATCTCTAAATCTGAGAAGATCTCCCAGAGAAAAGACACTGAATCAATTGGACATGGACACTGGAATGGCTCAAAAGATGGTTGAGATGTGGGTTCCTCCTCTATTTCTCGGGATACTAAAAGATCTAGAATCCAAGAATCATCGATGTGAAAGTGCGGGACTGGCTCAAAACCTGATTGTAAATCCAATGGGAACTCAGCCAATGTCCGACTCTGGGAACTCACAGTGGTAGTCAACACATCCATCATATGAAAAGTATTAGCATCCATATCCTCAGATTGGTGTGTGTTGGCAAAATTAGCATAATGTGCCACACACTCAACAGGTGTCATATCTCCCTCGTGTGTTGTCCCGAATAAATCATCTTGTGAATATGGGATGTCTGAAAGAGTTTCCAAGATGGTCTCAAATTTATCCAGGTCGGGACAGAGGTGTAAAACACCATACAAGGTAATGACATATGCACTCTGCTCTGCGGTCCTCCCCCTCATGGCGATGTGGATAAGGTCAGTCATCGAAAATCCATGATCTGAAAATTGCCTCAAAAGATCACATAACCTCAAACATGAATCTATCAATGTCTCCTGGGGTCAACTGAAAAATCACGAACACAAAACCGCATCATCTCTACTATATGCTGGGGGTAAAATCTCTGCAAAAATAATGATCGTAAATCTCCCCATGTAGCAATTTTCCTTCCCAATCGTCTGTGCCAACTCTTGGCTCTACTCTAAAGTGTAAATGGAAAGATAATTAGCATCATGTCCTCAGAAGTGATATCAGAATATGATCATGATCCAAAAATTTCCTCAAACTCATCGATATGCAAATACAGCTCCTCGTGCACTTCCCCGGAAAACTTCGGTAGTAGATCAATGAACTCTAAATACAGAATGAAGGCTCTCAAAGTAGAAGCGGATTGTGCTTCCTGATCTGTGTACTCATCCATCATCCCAGGATAAAAGTTTTCTAACACTCGCAACTACTCCACGTGATCGCCTATGGAATGCACTCTCATCTCAGTAAGGTAATTGCCCGGGTCTCGTATTTGGTCAATCTGGTCTCCTCGGGCTTCACTCGCAGCATGTCCCAAATGAGAGGGTGGGAATGGAGAGGGAAAAGATGTGATGTTGGTTAGAGTTTTGACCTCCCAAGAGAGTGGGCGGGATTGATGGGTATGAAATGTAGAAGCCACAAAATCCAACTGGAATGGAATGCAAACCACCATGAAGAGAGGGAAATGAAGGACAGGAGGGTGGGATAGAAGAGACGGAGTGAAGGAGAGAGAGAGTGACTGCTAATGAATCAAAGATGATCGTAACCGACTTACACCAAAGATATACAAACACAATGCAAACCCCTAATTCACAAACTCTATGCAATGTGAAGACTGTGAGATTTGGTCTTTTATCTTATCAATTTTAGTGTTTAGTGAACAGACAAAAGTTGTACAAACACTTAAGAGGCTTTAATAGGATTTGGGCACTACTCCTTAGTGTGTACGCAAGCAATTAAAAACGCAAACATTGAGGGGATTGCTCTCCCAAAGCAATGGTATGAATTAATTATGTTTGATTTTAAGGGTCAAGTTCAATTAGCAGTCCCAATTTTTAATTTTTGATTTTCTATTTTTTTGGTTTTTTTCTTCAAAAATAACGCCTAACGAACTTTCTGATTTCCTATTTGATTAATTTGAGTCCAAAAACAAGGGGGAGGAAGTTGAGAAAGCCAATGCATGGTCAAACACGATGATGCATGCAGAGATAGAAATGCGTACCTTGCTCCAACACTCTACATGCAATATGATTCTCGCATAAATTAAATACAGAAAGTAAACTAACTATATGATGCACGAGGAAATCAGCCTTAGATGAGCAGCTTCTATTGATCGTGAAGAACATATTGCTCACTAATCAGAGAGAGGCCAGAGTCCGGTCTCAGATGTCGATCGGTGTCCGCCACAACGGATCCTGCACGCACTGTATACGACCTCTAGCGGCATAACTTTTTAATTTTAATTTTAAGCAAGGTCCAATTAAGTTCTATAGGAACAGATAATCTATTAGGTGTTGGGCCTTAGTTATTTACGTCACAATAAAAAAATCCTATGTCTAGGGGCTAAAACCACGAGAATCAGATAGATAGTTATGGCGATGAAATCAAGAAAATACGGAAAACGGCAGTGAGGTCCCCCAAGTGCACCGGCACTTTACGAAACAGACCCTGAAAAAAAGTCCAAGTCCACAGTTCTAAATTATTACAATAATATCAGAAATGTTCTCTAAAATTAATAAATGCTTTCTTCTCGTCCATGCTCTTCCTCCTGTGCGGGTCCTCCAAAAAGAATCCAAGGATACTCCAAGCCATCCTCCAAGCAGTTCCTCGCACAAAAATCAAAGCAGATGATGGTCAGAAAACAATTATAATATTATAGAGACAAATAACACAAAACTGAAAAATGACTACAAAGCAACGACACCATTCTGATTGTTTTTGTCTCTAACCTTTATTTTGTAGGAAAATCAAAATAAAAAAAAACTAATAAAAATTAGCTTCTGTTTACATTTTCTATTTTGAAAAAAAGATATTTTTTAGTTCTAATTACAGTACATAAAAAAATAATAAAAAAAATTCCGAAGCAATTCCGCACCGCCGGCACCTCCCACGCTTCGCCCGCGAGGTGACGACCCTCCAGCTGCTCACAGGCGGCGCCCCCCAGTCGCCAACCAAGCGGCGACCCCAGATCGCGCCACCAGACCGCCTCCCCTCCCCACTCCCCAGACACAGCGCCATTCTGATGACACAGACTTCGATAAGGTTAAGACAGATTAAAATAATTTATCAAAATTGTCATTGTTCGCAACCAAACAAAAGAATCGATCAACGAGAAAAAATGTATTTTTAAACACTTAAGAAAAGATAAATCAATCAAAGCAAATGTAAGCGATTTCGCTATTCTATTTATATTCTATTTACCTAGTATAACGACCAGGGTCGAACGCAAGGAGCACGATTTAAAAACTTAGTAGTAAAATTTCTAAAATAATTTTTAGTGGTTTTTGGATTTTATCTTTTTTTATAATTTTTCAAAATAAGCACAAAGGATAAAAACACACAAACCACATTTTTTTGCATTTTTCAAAATGTTCAAAAATTTACAGAAAGTCCAGAGAAAATCTTTTTGTGTTTTATATATTTTAATATATATTTGGTGATTTTTTCAAATTTTTGTGATGCTATTGTGATTTTATAAAAATGAAACAGTGGAAAATAAAGAAAACAAAGCACAACCAAGAGTATTTTGTAACTTAAAAATACTTTAAATGCCCAATACTCTTGGAAAATATTTTTAAGCTAAACGTCAAATTAATATCTACAAATGGAGACTGGAATCACATTTTTTGGATTTTTTTGAAATTTTCTACAATTTTTATAAGATTTTTAGTTTTGCACAATATTTTTTGTTTTTATAAAGGATTTACAAACGAAAAATGGAGATAAATTAAAAAACAATAAAATACACCTACATAATTTTTTTTAGAATTTTTAGGCAATTTTTAAATTTTTATGATTTTTTTAATTTCAGGTAGGTAAAAAGACATTATTTTTGAATTTTTAAAAATATTAAATGACAACAAAATGCTATGAAAATTTTATACAATGATAAGAACCATAGCAGGAACTTACTCAATTTTTTTTGAGAATTTTTGGAATAACAAAAACATTTATTTAATCAAGAAGAACATGCAAATAAGCAGTCTGTATAAACATGGACTAAAAAGTAATTATTTTACGTTTTTGGACTGAATATAAAAATAAATAAAGGGTGGGACTCACTTTCAAATTACCCAAGTAGCATGTGCGGTGTCCGTGACCTTCAATTTGGAGGAGGGGGGATTTTGGAGATTTTGATAACTCCCAAGGGTTTCTTGCAATTTACCCAATATTTAATTAGATTTCTCTAGGGCTTCTTCGTTTATCTCCTTTCTTCCCAAACCAAAAGGGGTGCTCCCCAAGGGGGAGTGGGGTGCCGCCGCTCGTCTGGCCGGGGTTCACGGATGTGGAGCAGCTGGCGGCCGTCACGGAGGCTTTGGCGGAGGGCACGATCGTGGAGCGGGGCCGGTAGGCTACTATGAGCGATGCTGCGGGGTGGTATAGGAGGATTTCGCAGAGGGCTTCAGCGGAGCGCTTCATCGCGGCAGAGGGGCGGCTCCGTTTCACGGGCGGTATCGAAGGTTGCGGCCGTGAGTGGTGGCTGCGGGCCGTTGGGCTTGGAGGGTGCGACGTAGAAGACGCGGCGGGGGCACAGCCGACGGCTGGGCTGTGGGGGAGTCTGCCCAGCGTGGGTGGGAGGCGGCCGCCGCAGCTGTGGCGGATATTGCGGAGGCAGGCGGTTGGGTGCCTCTGGCTACGGGGTGCGCTAAGACGCGCCGCGCGGAGGTCGTACACGACTGGCCGCCAGGGGAAGAATGGGAGCGGGGCCCGTGACCTGCAGCTTATTTTTTTTGTTTTTTATCTTTTTTCTATAAAAGTTGTAAACAGAAATATGTATAAAAGGATTTTTTTGTTTTATTTTATTTATTTAAATTTCCAGCAAAACAAAGGTTAAAAAAAGAATACATTTTATTTAATTTTTAAGCAAGAGATAAAAATGTAAAAAAAAAATTTTATTTTTATTTTCCTGCAAAAAAAGATGTCAGAGAAATAGGAAAAATAATTATATGTTATTATTATTAATTAATTAATTATTTATAAACAAAAGGGATTAGTGAATGGGTCGGATCATGCGGTCGTGATGGAATGGATCTGTGGCTCCGGTCACCGTACGTGACCAGTGGTGATAGGTTGTGTGAGGCAGAAATGAAAATGTGAGGATCACGAGATGAGGTGAAATATCAGTGTCGGATTGGAATCAAAGTGTGATGGAATTTATTTGATGATTTTTAATACCTAAAGATTAATGAAATCGAGGTAAAAAATTAAACTACGATCTATCTAAGAAAAAGATGGGAAATAAAATGGATCTCACCTCGGGAATAAAAAATGCCATGATGGCCTCGACGAGGGCCGACACGCTATCACCGGATGGCTCAGAGCCTGGGCACCGTTCTTCGACAAGATCGCTCTCGGAGATCGGGCTCCTCTCCATTAAAGGTTGATCAACGAGTAATGAAGGAGGATGAGCCCATGAAAAAGAGAAGAAAAAAAAAAAGAAGGAATACACAAAAGAATAAGGTTTTTATTGGTTAATTAATAAAGAAATAAATAAATAAAATAATTAACTAATTAATTACGAATTTCGGAATTAAATAAATTAAATAATTTCCAAAAATTAATTAGCCACCTTAATGGTGGCCATTAAAGGTATGGAATAAAATCTTATATAAAAGGATTGTTTTTAAACTAAATAAATGAATTAAATATAAATAAAAAATTCGTAATTAATTAAATAAATTAATTAATGTTAGATATTTAATTTTTTGTGAGTTTTATATAAGGAAATTAGTTGTATACAAATATTATGTACATATAATACAATATACACATATATAAATAAGGAAATAATTTTTATATCTTTTTTTGATTATTTTTTTTTCATTTTTTCATTTATATTTTTTATGAAAATATTATTTACACTTATGTACATTAAAAATAAATATGAATAATTATACAAAAAATGTAAGTGGTGAAACTGCACAAAACACCCAAGAAAACTGACTTTTTAACCGTAACTCCAAAAAATATGAAACATGACCATTTGAAAGATAATTTAATTTAGAGTATAATGGAAGTGATTTTAATTCAATTTGAGTTCGTATGGAGCCGGAATTAGTGTTTCAATTATTGCTTTGCTGCTTTTTCTGAGTGTAATTATTTGCAATATGCACATTATTTTATTTTGCAATTATTTTTATTATTTACAACACAATTTTATTTACAACTTTCATTTTAAAAATAATTCATTTGAAGTCAATTTATGTACAAATAAAATAATGTAAGTTTTGTACAAATATATAGGTAAAAATATTTACAAAATATTTTTGGATTTTTGAATTGCAGACCCTATCTCCCGCTACTTTATTCCTGGTCGATCAGGTCAAGTATTGACCTTCTCTCGGGGTTCGATCCAGTATGCATTTATTGCATAAATTCATCCTTCATTTTCTTTTCTTTTCTTTTCTTCTTTATTCTTTTATTTATGTACAAAAAGTATTAAAAACACATGTTTAACAAATGCATGCAAAATGGTAAAATCATGCAATTAGTGGGTATTTACAGGTGTTTGACTACGGAAATGAAGCTAAAATAAAAGAATAAAGGCAATGAATCATGGATTCATCAGATTCAGACAATTGAGATGGTGATTGACGTAGAGGTTTCCCTGACCTTGATCTTCCTTATCTATTCGAGATGGTGATTGACGTAGAGGATTCCCTGACATATCCTTTCTTCTCCATGTTTGATTTCATCAGCGCCATCCAGTCACTCCATTCAGACCTTGAGCCGACGAATTCTTTTGTTCTACCGGTGCCCGATTTCATTCTCCCATATCTTTCCCTCGTAGCAGACACCCGCCTTATTGTTTACTTGGGTGTCATAGTTTACACTGTTGACCTCGTCATTGTTCCCCTACAGAGACTATGACGACAATACTGTATTTACCTCACAGATGCCATCCTAAACCTCGATACCGCTTTATCCTAGCCTTTGCGCCCAGCTGGGGGCGTAAACTCTAGCGCTTGTTGAGAGGCACCTCAACATTGTCCTACTCGCAGCTATATAGATCATTCTATCCATATCATTCATTCTTTCTGTCTAACAGCCCATCTCTATCTTGTGATTATGCTATACTTAGGGTGTACTTTACCCTAAGTATGGGGGTGTGTCAGACTTGTGATTATTCTTTTGATTCTTTTTACCTCTGTTTTGCTGCCTATACTTAGGGATATTTTACCCTAAGTATAGGGGAGGAAATATTTGTACATCCTATCACTCGGTAGTCCCCTTGTGTATAGTCTACTATACTTAGGATTACTAGATCCTAAGTATAGGGGGATCACCGATCTCTATTGATTTTATTCTTTCATTCATCATTGTAGTATAGCATTCTTTTCACTTTTCTATACTAAGCACGATTTATGTCTTCCTTTGCCGCTCTCTGATCACTATGAGGACATAGTTCGAGCTAAGTATAGGGGGTGTCGTATATATTGCATATATACTTTAGCCATAACTCGTACTTTCGTATTTTTAATATGGCTAAAATATTGTATAAATACTTGTAAAATTCAAAAAAATCAACTAATATAAAGATGCAAATATTTCCTCAAATTTCTTTTTGTATATACTTATTAATAAGTCAGGTTAAAATATTTTGAAGAATATTTTGAAAGTAGTTTGAAAACCTATTTGAATTTTTTTTGAAAACTGTTTGAAAAATATTTTCAACCTTTTTAATAGTATTTTGGCTTGTAAAATTTATCTTTTCTCTATGTGAAATAAAATTATTTAGTAAAACTATATGCAAATTTTTTTAAACGGTTGAAAAATTATTTTGAAAAAATCTATACATACTGTTTTAAAAATGTTTGCAAAATAGTTTTCAAATGTTTGTAAAATTGATTGAAAAATTATTTTGAACTATAGTTATCAAAAATATTTGTAAAACTATTTTCAAATAAGTTTGAGGAATATACGCATCACACAAAAAAATCCAACAGTATGTATATACTTGTATAAATTACTCAAGTTCTAAATCTTTTTACCTGCTTCATGTAAAAATTTGACTCATTCCTATGTAAATATGTGTATCCCATCCCTAATCCTTATTAAAAAAATTGTATATACTTGTATATATTACCAACTATTTGTTTATTAAAAAAACTACAAAACCCAAAAGTCTATAAAAATTTGCATAAAAAATTCTTTTTGCATGTGCATCATTTTTCAAAAATTCATAAAAGACTTTAAAATTAAAAAATTGGTTCACAAAAATATTTTGCTTTCGTTGCATTGTACATATTTTCTTGCATTTGCATATGCATTTATCAGGATAATTTTGACATTTAAACTAAGTCTCGAATAAAATTGAAGAATGGAGCTTAGGTGGACCTTAATCCACTTAATTTCAGAGGAACATTATAAGAACTGGAGTTAAGACTTTACAGGTCCTAGTGACTTAATTTTTTGAATCCACAAGACTATGTTCATATGTCATCTTGATTAGTCTAAGCAGAATATTTAACAATACACGCATCTTTCAGTCCGTGGCTTACCTTGGTCAAGCACTCTACACGTAGCTCTTCATTGAGGAGGTAGTGAGGGGGCAGAATCTTTTGGCTTGGGGTAGCATACAAGGGTAGTACATCTAGGCGAAACCTCTCGTCCTCCTCTAGGGAGGGAAGTGCGTCTCAACCTGGTCTGGCGATGTTGAGGTCTAACGACAGGATGTTGTGGAGTTGCAATAATGCTTCAAAAGAGGGATAGTCTACTAGCTCAAGTAGAAAAACTACTTATATAAATGCTACACCTTGTATATATTTCAAAAAAAGAGAAAAAATGCAGAATCTCAAAAGTAGACAAGCCTGATTGAAAAGTAAAATGCCTGCTGGAGTGTACATACAGGTGAAAAAATAAAATCAGAGCTTCAAAGTCAAATGTTTGTAAGCTTGCAGTGGATGACTTGGCTACACTGGTCATGCATCTAAGGATAGGTAGCTACATTGGTTACCATTCATTCTCTTCTCCATCCCCTCTTCTTAAGCCGGTTGTACTTGTACCTAGAAGGGAATATCCCCGCTCCTCGAGGAAAGAGTTGCTAGACCAGGGGACTAGAGATATCTTATTGAGAGAGGTTGTTTCTTTGCTACTTTTGAGATGAGGAGCTACATTTCACTTACACCGTACAAGTAAAGATTCATAGTCATAAGAATTTGTGTATGTAGACTTGTTCTGACCTGACTGTTAAGGAGACCTGAATAGGAGTCTTGGGGAACTTAAAGGATGTTAGGTTTTAAATGCATTTCCCATTAAGGTTCTACCACACTAACAATCCAAAGGTTCAACAGAGCTCCATACTACAATTTTATGAAGATAAAATTAAAAGTCAACATTGTTTTAATTTCTTTCTTTTTTCTTTTCTTTATTTTTTTCACTTATTTTCCAAATAAGTATTTGCTAAGGGACTAGCAAAGGTAAAGTATAGGGGAATGATGAATCCATGATTCATCACCTTTATTTTTTTATTTTAGCTTTATTTCCTTAGTCAAATACCTGTAAATATCCATTAGTTTCATGTAATTAGCATTTCGCATGCATTTGTTAAATATGCATTTTAACACATTTTTATACTCAAATAAAAAATAAAGAAGAAAAGAAAAAGAAAAGAAAAATAAAGGATGTATTTATGAAATAAATGCAGACTGATCCAAACCCTGAGAGAAGGTCAAGACTTACCTGATCGACCAGGATTAAAGTAGGGGGAGATAGGGTCTTTAATTTAAAAATCCAAAAATAATTGTAAATATTATTCCTTGTAAATTTGTACAAAACTTACATTATTTTACTTGTATATAAATTGACCTCAAATTGAATATTTTTCTAAATAAAAGTTGTAAATAAAAATGTTTGTAAATACTAAGTATAATTGCAAAATAAAATAATGTACATATTATAAATAATCTCACTCAAAAAAAGGCATAAGCGATAATTGAAAAACCAATTCCGGCTCCATACTAACTCAAATAGAATCAAACTCACTTCCATTGTACTCTAAATTAAATTATCTTTCAAATGGTTGTGGTTTCATAATTTTTGAAGTTACAGTTGAAAAGTCAGTTTTCTGGGGCGGTTTGTGTAATTTTACCACTTACTTATTGTATATATTTATTCATATTTTTTTTATACATAACGTACATAATTGTAAATATTATCTTCATATTAAAATTAATATTAAAATAAAAATTTAAAAATTATTCAGAAATAATTTCCTTATTTGTACATGTGTATATTGTACTTTATGTATATAATACTTGTATACAACTAATTTCCTTATATAGAAATCAGAAAAATTAAATATCTAACAGTAATTAATTAAATTAATTTAATTACGAAATTTGGATTTAATTATTTAGTTTATTCATTTATTTTATTTGAAAACATGCCTTGTATATAAAGAATTGATTCCATGCCTTAAATAACCACAATAAGGTGGCTAATTAACTTTTATAAATTAATTATTTTATTTATTTTATTTAATTCCTAATTGATTTATTTATTTATTTATTTTGTTCACCATTAAACACATTCCTTAATTGTACATCTTTCCTTTTTGATTTTTTGTTCTCTTTTTTATTAGATCTCCATTCCTTCATTATTCTTGGTTCAATCTTTGGTGGAGAGGAGCCCGATCTCCGAGAGCAATCTTGTCGAAGAAGGGTGCGCATCCTTCGAGTCTTACAGTGACAGCAAGTTGGTCCTTGTCGAGGCCATCACGGCGTATTCGACCCCGAGGTGAGATCCAATTTTTTTCCTTCGTCATTTTAGATTTAAATTTTGCTTCAATGTCATTGTTAAATTTTGGATCTTAAATAACCAAATTTTCCATCTCAACTCGATCCACTCTCAAATCCGATTTTTCATCTCATTATCAGATCTCTCCGTTTCACATTCTACCTCACATAACCTATCACCTCCGACCACACACTGTGGTCGGAGATCTGGATCAATCTCTCACATTGCCAGATCCGCACCCACGCACATTTTTTCGTGTTTGGACTTTCTTGAATCGAGCCGTCGTGCTCGTATCCCCATTTGTTTATAAAAAAGTAAAAAAATCATATATATTTCAAATTTTTCCTAACATTTGTTTTGCAGGATACAATAAAAAACAAAAAAATAAAAATATTTACTGCTCCTATTTTACAAAAAAATAAAAAAGTTTTTTATTACTCTTACAGTTCTATTTTTACAATCAATAAAAAAATTAAAAAGGGGCAGCGGTAGGGTCGCCACCCCCCAGTCACCATCCGCCATCACCACCGCGACCTCTGCTCACTGCGCTTGTGGTCCGCTCGCCAGCCCTATGTGCTCCACTGACCACTACCGGCCAGGCATCGTCAACGTCCCCGCACTGCTCCAAGGGACCCCACGCTCCAGCCACCACCCCACATCACCGCCTCTACGCCGCCATCGCCTCCTCCATGGGGCTCAACACCGTCCAGCCACAGGTTTGCCACCTACGGCTCTTCCCTGACGACTTCCACTCCACTCAATGCAGAAGAGGCCCCTTCCATCATCCACACCATCGACCTCGACCGCCGCCGCCTCCTGTACTGCTCGTCCATGCCCGCGCAGAGCCCGCTATCTCTAGCGGCTACGTAGGACCGCCGTGAGCCAGCTACATTCTCCATCTCCCACGCAACCAGAACGCAGCGCCTCCACCACAGGGCGAGTGGCACCTGCTCAGAACCACAATTGACAGACCAAGAAGACCACCGCCGTCCTCATCCGCCGACCATTGATGCCACCGCTACCGTTGAGGGGGAAGGAGAAGAACAAAGACAAGGGCGACACAACTCCCCTTTTTGGGAACGAATAGGCCCACACACAAGAAACCATAGGGATTTTAAAAACAGAAATTAGAAAAATTATAATTCAGCCCTTGGAAATTTCAATAGTTGTAAAAAGACCCCTGCCTCCTGAGCAATACGTGTGCACTCCTTATTTGGGTAAATTGCATTTGTCACCCTGCATTTATTTCTTGTTATTTTATGGTGCAAAAACTCTAAATAACTGCAGTTCAGTCCTTCTCTTCCATACTTTTAAATTGCATGTTCATTTCATTAAAATAAATAGCTTTTGTGCTCATTACAATCTGCAAAAATCATCTTATGCTCCCGCTATGTGCTTGATCATTATAAAAAATTTTCATTACATTTTATTAACATTTGATATTATAAAAAATAAAAAATATCACAATTATCAATGCTTGAACTTTGAAAATTCATAAAAATTTAAAAATTGGTCTAAAAATTTTAAAACAATTACTGCAGGTGAATCTTATTTTCATTTAATTTTTGTACAAATTTTATGTTATAAACATTTTTAAAACCCTATAATTGCAAAGTATTGAAAATCTTAGAAAATTTCACACAAAATTTTAGAAAAATCCAAAAATTCCGATTTCAGTTTCTGTGTGTAGATATTTATTTATATTTTTGTATAAAAATCATTCTAGGAGTTTGGGCATTTAAATTATTTTTAAATTATAAATTACTCCAAGCTGTGCACTGTTTGTCATTTTTACCACTTTTTGATTTTTGTAAAATCACAAAAATGTCTGAAAATTCTAAAAAAATTACCAAAATTATTTTAAAACCTATAAAACAAAAAAACATTTTCTCTGGATTTTTCTGAGCATTTTTTACATGATTAAAAAATACAAAAAGAGTGTATGCGCATATTTTATCTTTTGTGCCTTTTAAAAAATTAAAAAATATGAAACCACTAAAAAATCCATTATTTTTGAAATTTAACTACCGAGTTCTTTAATCATGCTCCTTGTATTCAACCCCGGTCCCTATACCAGGTAACTTAAATAGGGAAGACTGCTTACATTTCATTGATTGAATTTTCTCTTAAGTGGTTTAATACATTTTTCTCGTTGACCGAATCGATTGGTTCAGAACAACGACCATTGCTATTTTTCCATGTTAACCGTATCGACTCTCGGCTCATCAGTCCTCATCTTGAGATTTCGATGCCAATTCTTGGATAGAGTTTCTTTAGCATGCTGACACCAAAGTTACAGGGATTGGTGAATGCTTCCTGCAGTGGATCCTATTTCTTGATGCACGAGGATCAGGTCTGGGGCATTTATGAGAAAATGGCAGAGAATTATACAACAATGTCACAGACTCGTGTCTTCAACCAAACGGAGCCACCTACTTATCACAAGCATTCCCGAGTGGCACAGATTGAAGGGAATTCGTCTTCTATTGTTTCAATTCCTATCGAATCCTCATCAACTGATATGGGTATTATTTGTAAGAAGTTGGATCGTATGGAAATTATTGAGAAAAAATGCCAGAATTTAGACAAGCTCGATAAGATTGACGAGCTTGAGAGGTACCCGAGTGATATGAAGATACATATTATGTGCCTTTAAGAGATACAAGTTGATTCCAACAAGTCTTCCAGATCACAGGTGACGAACCCGAGATTCTGCCCTTATAGTGTGAAATAAACACTTATAATGTCATTGCAGTCGGCCGAATCGGATCGATCAAAGACAATTTAATTAAATTAACAATCAAATCAAACGGTCGAATTTATATTTTACTTGGGCGAGCCCAAGGTCAAACTCAGGGACACGAACCTCTTTGGTATATTTAGACTCTTATTATTTAGATTAAGTGTTGGATTAATTATTCATGGGTCAATGAATGCATGATGACACGACAGTATGCATAAATAAACATGAGAAATGCATTTTTTATTTTGTTCATCCTGCAAAGAAATGCAAAATAAAAAACTACAAATATGCCCAATGTATGCAGAATCGATGAGCAATAAAGAGACGGTCAATTTCAGAAAAGGGCCATGAAGCTATTCCATTTACAAGCTACCCGATGGCACAAAAATCATTGAATAAATGACACTAGATAATTAGTTTAGACAATAAAGTCAAAAGTGTCAAAACAGAACAATAATTATGCCATTAGAAAGAGAATTAAACAAGCTTTAAAACACCACTGAAATCGACTCAATCGGAGCTAGGATGCTCAAGATATGCATGAATGAAATCAGGGACATAAATACAAGAAAACATAAAAATACATAGCAAACAGGTCCCTGGGAGGGACTAAAATGTAAATAAAATAGAGTTCGAGACCTTCCCTGTAAATAACCCACACGAGCGGGGGTATTTTTGCAATTATTAAAAACCCCAGGGGGTCGGGTGTAAAATAACCCAGGCGCATGGTCTGCACGTGACTTCAGGACCTGGATGCAATTTGAAGAACCAGCAGGGGCCTCCATGCACATTACCCTTGCCAGCACGTGACTAGCATGTGCAAGCTAGGTTTGGTGGAAGAGTAGGATTGGAGGAGGCTCGGAGGGTGCTGGATCTTCGGCGCTGCTTCGATTAGCGGCTCTGGTTATGATGCAGACTCGGATTTGCTTCGACTAGGCTCGGGTGTTTCGAGCCTAAAGGCGTGGGGAAGAGGCTCAGAGTTGTCGACGTGGAGTGCTGCAGACCGCCTGATCTTGAAGATCTAATGGTGGATGGAGCTTCTGAAGGAGGGCGACGTGCCTCGTTGTGAGCTGTCCGATCAAGATGATCGTACGACATCTGGAAGTCAAGTTCTTCGTCTCTGCTGCCTCCTGCGGAAGAGTTGGTTGTGCTTCGGTGAAGACTCCCTAGCTTGGCCGCCTTCTATCATGCTTGGTGAAGACCCCGGTCGCTCTTGGATGACTGGATATCATCGCTGAAGCTCGGTGGGGCCGTTGGTCGTCCTGGAGGAGGCTGGTGAAGCCAGTATGCCGGAGTAGGAGCTCGCCAAAGAAACTCTGGCGAAGACTCCAGCCATTGATGAATGAGTACCTACATTGTTAGTGACTAGCCGAAGTACGGGGCGTGGATGATTGTGAGAGAAGTGGGGGCCATATGGTGTGAAGAAACGGAGGGGCCCAGGTCGTCTTCGCCGGCGAGCTCGGAGGAGAGGGGGGCGGAGTGGTTTTGGGTTGTGGAAGAAGAGAAGGGTGATCGAAGGGTGGTGTGTGAATGATGGGAGTGTGGCAAGGCTGAGGGAATGATCTATGGAGGGTGAGATAGCGGGAAGAGTCCTAATTAACAAAGAGAAGATGAAGGATTATACAAGAAGGAGGATCAGAGAGCTTACATGGGATTGGCGGAGCAGTGGTCTGGGCTTGATCCTCTTGGAGAGGCTCAGGGTCTTCGCACGTTGAGGGCGGCCGATCCTCGTAGCTCGAGATGGGCTGAGCCGTCGCGACGCAACCGTGAAGATGGCGGGTCTCGTCGGAGGTTGAAGGTCGTCATTGCTCAATCATTCCACCTCCCCCTGTCACAGGGAGGGGGAAGAGGGTTGGGCCTGGCCCCTCGTAAAGGCGGACGAGGTTGAAATGGGGTGGAGGCGGAGTATTTAATGAGTGGGAGATGGTGAGTGGCGACGGGTTTTGCGGGGGCATTAGGGAACGATAGGAAGAAGGATGTGGGTCGAGTGGGTAGCCGCGAGGAAGAGGGATGATGTGGTTATGTTGTGGCCTCATCGGGAAGTGGAGGTAGTGGCGGGAGAAGCGAGGGAAATGGAAAGGGGGACGACCGTCTGAGAGATGGGCGACTGAAAAACGGAGAGACGAGAGTCGCTAAGTAATGGCCTGACAAATCTGGCTTACTGTCGCTGAGGCGACTACTCACACCTTCTCGTTTATAAACAATTAACCCACACAATCAATCAAGCAATTAAGAGCAAGGATTAAACTTTATTATACCATACTAAGAATGTATAATGGCAAGCAAGTAGGGGTTGAACACAGGAAGCAAATGAGTAAAGCAGGCAAAACAAAAGCCAAGTGCTCTATGTCTTGTGAATCACTTAGCCAAGTTGAACTTTTTTGTGGGTTTTTAATTATGTATATTTTTTATTTAATTTTTGATTTTATATTCTTATATTTTGATTTTTTTAATTTATTGATTTTGTATTTTCTTTTTATATTTTGTATTTTTATATTTTCTTTTTCTTTAAGGAAGTATATATGCAATAAAAGAAAGAGAGATATAATATATAGAGAAAATAAGCAAAAATAAGCAAAAATCAGGGAATAAAATCTTTTTGGGCTTTTTATATTTTTCAAATGTTTTTGTAATTTTTCTATATTTTTCCTATTTTTTGGCATTTTTAAAGTCACAAAAATTGAAAACAGTGAATAAAATACAAAACTGAAATTAAATTGAGGATAAAAATATAAAACCGAATAAAAAATTCCTCAAATTAATTTTAAAATAAAGATCATAAAATGGAGAAAATTCAAGAACAAAGATTGTATTTTTAGGATTTTTCAGGAATTTTTAATATTTTTATGAAGATTTTTGGGGTTTTCTAATTTTTAAGAGTTTTCTTTTATATTTTTTAAATTATTTTTGTACTGAAGTTAAAACATTATATACACAAAATATAATTTTTTTTATTTTTTCAAGAAGTTTTTATAATTTTTATGGATTTTTTAATGCAAATAGGGATGAAAATGCTTGTCTTTTATTTTTAATAAATAATAAAATGCAATAAAAATGTAAACTAAAAATATGACGTAAAAGTGAAACAAAACAAGAGCTTGAATTAATTTTTTGGTGATTTTTAGAATTTTATAGATGCATTAAATAAATAGATATAACAAAAAGAAAATGCACGACTAGCATGGACGTATTTGCAAATAGCCAGAAGTTAAAGGGCCAAGGTGCAATTTTCTCGCAAACTATATAACTGATTAACAAAATTTTTGGACCAAATGCAAATAGCCAAAAGAGAAAGCGTATCCCGGCAAAATCGCCAGAGTCCACATGCACGAGGCACGTGACCTGGCAGGGGCACAACTGTAAATTACAACAAACGCAGGTGCCTAAATGCAAGTGTACCACAAATATTACACTAAGTTAAAATGTCTTTGGACTAAATCTAAATAAAACTAAACCCAAGAATGTTTCTGCAAAATTGCCAAGTCACGTGCGTGGGGAACGTGACCTGGCAGGGTCTAAAAACTAATATTACAAAATCGGGGGGGGGGGGGTGGGCAACATGCAAAATTTACACAATAAATAGAACGGCAAATGAAAGTTTTAACAACAAATATTAAATACAAAATTGAAGGGGAAAAATATGCAAAATACCCCGCCTCGCGGATCAGACGGCTGAAGATTTCAGTGGTGCCACGTGCCGCGATCCTGACGGTCTACTCCCGCTCGCAATCGAACGGCACTCCTCTCTTCACTTAAGCCACGTGTCAACGCGACGGAGCCCGATGACAGTTTGGTGTAGATGGCTGCGATTAGATGGTTGAGGGCAATCCGACGGTGTGCGGCTGGCACATCCAATGGTCGAGATCTGAACTGGGGTGGACCTTGAATCCAACGGTGGAGAGAAGCGACGCAAGAACAGAGAGGAACTCTAGCAAGCCTAAGTTACCCTACTCCGATCCACCTCCTCCGCAATCGGTTGAAGCTCAAAACGGCCTGGGCCCCTCCTGTAGGTGTCGTCTAAACGTTTGGGGCTTCAAAATCACCGGCGTGTATCGACGTCCTCGCACGGGGGCAGCAGAGCGGGGAAACTCCAGAATCCTCCGTCGAGGGTCAAAACGTGCTCCAGACGTCCCTATTGCCCAGGTGCCTACAACAAAAATGTTAAGAGGGTCACGGGCAAATTGCTGCGACCCTCGAGTAGGCGGAATAGCGTGGATAGGCGGAAACAAAGCTCGCCGGAGCAAGCTCATGCGAGGTGGTGGCTCGGGTGGTTAAATGGATAAAACGCGAAATGGAAGGTGAGCAATGGTTCCTAGGACTATAGCTAATCTAGAAATGCAAGAAAAGTAAATAGAAATGCCGACATCAAGGGTGATATACCCGTGATGGATACCTCACGGCCAAGGTGGCCAGAGATAGGTGGAGACGCTGCCTCGGCCCTCGCCTGAGCCCCGCGCGCGTGCTGGAGGAAGGTTGTCACCCTTCCGGTCCGGAGCGCGGCGAACAAGGGTCAAAACTCAGGTTGAAGAGGGTTCAAAGGAGGAAGGAGGTGACGGGTGGTTATTTGAACAAGGTTGGCGAGCGTGCAAAGAACGAGGCAAGTCAGACACCTCAGCGATCCACGGCCCAAGGCAAGCCCTCGGCGTGAATCACCAAGGGTCGAGGAGCAAAAGTCGTCAAGGACGTATTGTCAACGGGTGAAAGAATAAGCCTCAAAAAAATCGAGAAAAGAAGAGAAAAATGAGGTCTGACAGGTCACAGGAGTGGGTTAAAGAGTTGACCCACTGGTCAACTCTCCAGACCTCCTGGTTGGTCCACGTGGACCAACCACGAAAAATCCTGGAAAAAATCTTTAGAAATTCAATAAGAAATAGTAATTAAATTTATTAATTTTTGGTTACTAAATAAAATATATTTATTATTTTATAAAGTATTTTATTACGATTTTTATTTATTTTTTCGAGGTATTAAATTACAAGTTTCCATTTATAGGCTATATAGGTATAATATTTATATATTTTAATATTTTATTTTCATTTTATGAATTTAATTAATTAATTTATTTATATTATTTTATATATTTATAACTTATTTTTATATACCTAAATATATTTTTATTTTATTTTTCTGATGTATTTTGTACACTTAATAAAATATAAGTAGTAATTATATAGGTATATGTACGGGTATTATACCTATGTATTATATACATGTATTTTATTTTTGTGTTTTCTTTAGGTTTTTATTCTGATTTTAATGTACAAATATATTATAAATAATATTTAAAAAATTATAAAAATATAAAATTATAAAAATAAAGAATAATAAATAAAATGAATATTTTAATCAGTACAAGTATACAAAAGGGTCAAGAACACAACTTTTAAACCGTAGCTCCGCAAAATGAAAGACCACCTTCATTAAATAGCTTATGAAAAATTATATACAATTAAAGGGATTTTGATGCATTTCGAGTTTTTATTTGAGAGATACATGTCTTGGAAGTTGGGATTATGGAATCTTATTCAGATTATAACTTTTTATCTGTATACTATTTTTAAGTGAAATCAATTTTGTATTTTTCTATATTTAATTATCTACAACTTCATGTACAAAGTTTTTTATTTGAAATATAAAAATTGGAACAAAAAATAGGCCCCAAAATGAATAAAGAATGATTGAAATAAAAGGTATTTTTATTGTATTTTGACCCTTATATCCCCCTACTTTATTCCTTGTCGACCTAGTCATCAAGATGCCCAAGTCTTGGGGTTTTGGGTCATAAAATATTTGCCATATTTTATTTTTTTCTTTTCTTTTCTTTATTCTATAATTTTGGCTTTAAAAACAAATATTTATAAACTTTTTACACAAATATGCTTGAATGCTAAAATGCATGAATTAACACTATTTACACACATTTACTAGGGTTTTTAAGGCCAAAATGATAGAATAAAGATGATGAAATGGAGATTCATCATCCCCATATACTTTCCTTTGCTAGTCCCTAGAAAACACTTATGCAATAAGTGCAGAAAAGAAAAACAAATTAAAAAAAAAAGAAGAAAGATGGATTAAGCTTAATTATCAAACTTGTCTTCAGAAAATCAAAGTTTGGAGCTTAAATCGAACCTTTGGAATTTTAGTGCAGGCAGAAACTTAATGGGAATCGGATTTTAAATCCAACAGCCTTCGAGAATCCCAAAACTCTATTAAAGTCTCCTCAATAGCCAGGTCAGAAATATGTCAACTCATACGCAAACCCTTACGACTATGAATCTGACTCGTACAGTGTAAGTGACAGTGGCTCTCCCCAACTAGAATGACAATGAGACTGACTTCTCCAGTATGACAACCCAATGATTCCCCAATCCAGTAACTCCTTCCTCGAGTAGCGGGGTATTCCCTTCTAAGTTCAAGTGGCAACCAGCTCAAGAGGAGGGGGTAAAGAGAAGAATGGACGGTAGCCAGTGTAGCTACCTATCCCAAGATGCAAGACCAGGTAGTCAAGTCATCCAGCTGTAGGCTCACATGATATGACTTTGGAACTCAAGCTTGCTTATTTTTTATACAGCATATTCACATACTTTGGCAGGCATTTTATTTTTGTACAAGCCTGTCCCATTTTTTTGAAATACTATTTATAGTAGCATTTACATAGGGAGTTTTTTCCTCTTGAGCCAGTAGACTATCCTTCTTTTGAAGCTTTATTGCAACCCACACTCTCCCGTCTTTAGAATTCCTCATCACTGGATGGGTTGGGGTGCACTTCCCTCCCTAGAGGAGGACAAGTGTTTCCACTTGTGTACGTCTCATACCGGCAAATCCAACCCCCTCACCACTCCAACTGAGTCGAGCCATGTGAAAGGTGCATGTGTCCAAGTTAGGTCATTATCAACAAGAGTCGTGCGTGTGCTCCGAAATACTCTACTTAGGCAGTCAAGAATCCATTGAACCAAGTCTCGTTATCCTCAAAGAATTAAGTCAACTAGACCTGAAGTACCTCAATTCCAACTCCTATAAGGTTCCTGTTGTTAGGTAGATTTTAAGGTCCAATCAAGCTCCAATCTCCGGATTTGCTTAGACTTGTTCAACTATCAAACTCAATCCGAAAAATGTTCATGCTATGCAAATGCTAAGCAAAATGATGAAAATATTTTTGTGATGCACTTTTCTCAAAGATTTTGAACTTTTTATGGATTTTTGAAAGGATGATGCATATGCATTTTTGTATGTTTCAAAAAGGTTTTTCAAATGTTTTTGGTATTTTTAATTTTGCAAATGTTTTTGGGATTTTAAAACAAAAAGATTTTGGATAAAAACTGGTACAAATATTTACACAGGCATGCATCTTATATTTACAAGAAGTGGATTTTAAGAATTTACTGTAAGTGGTCAGTTTTATACATATATAATAAAGAATTTTAGGTGTGATGTATGTATTCTTCAAACGTATTTGAAAAGGTTTTTCAAACAATTTGAAAACTATAGTCCAAAATAATTTTTACAAACATTTTTACAAACATGTACACACATTTGAAAATCATTTTGCAAAGGTTTTTCAAACAGTATAGATAGATTTTTCAAAATATTTTTACAACCATTTTCCAAACCATTTATAAATCATTTTTCAAACTTTATATTTCACATAAAGAAAATAAATTTTACAAATAAAATAATTTTACAAAGGTTGAAAACATGTAACAAAACATTTTCAAAATAGTTTTAAAAATATTTTTGATAAAGATTTTCAAACTATTTTTCAAACATTTGCAAAAAACATTTTCACCTGATTTATTAATCAGTAAATATAAACATAATTTGAGGAATAAAACATCTTTTTATTAGGGTTTTTAATGAATTTTAAAGAATTATTAGACATAATTATTAGGAAAATACGAAAGTACGAGTTATGGCTAAAGTATATACGCAATATATACGACCCCCCTATACTTTGCTTGAGCTATGTCCTCATAGATCAGAGAGAAAAGAGAAGACATAACTCGTACTAAGTATAGACAAGTCTAATAAATAAAAGAATAAAGTAATGAATGAACGAATGAGAAGTTCACCGTCCCCCTATACTTAGGATAAAATAATCCTGAGTATAGCATACTGCCACAACGCAGGGAGGGTCAAGGGTGGAAATGAACAGATCGTACTCAGATTGTCCCCCCTATACTTAGGGTAAAATATCCTTAAGTATAGACAAGAAAAGGAGACAATGGAGAGGATCGAAGAATAGAGAAACTCGAGGTACACACCGCCTATACTTAGGACAAAGTATGTCCTAAGTATATAAAACTGTCAACAAGGGGCGACACCTTTTTGATAGATAAAGAAAATAGAAAAAGGAAAAGAAGAAAAGAAGAAAATGGAAGAAGATATCGTGAGAATGTACACACAACTCCCCCTATACGTAGGGTAAAAGAAGCCCTAAGTATAGGCAACAACATGAGTGATGAAACGGAACAAAGAATGAACACTCAGCTCGTCCACCCCCCTATACGTAGGACAATGTAGGTCCTAAGTAAGGCAAACACCAGAATGGGTGGATGAGCGATATGGAAGATGGAGAGAGATGAACAGAAGAGGATGTACAACAGAGATGGATGTACACGGAATCAAGAAGGTAGAAAGCGAACCTTCTTGCGGGACCGGTGAGGGATAGATTTGGTATGGGGTCGACATTGGGGTCCTCAGATGACACTAACCGATCAGGTTCAACAGGGTGAAGGCCCTCAGTGGAGTCAAATCGTAAAGGCACAAACTGGTCAATGGAAATAGTATGGCTAGGTTCGCCCTTGGTGGTCCTTTGGTGTGAAGGCGCAGAAGGGTGAGTGGAAGAAGTACGACTAGGTCTGGCCTTGGGAGTCTCGCTGATATCAAAGTGGAATGGGACGAACTCATCATCATCGGAAGTAGTGTAGTCAGTGTCATCCTACAAGGTGTTGTCCAGGTCAAAACCAAAAGGAACGAACTCATCAGTGGAAGTAGTCAAACTCTGTTCGTCCTCTATAATCTCAACTGGATCATCTTTCTCATCAAAAGGCCCGAATTCCCAAATAAAAGCTATCAAATCAAATTCGACCTTTGTCTCATCTGAATCTAAATGAACATGAGTGGACTCATTAGTGAAAGAAGTCAAGTCATGTCCGTCCTGTCTAGTCTCTACATCTGCCCTCCGCTCAATGGTATCAATCGTGTAAATCCCACGGATGTCATTAACACATCACCAATCACAGGAAGCGAAAACACCAAGGTCTATGCTTTCTGAGCCTTCCTCCTTGGAGAGGAATTATCGAGTCTCATCATCGGTCATAAAGAAAGTCTCTCTGATATCCTTATAAAGGTCATAGGCCTCAGGGTCAGCCAGAACAGGTGTGGTCACATCAGGTGCAGGTCTCTGGTCAACTGTGGGTGCGGTGATCAACACTTCGCTCTCGTCGATAGGACGGAAGCGAATCTCTCCTGATCCGTAATCAATAATGACCCTCGTAGAGGCGAGGAATAGTCGTCCCAAGATGATTGGAGAGTGCTCCCCAGTGGAGGTCTCCATGGGCAAAACGACAAAGTCAACATGGTAGCTCGTGCCTTGAATCGAGATGATGGTGTTTTCAAGGATACCCTTCAGCCTCTTTATTGATCCATCAACAAACTGAACGATCATCTTGGTTTTCTTGAGAGGCCCTAAGTGAAGAGATTGTACCAGTGAGAAGGGTATGATACCAATCAAAACACCACCGTCGAGGAGAGTGTGATCACATGTGAAGTCAGAGATGGTGCAACTAATGAAAGGTGTGGCAATGTTCCTCTTCCGAGGAATGGGATGGTGTGTGATGGTGTGAGAAGTGGCCATGGTCAATATATGATGCTCAGATCTGCTCTTCCGCTTTCTCTTCTTGGGAAGAGGAGCAGATAATCGGTCATGGCCTGCTGAAGTGGGGCATGGATGACTTCATGAATGGTGGCCACCACTTCAGGTTTAGTCAATAATTTTTTTAATTTTGGACCTCCTCCATACAAGGGAGGAAGTCAGAATCAGCATATACACGAGGCATACCAAGAGCAGTCTGTACAGCGGCATCCTCGGGGTCAAAGGTGGGACTGGGTGTGAATGAATATGTGGTCAAAAAGTCTGGCAGATGGGCACTCTCCTCACAGTCTGAATCAACCAAGTGTCTCCCGAATTCTTTTTGGATTTTTAAAATTTTCTCATTTTTTTTGTATTTTGGACGATTGCAAGCTCTCATGGAAATCCTCGAGCGAACCCATATCATCAAATGTGGAGTATCATGGTCGCTCTTATTTGTACTAGTGAGGTGGTCAATCCTCTGTCTCATCTAATCCATCATCTGGGTCAAGTGCTCAAGAGTGAACTCCATGAAAGGTGACTCCAACAGGTCAGTCTAGGGTGGATGTAAAGGTGGAGAATACATAGGTGGTGGTGGGTGTGGGTAGAAGTCCGAGGTCTGATATTTTGGCTGAGGTGGATATGTACCAAAATCAGAAAAAGCAGGAGGAGGATCCTCCTGATAAAAGGGAGGTGGACCGGCTGGAGTGAACAAGGGATCCACAAAGTCCGGATAGAAATTGCTCTAGGGGTCCATCTCGAAAACAAAAGAAAAATGATTGGGAGAGCACGAAGGTCAAATCAAGAGAGTGAAGAAGAAGGCGCAAGTGCGCAAGGATGATCTAGTATACATACAAGCAAGCACAAATAAACTCATACAAGACAAACCCTCAATTCACCTACTCAACTTGGTAGAGACCGAAAAGTCAGTCTTTTTATCTTGTCTGTTTTAGAGTTAGGTGAGAAGTCAAGAATTTGCACAAACACTTAGGGGTTGAATGGGATTTGGGCACTAATCCTTAGTGTGAGCGCGAGCAAGTAAAAGCGAAGACAATGAGTGGATTACTCGCCCCAAGAGAATCTTTTTCTTTTTGGTTGATTTTAGGGTCGAGTAATTTTAGCAGTACCAATTTTATTTGTTATCACTTTTTTGTATTTTTAATGAGAAATGAACGAGCCTAACGAGGAGTCAATTCCTTTAAACACCTAGGTGGTCAAAATCAGAGGGAGAGGCGGAAAAGCAATGCAAGCGACACACGTTGATGGATGCTAACACATAAATGCTCACCTTTCCTCCAACACTCTACATGCAAGGATGCTCAGCAGAATTGAAAGCTATCTATATGCAAATGCAAGCCGATGAAATCACCCTAAGTTGAGAAGCTGCTATTAGTGTGAAGCACAGTTTCAAAATTTGACTAGATCCAAAACATCACTATAGGCACATGCAAATATATTAAGTGTTTGGATCTAATGCTACAACAAGAAACTCATACATCTAAGGCTCAATCACACAAAAGAAATAAAATAAAACCAGAAAACTAACGAAAAAGAATGATAAGAAAACCGATAAAACCGCGGTGAGCCCCCAAGTGTACAAACACTTGGAAATTAGGCCCGAGAGTCCAAAGTTCGAATACCTGTATTATTACAATAATAGAGGGTCTCTCACTCACTTAAATTACAAAAATAAATACTACACAAAAATGCTCAAAAATATAACTGTCTTCTTAAGTCCTCCCCGCCTCCTTTGATGCTAGGTCAGAAATCTCCTGCTGCCTTCACGTGGGTGCATAGACGCCTAGGGTAGAGTGCCTCCCTCGATCTGCGGTTCCTCGCACAAAGTCAACAAAGAGATGGTTAGATAGCTCAAACTGATATATCAAAAATGAAGAAAATAAGTGAAGCATAAAAACAGGCAAATAATCACAATCAAGCAAAAACCCGAACTACGCGTTGTTGCTCCCCGCCAACAGCGCCATTTGAAAAACGAAGAGATGAGAGTCGCTAAGTAATGGCCTGACAAATCTGTCTCACTGTCGCTGAGGCGACTACTCATACCTTCTCTTTTATCAACAATTAACCCACACAATCAATCAATCAATTAAGAGCAAGGATTAAACTTTATTATACCTACTAAGAATGTATAAAGGCAAGTAAGTAGGGGGTCGAACATAGGAAGCAAAGGAGTAAAGCATGCAAAACAAAAGTCAAGTGCTCTATGTATTGTGAATCACTTAGCCAAGTTGAACTTTTTGTGGGTTTTTAATTATGTATATTTTTTATTTAATTTTTGATTTTATATTTTTATATTTTGATTTTTTTTAATTTACTGATTTTGTATTTTCATTTTGTACTTTGTATTTTTATATTTTCTTTTTCTTTAAGAAAGTATATATGCAATAAAAGAAAGAGAGATATAATATATAGAGAAAAATAAGCAAAAATAAGCAAAAATCAGGGAATAAAATCTTTTTGGACTTTTTTTATTTTTCAAAAGTTTTTGTAATTTTTCTAAATTTTTCCTAATTTTTTTGGTATTTTGAAAGTCACAAAAATTGAAAACAGTGAATAAAATACAAAAATGAAATTAAAATGAGGATAAAAAAATATCAAACAGAATAAAAAATCCCTCAAATTAATTTTAAAATAAATATCATAAAATAGAGAAAATTCAGGAATAAAGATTATATTTTAGGATTTTTCAGGAATTTCAATATTTTTATGAATATTTTTGGGGTTTTATAATTTTTAAGAGTTTTCTTTTATATTTTTTAGTTATTTTTTACTGAAGTTAAAACATTTAAATACACAAAATAATTTTTTTTGGAATTTTTCAAGAAGTTTTTATAATTTTTATGGAATTTTTAATGCAAATAGAGATGAAAATGCTTGTTTTTTATGTTTAATAAATATTAAAATAAAATAAAAATGCAAACTAGAAATATGGCATGACAGAGCAACAAAACAAGAGCTTGAAATAATTTTTTGGTGATTTTTAAGATTTTATAGATGCATTAAATAAATATATATAACAAAAAGAAAATGCACGACTAATAGGGATGTATTTGCAAATATCCAGAAGTTAAAGGGCCTAGGTGCAATTTTCCCGTAAACTATATAACTGATTAACAAAATTTTTGGACCAAATGCAAACAGCCAAAAGAGAAAGGGTATCCCTGCAAAATCGCTAGAGTCAACCTGCACGAGGCACGTGACCTGGCAGGGGCACAAATGTAAATTCCAACAAACATAGGGGCCTAAATGCAAGTGTACCACAAATATTACACTAAGTTAAAATGTCTTTGGACTAAATCTAAATAAAACTAAACCCAAGAATGTTTCTGCAAAATTGCCAAGTCACGTGCGTGGGGCACGTGACCTGGTAGGGTCTAAAAACTAATATTACAAAACCTGGGGGGGCAACATGCAAAATTTACACAATATATAAAATGGCAAAGGAAAGTTTTAACAGGAAATATTAAATACAAAATTGGCATGGAAAAATATGCAGAATACCCCGCCTTGCAGATCGGACGGCTGAAGATTTCAGTGGTGCCACGTGTTGCGATCCTAACGGTCAACTCTCGCTCGCAATCGAACAGTGCTCCTCTCTTCACTTAAGCCACATGTTAGTGCGATGGAGCTCGATGACAGTTCGGTGCGGACGATAGCGATTAGATGGCTGAGGGTGATCCGACGGTGTGCAGCTGGTGCATCCAACGACCGAGATCTGAACTGGGGCAGACCTTGAATCCAACGGTGGAGAGAAGCGATGCCAGATCAGGGAGGAACTCTGGCAAGCTGAAGTTCCCCTGCTCCGATCCACCTCCTCCGCAATCGTCTGAATCTCAAAACAGGGCCGGCCCCTCCTGTAGGTGTCGTCTAAATGTTTGGGGCTTCAAAAATCATCGGCGTGTACCGACGTCCTCGCACGGGGGCGACAGAGCGGGGAAACTCTAGGATCCTCCGTCGAGGGTCAAAACGTGCTCCAAACGTCCCTATTGCCCAGGTGCCAGCAGCAAAAATGTTAAGAGGGTCACGGGCAAATTGCCGCGACCCTCGAGTAGGCGGAATAGCGTGGATAGGCGGAAACAAAGCTCGTCGGAGCTTGGTGGCTAGGGTGGTTAAATGGATAAAAATCGAAATGAAAGGTGAGCAATGGTTCATAGGACTATGACTAATCTAGAAATACAAGAAAAGTTAATAAAAACGTTGACCTCAAGGGTGATATGCCCGAGATGGATTCCTCACGGCCAATGTGGTCGGAGATAGGTGGAGACGCCGCCTCGGCCCTCGCCTGAGCATCGCGCACGTGTTGGAGGAAGGCTGTCACCCTTCCGGTCCAGAGCACGGCGAACAAGGGTCAAAACTCGGGATGAAGAGGGTTCAAAGGAGGAAGGAGGTGACAGGTTGTTATTTGAACAAGGTTGGCGAGCGTGCAAAGAACGAGGCAAGTCAGACGCCTCAGCGATCCACAACCCAGGGCAAGCCCTCGGCGAGAATCACCAAGGGTCGAGGAGCAAAAGTCGTCAAGGACGTAACGTGAACGGGTGATAGAATAAGCCTCAAAAAAATCAAGAAAAGAAGAGAAAAACGAGGTCTGACAGGTCACAAGAGTGGGTCAGAGAGTTGACCCGCTGGTCAACTCTCCATACCTCCTGGTTGGTCCACGTGGACCAACTAGGAAAAATCCGGAAAAAACTTTGTAAATTTAATAAGAAATAGTAATTGAATTTATTAATTTTGGTTATTAAATAAAAAATGTTAATTATTTTATAAATTATTTTATTACGATTTTTATTTATTTATTTCGAGGTATTAAATTACAAGTTTCCATTTATAGGCTATATAGGTATATAAATCTATATATTTTAATATTTTATTTTTATTTTGTGAATTTAATTTATTTATTTTTGTCTATTATTTTATAAATTTATAACTTATTTTTATATACCTAAATATGTTTTTATTTTATTTTTCTGATGTATTTTGTACACTTAATAAAATATAAGTAGTAATTATATAGGTATATGTACAGGTATTATACCTATGTATTATATACATGTATTTTATTTTTGTGTTTTCTTTAGGTTTTTATTCTGATTTTAATGTAAAAATATATTATAAATAACATTTACAAATTATAAAAATATAAAATTATAAAATAAAGAATAATAAATAAAATGAATATTTTAATCTGTACAATAGGGGTCCAGAACTCAACTTTCAAACCATAGCTCCACAAAATGCGAGACTACCTTCATTAAATAGCTTATGAAAAATTATATACAATTAAATGTGATTTTGATGCGTTTCGAGTATTTATTTGAGAGATACAGGTCTGAGAAGTTAGGATTCTGGAATCTTATTCAACGTATAACTTTTTATCTGTACATTATTTTTGAGTGAAATCAATTTTTTATTTTTCTAAAAATGAATTATCTACAACTTTCATGTACAAAGTTTCTTTATTTGAGGTATTAAAAGTGGAACCAAAAATAGGTCCCAAAATGAATAAAGAATGAATGAAATAAAAGGTATTTTTATTGTATTTTGGCCCTGATCTCCCCCTATTTTATTCCTTGTCGACCTAGTCATCGAGATGCCTAAGTCTCAGGGTTTCGGGTCAAAAAGTATTTGCCATATTTTATTCTTTTTCTTTTCTTTTCTTTATTCTATAATTTTGTCTTTAAAAATAATGTTTTATACACTTTTTACACAAATATGCATGAATGCTAAAATGCATGAATTAACACTATTTACACGCATTTACAAGGGTTTTTAAAGCCAAAATGATAGAATAAAGATGATGAAACGGAGATTCATCAGCGACGTGGGCGAGGGACGAATGGAGGTAGACGCCGAAGTCTCCACCGTTGGATTTTGCGACCCAACGGTGGAGTGGTGGGCGCTAGTGAGCGGTTAGGATTAGATCGGGACGGAAAGATCAAGGGATGCAGAGGCACCACGTGGCGAGATGTGGTGAAGGCGCTAGCGGACGACCATGATATGATCAGGGAATGGATCGAATGGCTAGGACCAGCTACGAAAGTGAGTGGCGCAGATTGAGGCACTAGGAGATGATCATGTGGAGCGGGTGAAGACACGTGGTGGGCTGAGAAGGAGGCACTGATGGACGGATGAGATGCGGTGCAAGCATTGATCGGAGGGTTGAGAAGAAGGCAGAAACGGACAACGATGATCTGGATGGAGGGAGAGCATCGAACAGACTGGGCCGCCCGGCGCAAGCAGGTGGCGCCACGTGGCCCAAAGTGACAAAGAAAGTTAAATAAGAGGGAGAAGATGGACGAATTAGAAAAACTCAAAACATGAAAGTTGTATATCTCGACGATATCTAAAAGTTTCATGTTGACCAAATCTGGAAAAGATGTCAAATAGAGGGAGAAAATATTTTTGAGAGTGTTTTAAGGTTAAAAGCACTACGATTTTTAATTTTGCCATTTTTGCATTTTAATTTTATTTAAGGACTCCGATAATTACATGGATTACTCTGGTTCTTATTAACACTTATCCTAAGCTAGGGGGTTAATTTCAGCGAATTAAGAGCATGAAAATGGGGTTCATTAATAGTCTGATTCAGGAAGCCGAGATCGAGGCATACTTCTGCGGCCACCAGTTCAACACATCTACCATGTGCACTCTGAGCCAACTCATCAGTCTTCGGTACACCAGCAATACTAGCATACGTCATCATCTAACACTTAGATGGTGGTGTATAAAAGTGGTCAACCCTTGGCATCAATAACCCCAACGTACTCTGAGGTGCCTGAGCCATTGACTGAGGTCAATGGGATTTTGGTATAACCAGCCACAACAACTAGAGATCCGTCGCGATCATCTTGGTTTCCGTTGGTCAATAGGAGGTGCCTCTTCCCGACAGCTACCACATGCACCGATAGGGCAGAGCAGAGAATCCCAGCAGCATTCTGGTCCTCATCATTATCAACAACCTCAGTAGAGGCAGAGCACTTATCAGTCTCAATATCAACATAGTTATCCTCCACAGCATTAGCCAGCTCAACCGCAGCCTCAGTATCATCGAGTGGACTCAACATGGTGTCATGGGCCTTTCCATGATATCCCAACATTAGAGTACCTCACCAATCTGATCATTGACCAACAAGTCGCTTTTAAGCGAGAAATGGATGAGTTTAAAATTCATGTCACAGATTTGGTGAAAGTGAAGTCCGCCTTGCCTGCTCAGATAGAGCCAAATCTGAATAACCTGAAGAGGAAGTCAGAGCAGGTAGATTTGATCGAGCCCACCCTCCAATCACAGGTATTTTTCGATGATTATATTTATTGTGATGACACTGACTTCATTTCTCTTAGGAGCGGTAGGATGCCAGTAGGAGGAGACTCAATTAGGCTCAACGAGGATATACTTGAGGATAAAAGTGAGCCTGTTTAGGATATTGATGGCGGTGCTGAAGCCGCCTATCCCTTTGACATTGAAGATGGTGGTGTTGAAGCCACTAAGTCTGAAGAGCAGCCAGAGTCGAATGCCGATACAAATGTTGTACCTTTTTTTGTATATAGTGATGATGAGAGAAAATCACATAAAATGTACAAAAGAGAAGAACTCGGAAAAGAAATAAAAGGATAGTTGATCAATATCTATCTCCATCTGATGATTCAAAGAAAGTAAGTCCTTGTTTTACAAAAATATTTCCTTCTTCTTCTAATGATCCTCCGATTGTACAGACTAACCAGGAGGATGTACAAATTCCTTTTCCCAAAGCACATTGCTTAGGAAAAGGAGATAAAAAAGAAAATATCAAAAAGATCCAAATGAATGATCTGACGAGAGAGATGATCGACAAGTTCACAATCCAACTCACTCTTTTGGAAGCCTTGGCACACATCCCTCTTCTGAAGAAAGGTCTAAAAGAATGAAACTCAATCCGCAAGAAGAAGTGGCAGTGTAATCACTGTTCTGAGATCCATTTGTTGACCAAGGAAACATGCCATGCTATTCAAAACTGTCTTCCAACTAAGAGATCAGATACGGGAGAGCCGTATGTCAGATGCGAGATCCTCGATCAGACTTTTGATCGGACTCTATTAGATAGCGGATCTTCGATTAATCTCCTTCCTTCGTCCTTACTTGTTAAGTTCGAGTTTGGACCTCTTCGAGCAAGCCGAACAGTCTTGCAGTTTGCTGATAAATCAATCAAGAGGCCTAAGGGTTTAATTGAAGACGTTATCGTTACCATTCAGGGTTTGCAATTCCCCATGGACTTCGTTGTGTTGGATATGGCAGTCCCTGAAGGCGTGACCGATACCCCGATCATACTAGGACGACCTTTTCTGGTGACAGCAAAGGCTGTTTTCGACTATGGTACCGGGAAGGTGTACTTTCATGTCCAGGGAAAAAGTATACATGTAGAGACGATCCAAGACCAGCAATCTCGGTCAGCTGAATCAGAGCGAACATCTAAGGATGAACCCGACAATCATCAGGATGGTGACTTTATACAAATAGATGATGAGGTTGTTTGGGCCGAACCAAGCACCCAATATCTTCACACCTCCAGTTGAAGCAGGGATTCAGATATCCGATGATGGGAGGTTGGAGAACACAATCCTGGAGATGAATAGCGAGAATCTCGATGGAGATGATTCCGAGACTTTTTCAGATCATTCAGATATTCTTTATCCCTCCGAGTCAGAAGTGAACCATCGGAACTGTCAGTTACCCTTAGAACATTCAGATTCCGAATATGCAGATTGACAGTGTTTCGCTGAATTTCTATCACTTCATACTCCATCCAAAGAGCCTACAAGCAGTTGGGAGATCGAATCAGAGCAGAATATCCAGCAATCTCCAGACCTTTCTGAGTCAGAGCAAGACGAGCTTATGCATATCGATCTAGTAGCCTATACCCAAGCCCTAGTTAAACCAACTCTTTTGTTTCTTTCTCCCCTGATCTTAAACTGTTGCCTAAAAGCATGAAAAATCGATTCCTTGCTAGCGAATCTAAAATGTTTCTGGTCATCATCTCTTCCAATCTGACCGAAGATCAGGAATCCCGGCTGATGGAGATTCTTGAGAAGAATCGCAAGGCAATCGAGTGGTCAGTAGTGGATCTCCATGGGATTAGTCCGGCTCTGTGTTCCCACAACATCTTTCTCAAGGATGACGCCAAGCCATCTCGTGAGTTTCAGCACAGGCCGAACCCGAATCTTCGAGAGGTGGTTATGAAAGAAATATCCAAGTGGTGGAGCGTCGATTTTATCTATCCCATCTCCGACTCGAAATGGGTTAGTCCTTTACATGTGGTACCCAAGAAGACGGGTATCACTACAATGATAAATGAGGATAGAGAGGAGATTGCTACCTGAATACCGACTTCTTGGCGCGTCTATGTGGACTATAGACGTTTGAATCAGGCGACCAAGAAGGATCACTTCTCGCTATCGTTCATTGATCAGATCATCAAACAGTTAGCCAGAAAGAGCCATTATTGCTTTCTCGATGGATACACGGAATATAATCAAGTGGCCATTGCTCCTAAAGACCAGGAAAAGACAACATTCACATGTCCGTTCGGAACATATGCTTTCAAACGGATGCCCTTTGTACTATGTAATTCTCCGACTACATTCCAGAGGTGGATGCTTTCGATATTCATGGATATGGTGGGAGATATCTTGGAGGTCTTCATGGATGTTTTTTGGGTCTAAAGCGATGTCTTTGATTCTTACCTTTCTATCCTAGACTGCGTGCTTCAAAGGTGCACAGAAGTTAACCTCGTACTTTCTTGGGAGAAGAGTCATTTTATGATGACTCAAGGGATGGTCCTTTGTCATATCATCTCCAACAGGGGCATGGAGGTGGACTCAGTCAAGGTGGATATCATAAAGAAAATCAATCCATCATCCAATTTGAAATAGTTATGGTCTTTTCTCGGGCATGTCAGTTTTTACCGACATTTCATATGAGACTTCAGTAAAATTGCCCGACCATTATCTGATCTTCTTAGTAAAGACACCGAGTTTATCATCGATGATAAGTGTCTTTCAGCGTTTGAAAATCTCAAGAACATGGTTGTAGAGGATCCTGTCCTTCAACCACTCGATTGGTCTCTCTCATTTGAGATCATGACAGACACCTCAGATTTTACCGTTGGGGCTGTGTTGGGACAGAAGAGGGATGGCCTTCCATATGACATATACTATGCTAGCAAGACTTTTGATTCTACGTAACGAAATTACACAGTTACAGATAAAGATATGCTAGCTGTAGTATTTGCCTTAGATAAATTTAGATCCCACATCTTAGGATCGAAGGTCACAATTTTCACTGATCACACCACCATCAAGTATTTAATGGACAAGAAGGATTCAAAGCAGTGTCTGATCAGATGGATCCTTCTACTCAAGGAGTTTGATATTGTGATAAAGGATAAGCCTGTAGTCAAGAATGTGATGGCGGATCACCTCTCCCGATTAGAACTCCCCGAGACTTCTAAGTTTGATGCACCAATCACCAAGACCTTCCCCGATGAGGCGATTCTTATTGTTGCCTCGCTGCCATGGTATGCTAACATTGTGAACTTTCTTGTTGCTAAGAAAGTCCCACAAGTTGGTCCAGACAGAGACTTGAGACTTTCCTCGCAAAAGCTAAGTCTTACCATTGGGAGGATACGATCCTTTATCATGAAGGAGCGGATTCCATCTGGCGTCGGTGTATTGCTCAAGAGGAATACTAGAGTGTCTTCATGTATTCCCATAAATTAGAAGCTGGAGGACACCATTCAGGGAAGAGGACATCATAGAAGGTGCTCTAATCCGGCATTTGGTGGCCTATACTCGTTGCGGATGCATGGCCCATGCATTCGTAAAGAGATGTACTGACTTCCTGAAAATTAGCACTTGTGGACATAGAGATATAATGCCAATGCAATCGATTCACTTCTATGAAGTATTTAATGCATGGGGTATCGACTTTATGGGCATGTATCTTAAAAGTAAGGGGGTTCGAGTATATCCTTCTTGTTGTAAATTATGTGAGTCATTGGGTAGAGGTTATTCCTACCCGAGCTGCTGATGCGGACACGATTTGCAAGTTCCTGAGAAAGCATATCATTACGCGGTTTGGGGTCCCTCGTGTTCTAATATCAGATGGGGGTAACCACTTCATCAATGACAAGGTAAGGGATCTTGCTAACGAGTTCGGCATAGATCATCAGGTTGCTACTACGTATCATCCTCAGACGAATGGTCTCGAATAGGGAGATCAAGAAGATCTTGCAGAAGGTTATTCGTCCAGACCGAAAGGATTGGTCGCAGCTTTTAGACTCGGTTCCTTGGACCTATAGAACATCCTTCAAAACTCCATTGGGTACATCTCCCTTTCGACTTGTTTATGGCAAGCCATGCCACTTACCTGTTGAGATCAAGCACAAATCCTTGTGGGCAGTGAAAGAAGTGATCTTTGGGCTAGATGATTCGGGAGATCAGAGGCAGACTGAACTGGCAGTCCTAGAAGAATTACGAGATGAATCTTTCATGAGTAGCCTACATTATAAAGAACGGATGAAAGAGTGGCATGATTCTCACATCAGCCACAAGCAGTTTGAGCCGAATCAGAAAGTATGCCTATTCGATGCAAGACTATTGTTGTTCCCAGGGAAACTCCAGAGCAAGTGGAAAGGCCCCTATCTTGTGTGAAAGGTGTATGACACTGGTAGCATCGATATATCTGAGTTGTGATCAGACTCCACCTTTTGAGTCAACGGTCAGCAGTTGAAACCCTTTCTTGATTATGAACCGCTGATCGTTGAATTTACCCCCATCTATTTTGTATGAGATGATCTCTTCATTCTTACACTTTGCATCTCATACATGATTTTTCAGATCACTTGTATATACTCTTGATGTTATTATTTCCTTCTTCCGTTTGTCTTACACATCCTTAGGTTCATCTAGATTTTTGCTTTACTTCGGTTGTGCTTTATACTAAGTATAGGGGGGTGTAGACACAATTTATTTCATTCTGTTCTATTACCCATGTTGTTGCATATACCTAGGGTGCGCTTTACCCTAAGTATAGGGGGGTAATATTGATCATTTCCTCTTTTGTTCGTTGTTGGTTTTTGTATCGTCTACTCCCTCGCTTGTCCCTTACCTTTTGATCTTCATCTCTGTACTTAGGGATATTTTCCCTAATTATAAGGGGGACAAGCCGACCTGTTGAGTGTGTACAATCTATTAACCTCAATCATCTTCGATTTTGAGTTTGTTCTTCTTAGGATTACTTATTCCTAAGTATATAGGAGATGATCGACTTTTATTCTTTTATTCGTTATTCTTTGAGTCATTGTAGTATATGATTCTTTTCACCAATCTATATATAGCCTAAGTTATATCTTCCTTTGCTACTTCTTTGGTCACTATGAGGACATAGTTCATGCTAATGTAGGGGGTGACCTATATATGTGCTATATATACTTTAGAAGCCATAACATGTACTTTATTGTATTTTTAATAATATAGTTCTCTAAAAGTATGGGTGTATATTTTGGATTTTTAAAAGCCGTAAAAAAACCGTAAATATGACTTAAAAAATTGCTTAAAATTTGTACATAAAAAATATTATAAAATTCTTTGATAAAATCCTTAAAAAAGTTGTAAATAAAATCCTTGTACAATCTGTATAAAAGTCGTATAATATTATATACGAAAATGTGTATAAAGTCCTTTGTAAAATGTACAATCTGTGTAAAATTTGTATAATTCAAATTAATCCCCTAACTCTTTCAAAACAACCCCTAAAAATTCAAAAGCTTTAAAATTCAATAAAAATTTACAAAAAGTATTTAAAATCTCTTAAATAGCTTAATCTGAAAAATCGACCTCATAAAAAAACATTTATTACATTCATTAGCATTTTCAGTACTAAGTCTGATTCTTGAACCAAATGGATCTAAGTCCGCGAGATGGAGCTTGGTTTAGGCCTTAATCCACTTAATTCTAAAGAGCTTTATTATGAACTGGAATTAAGACTCTTCAGGTCTTTTAGACTTAATTCTTTGGGTTCCATGAGATCATGTTCGCAATTCAACTTGAATGTATCTAAGTAGGACACCCTATATCACCTGTTTAACTCTTCTCCATTTGAATCAATTTTGAACTCTGCACTATACACTTAGCTCGATTTGCATGGGGCTGCGAAGGGCAATCCATTTTAGTGGTGCATTTCCATCATTGTCTGGTTGCGGTGACGTCTAAAGATGGGAGAGATTGGGGTTGAAATAAAGCTTTGGATGAGAGAAGGATCTGCTGGCACAATTTTTTCCAAGACCCAAAAAATGGGCGGAATGAAAAGATGCTATATCTGTCAGGGCATAAAAGTCCTATGCAGTGCAACAATCATCTCTACCAAAAAGAAGCCGAATACACCAAATACCAAAATGATCACAATGGTCCGAGCTTCAAAAAGCATGCATGTCTTAGTGGAGACTTGGCTAAACTGGCCAGGCTTCAAAAGAGATGTGATTACACTGATCACATTCCATTTTTCTTCACATTCTTCAATCTTCTTTCTATATTAGATTGTGGACACAATATGACCTGACCTTAGAAGGAAATACTCCCCTCCTAGAGGATTCAGTTGCTGGATGAGGGCACAATGGGAGTGTATAGCTGGATGGGAGGTTTCTTTGCTTCTCTAAAGCAAGAAAAGCTAAAATCTTTCACACACAGTACAAATTGCTTTCAAAGCTGAAATGTTTGCGTGATGAATATGTGGATCTGAGATGGCTGTTGAGGTGAACTTGAATAAGGATTTGTGGAACTTGAGGGCTGTCGAGGCTAAAATCTAGGGGTGCACATGGATTGGATTGGATCGAATTTTAGCCTAATCCGTGTCCAATCTAGCCGTAATGGATTTTCACTTTTTTCAATCCAATCCAATCCGTCAAATATTTGAATCCAAACTAATCCAATCTGTCGGATTACAGATTGGATCGGATTTTTTATACTTACACATTTTCGTTCAATAATCTACCATGTAATGTTTGTATTTTATAGCACACTAGCCTTCGACATTTGAAATATGACTTAAAAATTCATAATTTGGATATATATATATATATAATGAAAAAATATTTGAAGAGTGCCCAATTAAATTAAAGCTGATGAATTCCATTAATCCATTATAGAAAGTTGAAGACTACATGATGAAGCTAAAAAATTATATTGAATCTGGTATCTAAGTTTCTTTTTATTAATGGTGGATTCGTATTTTTTTAAATGATTTCCAACATATGATTTATACAAGTTACCAAATATAGATGCAAAGAAGAGTTATATAACAAATAATGAGATTTCTTTGGATGGATATTGATGAAGTCTGTGATGTATTTTGATTGTTATGTCAAAATCAGATCACTCCTAAGAACACCCTTCAAGGCATCATAATATATCATCAACATTCAAGAATCATAAAACATTCATATTCGATTTGATACCCAAGATAAAACCAATTTGAAAATATATTCCACTGGTTAGGCATCATACCTCTTCTTTAAAATAGACAAAATAGAATTTGTTTGTCACAATTGTACCTATAATCAAAACATGTGAATTTTTTAGAAAATATGAATCAAATCCGTATATCAATTTAATATGGAAAAGAATTCAAGTATGTTTGTTTATTCTTAGATGGTATTGTACATCTCAACATATATCTGATCTAATTTCATACATGGGTAGGATTGCAAACTGAAACAAGCAAGAGGGCCAAGAATAGAAAAATCCATGTGCTAACGAATTGTCTCGAATCTATTTTCTTTTAGCGAATATCAGACGAGTTGTAGTGCACTTAGGTCAGATGGTATCATGCCAGAGAAGGATGATACTGAGTAAGACATGTGGCGACATCATAAGTGAGGGAGACACTAATGTCCTTGAGGGGGACAAAGTTGCGCAGAAGAGGAGGCATCAAAATGGACCAAGATGGAGAGAGCACGATAGTTAGATATTGGGGGTTGAGAGTGAGATGATAGGGAGATGGAATTGGAGCGGAATAGCCAAGGAGGGTTCACAACATTACAAGTTATAATCATATTTTATTATTTTTGAGTTTAGCATTTGACTTTCAAGAGAAAGAGATGTGTGTGTGGTAATAGGACTTGTATCCAATAAATATACAATGAATGACACTGATTATGGATTTATAGGAAATTACAGATTAGTAAAAATAGATATTATGAATGTATTATAGTTATATATATAAATATATAAATATATGTTAACGAATTAATGGATTGGATCGGATCAAATTGTGATAATGATCCGATACAATATATACTTTAACGGATTTTAAAAATTCCAATCCAATCTGATCCATTAAAATGATAAAAACAAACCAATCCATTCCAATAACATAGGATTGGATCAGATTAAGGATTTTGTCTGATCCGTGTGTACCCCTACTTAAATCCTAATTCTAATAGAGTCCCGACACACTATTAATCCAAAGGTCTCCAAGCTTTAGATTTTGGGTGAAGTGAGATTCGATTTAAAAAAACAAGTGTGTTCTAAGTTCTTTTATTTTCCATTTTCTTTTTCTTTTTGCTTGCACTTATTTATAGAATAAGGGTTTGCTAAGGGACTGGCAAAGGTAAAGTACATGATAATGATGAATCCATGATTCATCGCCTTTATTCTTTCATTTTGGCTAAAATCCTTGGTAAAATACATGAAAATAATCACTAATTCCAACTAATTATCATTTTAACTACAATTATTAATATTATATATTTAACATTTTTTATATCCAAAATAAAAGAATAAAGAGAAAAAGAAAAAGAAATGAAAAGAAGGCTGTAGATATGTAATATATACAGATTGATCCTAATCCCGAGACCAGGTCAATATTAACGTGGTTGACAAAATAAATAAGTAGGGGGAGATAAGGATCTTAACATATAAAAATATAAAGAAAATCAAGATAAAAAAGATAATTTATCCATTTTTACATTGTAAATATTTAACCTATTTGATTTATCACTTAGACAATCCCAAATCAAAACACTCTTTTATAAAAAATGTTCACAAATATATATATATATATATATATATATATCATTTTATAAAAATATCAAAAAAATATTTCATCACAAAAATAAATAATCACAATGGACCAAAAAAAGCCGCAAAACCCGACTTCTGACGTGCATAACTATTTATTGAAAACTACAAACAAACCAAACTCACTTTTAAAATCTGTTTTATACTTAATACTATTTACTAAAAATATCAAAAAAATATTACAATAAATGAGGTGAGTTTTGGCGTTTGGACCATGTTGTATAATTGTACTATATGTAGATATTTTTTGGATTTTTAATTAATTAATCGTAAATCTGAATAACTTAATTTCTTTTCTAAAAATCTTCTAAAATTGTATATAAAAATATAAAATTATAGCTTAAGTCAAAATACCAATAATCTCGAACCTCGAAGCCGTTACTTAAATTTTTCGGACCTCATAACTCGGCCATATGAACTCCGATTGGGCAAACTTAGTTTTAGAATTCATATTATTAAATTATCTACAAAAAAGGCACAGGTTTTGCTAAAATCAAAGTTAATATGAAAAATACAAGCTTCGGAACAGTATTGGTATAATGTACAATATACTGTAATTCATATTATTATTTTAGTATTGATTTAATGTAAATATTTATTTATTTATTTATTTTATTAGTTATTTATTAATTTAATTAATTATGTAATTATATACTTATTTATATATTAAATTATTTATTTAATAACTTAACTATCCATTTAATTACTTAATTAACTATTTAATTATATTTTAAAACTATTTAATTATTAATCTAACGAATTATTAATGATTAATTTAATTTAGTTTAATCCCTTTCTCTCTCTCTCTCTTACTTTCCCAAATTTCTACTTCTTCCTCCTGATTTCTTCTCCCCTATTATCCTCTCCTCCCGATTCCTCTGCATACGCCGTCAACTGACCATTAACCGTTTCAACGGCTAGCCAACGACCGACCATTCTTCCAACTGTCACAGTGCCGCCATCGCCGACGGTGATCGCATCCCTCTCCCCCTATTTATACCTGTCGACCCTCCTCTCTGAGACCCATCTGCCATTATTCACCGCCTTCGGTTTGAGAGCTCCGAGAGAGACACGAGAGAAACGAGAGAGTGACAATCCTCAGAGTCCTTCGTCATCGAGCGAGATCAAGACGGGGAGACGGCAAGATCCATCGCTGACGAGATCTTATTGCCGTGCCACGACAAGCCTCTAGGTTCGCCTCCTGTAGAGGCTACGACGAACAGGTGGTTCAGACCTCCTTCCACAAGTGATCGATTCCTTCTGCCTTCCAGGTTAGCTCTCCATCTCTCTTCTCCCATTCCTCTCTGCTATCCTCAATCTCTCTCCTCATCCATTCTCTTCCCAAATTTCATCTTCCTCATCCTTCTCTTTTCCTCTAACTTCACACTCGATTCCCCCACTCCCGGTGACTCCATCATCCGTTCATCCCTTGTTTTTGCATTTAACACTTTGGTCGAGGCATCCTCGAGCCACTGTTTCATTTGCAGGATCTAGAGCTTTTGAGCCACTCAAAACCAATGCATTTGAAATCTCAAGGAGCAACAATTGATGGAGATGAAACTTCATATGGAGGAAATTCAATGAGGCACGAAGCATTCATATCTAATTTGCAAAACACGCTCAGCAAGCTAATCACTCAACATCGAAGAATATAGCACGTAAAGGATTCATCATCAAACAAAGTAGAACAACCACCTTAAACACCTAGAGGTTATCCAATCAAGGCATGATACCTCGCAGATCAAGTTTCATTAAACTCGAGCTCTACAGATCGGAAAAATACCGACCGTAAGAAGAACCCATTGGAACGATTTCAAGTCACAAGCAGCACCTCATGCCTGAAGCCATTGCTGCCGAGAGAACCTTTGTCATCGTTGCTCAGGTAGTTATTCAATTTTGGGAAAAACAAGAGGGGCAACCCCAGATTTCATCAGCATCAAAGGATCGCCAGTATTGTTTGATTAGAGTACAGCATGCGCCTTAAACAATGCCTGAAAAACGATTCATCTAACTCCTCAAGCAATGTATGAACAATTGAACACGAATCTTCAAACATCGGAGATCTGAGTTCCGCGCCTTGAAGAACCATCGCGAATAGATCTATAGATTAAGTAACAGAGCCTCATTTGGAGGCTATTCATCTTTTTGTCGCATAGAGCAGAATATACATGAACCGTCGATCGCCAAGCATTCGACGCTCTAATCCTCGACACGCGTCGTCCATAAGCGAAACTTGTCACCCCACCACTCAACATGGTTACACGCTTTGCATTTGTGCTGCCCGATAGTTTGCAGAAGATTTGCAGGGTGTTTGTCTTTATTACATCCAGGTCTAGGTCGAGGAGCTTCAACACGTGCATGATCAGGTGGTTCCTAGAACAATTGCGTGGATATATGATGAATCCACGATTCATCGCCTTCATTCTTTTATTTTAGCTTTATTTCCTTAGTCAAGTACCTGTAAATACCCACTAATTTTATGAAATTACCATTCAACATGTATTTGTTAAATATGGATTTTTACACTGTTTATATTCAAATAAAAGAATTAAAATGAGAAGAAAAAGAAAAGAAAATAAAAATAAAAATAAAGGACGTATTTATGAAATAAATGTAGACTGACCGAAACCATGAGAGAAGGTCAAGACCTGACCTGATCGACCAAGAATAAAGTAGGGGGAGATAGGGCCTTTAATCAAAAAATCCAAAAATAAATGTAAATATTCTTTTTTTATTTTTGAATTTATTCTTTGTATATTTGTACAAACTTACATGATTTTATTTATATATAAATTGATCTCAAATTAAATATTTTTCAAAACAGAAATTGTAAATAAAAATATTTTGTAAATAATTAATATAATTGCAAAGTAAAATCATGTATAGAATAAAAGTATTCACACTCAGAATAAGTCGTAAAGTGACAATTGAAAGATCAATTCCGGCTCCATACGAACTCAAATTGAATCACACTCATCTTCATTGTACTCTAGATTAAATTATCTTTAAAATGATTGTGGTTTCATAATTTTTGGAGTTACGGTTGAAAAGTCGATTATCTAGGGTAGTTTTTGTAATTTCATCATTTACTTATTGTATATACTTATTGATCTTTATTTTTTTTCACAATGTAATTATTTGTAAATATTTCCATAAATATTTAAAATAAAAATAAAATAATAATACTAAATAAATAAAATTATTTCCTTATTTGTACATGTGTATATTATACTATATGTGTATAGTACTTGTATATAACTAATTTCCTCATATAAAAATCACCAAAAAATTAATATCTAACATTAATTAATTAAATTAATATAATTACGAATTCTTTATATTATTTATTAATTTTTTTGATTTGAAAACCTACCATGTATATAAGATTTGATTTTCTACCTTAAATAACCACCATTAAGGTGGCTAATTAATTTTTGTAAATTATTATTTTAATTATTTTATTTAATTACGATTTTTATTTTTAATTAATTAATTAATTTAAATAACCACTAATTACCTTCCTTTTTTGTACATAGTTTCATTTTTGGGATTTAGTCTTCTTTTTAATGGGTCTCCTTCGCTTCATTATTCTTTGATCAATCTTTGGTGAAGGAGCCTTAATCCCGAAAACCCGTCGGTCGATAGAGGAGCCCAATCCCCGAGTCGTCTGGTTTCAGCTGACCAGTTGTTGTTGAGGCCATCACGGCACCCGTCTCCCTCTGGATAGATCCAACTTTTATCTCGTTTCTCTAGAATAATCGTAGCATAATTTTCATTTTCAACTTCGTTGTAGATCTCGATCCGTAGTTTTCATCACCAATTTTCATCCGATCATGACTCGAATCTGATTTTTCATCTCAAATCAAAATCCCTACGTTTCATGTTCTATCTCTGACAACCTTTCACATCCGATCACAGGCGGTGGTCGGATCCTCAGATCTATCTACCATTTTATCGAATCTGCATCCACTCACGTTCTTCTGCATTTGAATTTTCTTTGATTGCTTGTATCCTCATTTGTGTATAAAGAAATAATAATAAATAAAAAAATTAAAAACAAAAAAATGTATTTCTTTTTCTCTAACATTTGTTTTGCGGAAAAATAAAAAAAATAAAAGAAGAAAAAAATAAAAAATATATACATTTTTTAACATCTGTCTGCAGGTTAAAAAAAGGAAAAAAAATATAAAAAAGAGGAACACACACGACGACAGCAGCCAGCCCTCACCGTCGCCTTCTACCGCCGATAGCTGTATCCCCGTGGCCATCGCTTGGAGCACAATCCACCACCGACCGCGGCCCGCCACATCAACCCTCGCCGGTCATGCCAACCAGAGCTCATCGCCATCGCCCAGGCCCTCCGCCGTAGGAAGCCCGCCACCCCTCTCGCAGCTTCCCAGAGCGCGCACACCGCCTGCGTGCTCCGCCACCGGCCGCACAAGGCCCTCCGCAAGTAGGCACCGCCTGCCTCCTCACTGTGGGGCATGTGTCGCCCCGCCAATTCCACCATTGCTTTCACCTCCGCCAGACGTCCTCACCGTCGACCACTCCAGGCAACGCTTAGCCCGGAGACCTCCACCTCCTGCTCCACGCGTAAACTGCGCTTCGACCTCAGCCGCTTGGAGGAGAACGTGCCCGAATGCGTCCTTCCACCGTTGACAACCTCTCGACCACGCCACCGCCTATCTGAAGATCCATCGCCCCCTTCCCGTGCTTGGAGGAGAAGAAAACCAGAGAGGAGGTGCCCCTTGTGCTCTCCCTTTGGCATGCTTGAGAATAAACTTTGAGAAGACACATGAACAGAACCTAGGGGGATAAAATATCAGAGAAATTACATTCTGCCCACTAGGAATTTGTAAAATTGCAAAAAGACCCTTGCCTCCAGATTTAAGCATAGATATTTTGGGTAAATTTCTGAAAATCCCCTGCATATGTTATTATTGCAAACTGATCCATTAGGAGTTGCTATCACGTGATTTTCATGCGAGTATCCTGTGAAAACTTCACATTATTCTCTAGATTGTCATTTTATTATTATTTTTATAAAACTTTGAGTGAAATTACATTTCAGTCCTTCATTTACTGGAGTTGAATTCCTTATTTATTTAGCTTAAAATAAATAGTATTCTTGCTCTGAAAATTCTACAAAGATCACATTACATTCCTGTTGTGTGACAGTTCATGGCAAAAAAATTTCATCGCATTTTATTTTTATTTGATATTTTAAAAAATTCAAAAACTATTTCTCTACCTGAAATTTGAAAAATTATAAAAATCTGAAAATTGTTTAAAAATTCCAAAAAAATAGATTAAGTGTATTTTATTGTCTTTTATTTTCTATCCAAAGTTCATGCATTCATTATTTATAAAACCCCCAAAATTACAAAATACTAAAAATCTTTGAAAAATTGTAGAAAAATAAAAAAAAAATTATTTCAGTTCCTGGGTGTTGATATTGGTCTATATTTTAGCATAAAAGTAATTTCCAGGAGTTGGGGGTAATTAAAACATTTTTAAGTTGCAAATTACTCAAGGATGTGCACTATTTACATTTTTGCCACTATTGATATTTAAAAAAATATAAAAATATCTGAAAACTTGGAAAAAATACCAAAAACATTTGAAAAAATATAAAACCCAATTTTTTTATTTGTAATTTTTTGAGTATTTTTTACTATTTTAAAAAATACAAAAAGAGTGTGGTGTGTGTATTTCTTTCCTTGTGCATATTGTTCCTTATTTGAAAATAAAAAATTTCGAAAACTAAAAAACCACTAAAAATTCAATTGATTCTATTTTGAAATTTGACTACTAAGTTTTTCAATCGTGCTTCTTGTGTTCGACCCTGGTCGTTATAACAGGTAAATTAAATAGCAAAGACCGCTTACATTACTTTTCATTGATTGATTTTCTTTAAAGTGGTTTTATATATTTTTCTCGTTGACCGAATCGGTTGACTAGGGACAATGACATTACATATTTATATTCCACCTTAGTCATATCTCAATTTTCGTGTCACCAATATACCTTCAAGTTCTATCATTTGTGCAAATCCCCATACTTTCCTAATAATCACAATTGTACCCCTGTATACTGTATATAAACCATATACATACTCTATACATAATAGATAAAAATACAAAATATAAAATACCATAAAAATATGTATAAATACCCTATAATTTACTATATACAATATTAATGATGTTTTTAAAAAAAGAATCTCTGTCTTTAATAAATCATTTAAAATACAAAAAAATATATCAAACTTTCAAAATACATAAAAAATATAAACATGCCTCTAAAAATCTTATAAAAATTATTTATAGTACATTTTTCCATATTTTTCACATAAACTTAAAAACAAAATAAAAATTAAATACGAAACCAATAGAAAATCAAAATACATAAAAACTTCTAAAATCATAACTAAGTCATTAGAAATCACAAAAATACCTACAATATATCATTTTAAAGATAATTTCCTCTACTTTCCATAAATAAAAATATTGTCGTATTGTTTTCAATATTAAAAATAATAAATACTTCAAAGTTTTCAGTAAAAAAATTCATTTCTCACATTAAAAATAAACTAAAATCCATAGAAATAGAAAATAAAAATAAAACATAAAAATAATAAAATAAATTCAAATAAAAATTACAAAATATTTTCTAAAATAATAATAAATTTATAAAATACTTAAAATTCATAAAAAAAAATATAAAATTCATTAAAATCAAATAAAAATCCAGACAAATTCTAAAAATAAAATAAAAATTAGAAGACCCTTTTACCTTAGTTTGTCTATATTTTATCCCTAGTTCTCCAACAATTTGCCTCCCTCAATTCAACACTCCCATACTTAACTGTTATAAACTTAAGTTTAGGAGTATAAATAAAAAAAGAAGATTAACTAAAAATTAATCTTTTCTGGTAAAACTCACCTGGTCGATTCAACGACCGCAAACTCTTCTCTTTCTCTTTTGCAGGAATCTGAAGAAGAATTTAGACCAGTGATATACGAGTTTTTCATCTATACGGCTCTCTTTACGTACCCTTTTGTGGGAAATCAACGGTCCAGAATAGATTTGGATCGTTGTTCTTGATCGGATGATGGGAGAGGTCGTTGCAAGAACACGCAAGAACAGTTCTTCGGCGAGCTTTGATCTCTCGTTTCTCTGAACTCTGATGCTCTTTCTCTCCTCCGACAATCCCATCAGGTAGATGGGCTTCCTCCGCATGCGACTGTAGGGTCCTGGAGAGGCAAGAGGATCCCAGATGCTCAGGTGAGGTTGAACCACCTAGAGCAGCTCCAAGTGGTCGTTGAGGTCCCAAGGGCTTTGTCAGACCTGCAAGTTAGCACCAAAAGAACCCCGAGTCCAAGGGCTATCTCCTCGACCCAGGGTTTGCTCGGAATGGCGAGGGAAATGGAGTGGATGGGGGGAGCTTCGATGATGGGCGACGGAGAGAACTCTTATTCCCAGATCCACGATGGATCTGGGTTGCGTGAAATGGGAAATCAGTGGAGAAGGTTGAGGGGACTGAGATGACGTGAAAATTGGAGCGGATTTATAGTCAGATCACGATGAATTTGACATGGAGCCTAAGCTCTAGAAATTGGGGCTTTTCTATTTGAGCATGATTCGATTGATTTAACTACGAATTAAAGATGCGAAATGAAAATTAAACTACAGAATTGCCTAGGAATGCATAGAAAAGGAGCTCAACCAGCCTGAGAGGCCAGGAGCAGAACCGACCGATGGCGCTCCGGCGGTAGGGTGGATTCACCCTCCTCCGCATGCTCTCCTCGGTGCAAATCTTGAGCTCCACCTTGCTGTCACCATGGACAAGCTCATAAAAGTTATCTGAGGGGCTAAATCTTGAAGAAGAGGGATTAAAAGTCAAAAGGGGGCGAAGGGAGTATATTTATATGCGAGTTGTAAGGGAGTTTTGAGGGTCGATTGCGTGGGATCGAGCGGTGGTAGGTGGAGATGCAAATATGGGAGAAGATCTAGGATGAAGAGGCTACAGAATGGTGCTGGTCTCGAGGGTAATGAGTGAGGATTGATGAATGGAGAAATTGGAAAAGTGGCGGCCTCATGATGCTCTAACAGAAGTCAGAGGGTAGGCCAGACTGTTGAGCTGTGGTCAACAAAAGAATGCGCATAATCAGTCTGCGTGGACCAACTAGGAAATTCCAAGGCGAAAATGCCTTAGAAAATAGTAATAAATAGTAATTGATTTTTTTTCATTTTTAGGCTATAAAATAAAAAATGTTTCTCATTTTCTGTAGTATTTTATGCATATTTTTATTGAATTTTTAGAGGTGTTTATTTACAAGTTAAATTTTAGGGGTTAATTATAGGTATATTCATCTATGTTTTGTGTATTTTATTTTTATTTTGTATTTTTTATTTTGTTATTTTATTCTGTTATTTATAAAATTGTAAATTATTTTTATACACTTAAATATATTTTTATTATATTTTTTTGATATAATATATACACTTAAATAAATAGGTGTATTAATTGTATAGATATTTCATCTATGTATTGTATAAACATATTTCATTTTAATGTTTTCTTTATGGTCTTATTTTAGTTTAATATGTAAATATATTACAAATAACATTTACAAAATTATATAAATATAAAATTAAAAAAAATAAAGAATAAATAGAATGAATATTATAATTGGGTATATTATACAATAGGGGTCCAAAACCTAACTTTTGCATCTTGACTCCAAAAAATATGAAACCACAATCACTAAATAGCTTATTAAAATTTATATACAATTAAAGGTGATTTTGGTACATTTTGAGTTTTTATTCGGGAGATATGGGTTTGTGAAGTTTGGGATGTTGGATTTTATTCGGAGTCTATTTTGTACATTATGCATTATTTTTGTATGAACTCAATTTTGTATTTTTCTATACATTATTATGTACAACTTTTAATAACAATGTTTCTTTATTTAAGGTGTAAATAATAAAGAATAAAAAAGGTCCAAAAAAGTAATTATTGGCCTATTTTGGAGAGTGATCTGTTTTGTATTTTCTGTACAATTAGCTGCCTATCTCCTCCTACTTTATTCCTTATTGACTAAGTCATCATGATGACTGAGTCTCGGGGGCTAGGGTCACTTCAGTATCCTTGACACTTTGCTCTTTTTCTTTTCTTTCCTTTATTCTTTGTTTTTGACAAAATACTACATACATACGATATTTATACAGTAAAATTAGTGAACGTTTATTTTGATAAACTAATGATATATACATGCATTCAGTTAGGGTTTAAAGGACAAACTGAAAGAATAAAGGTGATGAAATGGAGATTCATCACTTCACTGGAAGACGGTTCTGGATGGCATGACAAGTTACCTTGGTCAACACATGAATCTTAGAATAATGGCTGTGTTTCCTCTTCTTTCTACAGACTATGGTTCTCTCCTCGAGTCCTTTCTGCAGAAGAAAGATGTGTGTCAAGGCCTCCAAAAGAGTAAGATGGATGGTGAATTTATCAAGCATCTCTTTCGTCATGTCCAACATCTGAATCTTTTTTGGATTTTCTTTTTTCTCACCTTTTCTTAAACGGTGTGCTTAAGGAAAAGGAATTTGTACATCCTCCCTACCAGTATGTACACCCAGAGAATCAGAAGAAGAAGGAGGACATTTTTTATGAAATTAGTATTTGTTCCATATGAATCAACGTCAAAAAGATCATGAGCTCTAATAGAAGTCTTATCTTGATTCTTCTTTTTGGTTTTTCTCTTTTGTATATTTTTTTGTGATTTTACAACATCTTCATTATATACACATAATGGTAAAGCTGTTGCATCAGCAGAGGACTCTAGTTCTTTCTCGTTAGTCTTGGTGGCATAAACACCACCATCAACATCCTCAAAGTGAAATGCGGCATCAGTACCACCACCATCATCATCGTGCTCAACTGGCTCGCTGGTATCATCAAGTGCATCCATATCATGCCTAGTTGAGTCTCTGCATACTGATAATCTAACACTCCTAAGAGAAATGAAATCAGTGTCATCACAATAAAGGTAATATTCTGGGAATACCTGCGACTAAAAGGTAGACTCAATCAAATGTATCTACTCTGACTTCCTCTTCAGATTATTCGGATTTGTCTCTATCTGGGCAGGAATGGCGGACTTCCCTTTACCATCTCGGTGATATGGATTCTAAACTCATCCATTTCTTGCCTAAAGGTGACATGCTGGTTGGCTATCAGATTAGCGAGATACTATAATGCTGGGTTCTCATGAAAAGGACCATGAGACCTAGATGAGTCGCCTTGATGGTACTGAGGTTGCTAATGTGTGGACTGGGGAGTAAACTGCTATTGTCTGACTGGGGAGTAAACTGCTATTGTCAATGATAAGACTGTGGATGCTGAGAATGATATGAACTTTATCTCCACTGAGAAGGTTGGAATGGATGACGACCTGACTGGTTTTGCTCTCTACTCTGCCCCATCTGCGCTTGTGGTGGCTGCTGGGATGAAGTACCCCCATAGACCAACAAAAACTAGGATGATCACGACAGATCCTTGGTTGCTGCGACTAACTCAGGCATCTCCGTGTTAGCTGGGGACATCGAAGCAAGAGGTTGATCACTCTAATACACCACCATATGAGTGTCAGAGGATGGTGTCTGCTGGGTCTGACTGTAAGAAGAAGACTCATGGGTCAGCTCAAAATGCACATGATAGATGTGTTGAACTGAAGAAGGTGGCCATGGAAGTATGCCTCTGTCTCTGCTCACTGGTTCAGCTGGTGATCTGGAAGACGACGCGAAATCTGCATGTATCTCCTGAAGGCACATAATCCGAGTCTTCAGATCACTCAAACATCTCTCAAACTCCTCGATCTTGTCACACCTATCCAAGTTTTGGCACTTCTTTTCAATAATCTCCATGTGATCCAACTTCTGACAAATAATCTCCACATCAGCTAATGTGGAATCAAAATGAGTAGAAGTAGAAGAAGAAGTCCCCTCAATCCGCGATGCTAAGGAATGATGGTGATAAGATGGTGGCTCGTATGTGTGTAAAATATAGTCTGTAACATCGTGGTATACTTCTCAGTCGTCTCCTCATAGATAGTCCAGACTTGATCCTCATGCTTGGAAAAATATGAACCACCACATGATGCGTTCACCAATTCCTATAACTCTACTGTCAGTCCACAAAAGAAGCTGTATGCAAGGTTCAACATTGAGATATCATGGTTGGGACACCTATCAATGAGCTCTCTGAACCGGAATCATGCTTCGTGAAACTGCTCGTTCCCTAGCATGGTAAAATTTCTAATCATGTCACTAGCAGCATTCGTACTACCAAGTGGATAGTACTTATTCAAATACTCAGTACGAAGCTGCTCCCAATTAGAAACATATCTACCCAAATGCTTTAGATAGTAGGTTGCTCTATCCACCAAGGAGAATGGAAATGCGATCAGCTTAATCGTGTCCTCATTCACATGTGAATCATGCACCATACTACAAAATCAGTTCAAACTCCTGTAGGTGCAAGTGTGGCGCCTCAGTACAATGCTCATGGAACTTGGTTAACCACTGTATGGTGAAAGGTCTAATATCAAAGTTGGCAGGGAGACAAACCCAACTATGAGTAGTAGTATCTCGAGGGTTATAGAGCTCCTTCATCGTGCGGTCGGGACCAAGTGGTTGTCTCTCATCTCTATATGGTACCTCAACCCCCTTAGCATATGGGATCTCAATATCCAGAATATCTCTCCTGGATCTCAACTGAGTCAACTCAACTCGAACATCATTTATCAATCTACCTTGCTCCCTAATCTAATTCTGCATAGACTCAAGGGAAGCAAGTAGACCATTATTGATAGCTTCCTGATCTATCACCACAAAGTAGTATGTGGTTGCTGGTGTCCTTTTCTAGCCATAGCATCTGGACCTGTGAAGGAAAAAGAATCCAAATCAGGCTCTTAAGTGAAGCTGTAGCAAGAGAAGAAGATGGAGTAGAAGAAGATCTTCTAAGGTCGGAGTCATGCTTGGAAGAGGAGACACGATGGGACATTGGTTCAGAAAGAGGGACATCCCGAACCGACCTAGATGAATGGGCAGGTGTGCGAGAGAGGGGATCAACCAAAGTCGACCGAAGCGCTCACTTACCCATCATTGTGTCTCAAGAAAATGAAATCTAAATAGAAACAACACGGCTCTCGTATCAGTCACGCGATGCTCCTATGCAACTAGCTCGCAAAGAACACTAGTCTCAAAGTGTCTCGGCTGTTCGGTGATGAGCGACCGATCAACTAGGGTTAAGTATGCAAATATATCAATGGTCATTGCGACCCCGATCAATCGGCCAACTCAACGAGAAAAATGTATAAAACCACTTAAGAGAAAATCAATCAATGAAATGTAGGCAGTCTTCGCTATTTTAATTTACTCGGTATAGGGACCAACGTCGAACACAAGGAGCACGATTAAAGAACTCAGCAACCAAATTTCGAAAATAAAGGATTTTTAACGGTTTTTGATTTTTCAATTTTTTTATTTTTAAATAAGGAACAATATGCACAAGGGAAGAAAATACACACACCACACTCTTTTTGTATTTTTAAATAGTAAAAAATGCTCAGAAAATTACAAAGAAAATATTTTTGGGTTTTATAGTTTTTAAAACGTTTTTGGTAAATTTTCCAAGTTTTTCAGATGTTTTTGTATTTTTCTCAAAATCAAACAGTACTCAAAATACAAAACAATGCACAACCTGGAGTAATTTGCAATTTAAAAATATTTTAATGCCCAAAACTTTTAGAAATTATTTTTATGCTAAATTACAAACAAATATCTACATATAGAACTAAAATCATAATTTGTTTTGATTTTTCTACAATTTTCTACAATTTTTCAAAGATTTTTAGTATTTTGCAAATTTTTTGGGTTTTATAAATAATTAATGCGTGAAATTTGGAAACAAAATAAATGCAATAAAATACATTAATCTAATTTTTGGAATTCTTTTGAGCAATATTTGATTTTTTTATGATTTGTCAAATTTCAGGCAGAGAAAATGACAATTTTTTTGAATTTTTTTAAAATATCATATAAGAACAAAATGCCATGATTTATATACAATGAAGAGAAGCACAGCAGGAGTCTACACACATTTTACAGAATTTTAAAGCTATAAATATATTTATTTCACTGAAAAGAACTTGCAAAATAATGTCTAAAAAGATTGGACTAAAATGCATTTTTTTTTATTATTTTTGCATAAAAAGTACCAAAACAGAATTGTGGTGTACAACATGTGATGGCTCTAGCTAGGACTTTATTGTAAATTCAGAAATCTTCAAGGGCTTAAATGATATTTTCCAAATATTTTATTAATATCCCCCTAGGGTTACTGTTTTTCCTGTTCTTACACAAAAGGGGAAAGGGGGAAAATGGGTTGTCGCCCCTCTTTTCCTTCTCTACATGTAGATGGCAGCGGGCGGCAAGCGAAGCTGTTGGAGGAACCATTGGGGTAGCGACGGACGATGGAGCGTAGGCCGTTCGCGGAGGCGCTGGCGTTGGTGGAGCTGTTAGAGGCGAGTGGTGGGTGCCGGCCGTTTGCGGAGGTGGATGGCATTGGCGGAGCCACTGGGGTAGCAGTGGACGGAGGAGCGCGAGCCGGAGGTCGCGTAGGAGGTCAGGCGGGGACGCGCGCGGTGGCAGTGCTGCTGGAGACGGTTGGGCTGCGGGACGTCTAGACGGTGCTCACGAACGTGGGCGGTGACGGCACCGTTGGAGGCGGAGACGGGCGCAGTCGGGTGCGGTTGGGTAGCGCACGCGGGTGGCACGACTCCATATAGTCAGCGCAGTCGTACGAGGTTGGCATAGGAACACCTGGAGCAGGAGGTGCTTCAGACAAAGAAGGACCGTCGTGGACGCTAGGAGGCGGTGGCGGATCCGCCTAAGGGCGTTGGCGATGGGAGGGCGCGACGGGGGGTGGCGACCCTATCGCAAGATTTTTTTGATTTTTTTTATTTTTTAAACAACAGGAGATGTAAAAGATAAAAAATGTATTTTTTATTTTTTTTGTAATTTTTTTCATTTTGTCATGCAAAATAAATGTTAGGAAAAAATTTGAAATACATTTTTTTGTTTTTAAATTTTTTATTTTTCTTTGTATACACAAATGAGGATATGAGCACGATGGCTCGATCCAATAAAGACCAAACACGGAAAAATGTGCACGGGTGCGGATCTGGCGAAGTGAGAGATAGATTCGGATCTCCGACCACAGTGCGTGGTCAGAGGTGATAGGTTTTGTGAGGTTGAATGTGAAATATAGAGATCAGAAAATGAGATAAAAACTTAGATTCGGGGGTGGATCGAATCGAGATGGAAAATTTTGAAATTTAAGATAAAAAATTTAACAATGATGTTGAAGAAAAAATTAAATCTGAAATAACGAAGGAAAATAAATTGGATCTTACCTTGGGATCGGATACGCTGTGATGGCCTTGACAAGGACCGACTCGATGTCACTAGACAGCTCGGAGGCTGTGCACCCTTCTACGACAATAAACTCTTGGAGATCGGGCTCCTCTCTACCAATGATTGATCAAAATGAGAAAGAGGGAGGATGACCTCAATAAAAAGGAAAAGAAAAATAAAAAAGGAAATAATTACAAAAAGGAAAGTATTTAGTTGTTAATTAAATTAATTAATTAACTAATTAAAATGAAATTCAAAATTAAATAAAATAATTAAAATAATTAATTTACAAAAATTAAGGTAAAAAAATCAAATCTTATATACAAGGTAGGTTTTCAAATCAAATAAATGAATAAATTAAATAAATAAATCCAATTTTTGTAATTATATTAATTTAATTAATTTATGTTAGATATTAATTTTTTTGGTGATTTTTATGTAAGGAAATTATTGTATATAAGTAATATATAGATACAGTACAATATAAGGAAATTAGTTGTATACAAGTAATTTATAGATACACATATACAAATAAGGAAATTATTTCTAAATAATTTTTTAATTTTTTAATATTTAATTTTTATTTTTAATAATAAAGAGATTATTTAAAATTATATACATTATGTATAAAATTTTAAATATGAATAAATATATAATAAGAAAGTGGTGAAATTGCAAAAACCACCCCAGAAAATCGACTTTTCAACCGTAACTCCAAAAATTATGAAATCACAACCATTTTAAAGATAATTTAATTTAGAGTACAATGGAGGTGAGGTTGATACAAATTGAGTTCGTATGGAGACGAGCTGATCTTTCAATTGTCACTTAACGACTTTTTTTAGTGTGGATACTTTTAATCTGTACATAGTTTTACTTTAAAACTATTTCTATTATTTACAAACATTTTTATTTACAACTTCTTTTTAGAAAAATATTTAATTTGAGGTCAATTTGTATACAAATAAAACAGTGAAAGTTTTGTACAAATATACAAGGAGAAATTTACAAATTGTTTTTTTTAATTTTTGAATTAAAGACCCTATCTCCCCCTATTTTATGGTTGATCAGGTCAAGTCTTGACCTTCTCTCGGGGTTCGGGCCAGTCTGCATTTTTTTCATAAATACATCCTTTATTTTATTTTCTTTCCTTATTTATTCTTTTATTTTGAATATAAAGAGTGTTAAAAATGCATATTTAACAATGCATGCAAAATGCTAATTTCATGAAATTACTGGATATTTACAGGTACTTGACTAAGGAAATAAAGCTAAAATAAAAGAATAAAGGCGGTGAATCATGGATTTATCACTCGACTCCCGATGAAATCGTCCTCGATACCTATTCCATACAACAAAAGCAAACACAAAAGCCATACAAAGATACAAGGGAAAAGGCAACAAAAAAATGACGAAAATGAGAGAAAAAGAAATCCTAAAACCTAAGGCTCTAATATCTACCCTAGCGCTGCCTCCCCGACAACGATGCCATATGATAAATCACCCGACCTACTACTGTAAAAGAAAAATAGTGTCGTTGAATCGATTAGATGGATTTTACCAGAATGTTTTTTTTATTATTTATACTCCTAAACTCAAAGGTATAACGATAATTACGACAATGGCAAAATCATGGAGGCAAACAGTGGGAAACCATGGAAAAAGAATAGAGAAACTAAGGTAAAAGAGTTTCCTAATTTTATTTATTTTAAGGAATATTCTTCTGAATTTTTATTTTATTTTACGAATATTATATTGTATTTGCAGTTTTATATACCTATATGTAGAAAAATATAAGTACTTGATTTTATATTTTTTTATTCGATTTTTATTTTGTATTTTTTATATTTTTAAATTTATTTTTTGTTTTTGTGTATTTTTAAATGTTTTTAATATTTTTATAGGTTTTGAATTATTTTTAAAGTGAAAAAGTATTTTTTATTGAAAATAGGGATTTGTTTTTTATTTAAAAAAATAAAAGAAAATATTTTTATTTTATTTTTATGGGAAAGTAGGTAAATATATCTTTCTTACAAGGTATTGTACATATTTTTATGATTTTTAGTGAATTAGTTATGAATTTTTGAAGTTGTCATGTATTTTAATATTTTATTCATTTTAATATTCAATTTTTTTTATTTTTGGTTCAATGTGTAAAATATAAGAAAAGATACTGCTTATATCTTTTAGGATTTTAAGATTATTTTTCTATTTTTCTATACTTTTATATATTTGTGTATTTTTTAATCATTTTTAAAATCTATTTAAAAATAGAATTTTTTTATTTTTAAAAATTGTTATAATACCGTGTATAGTATGATACTATATATTTATACGTATTTTTTATATTTTGTATTTTATTTTCTTTTTATATGTATATAGTATGTATAGTAGTAATATATAGTATAAGGGGTGTTTTTGTAGTTTTTTGGAAATAAGGGAACACTACGAATGGCAAAAAGTCAAGGGGCTATGGCGTAAATATCACATAGAGACACGTGCTTGTCACGTGCCTGGAGTTCAGCAGAGACCTGTTTGGAATATAATAAGTTTGGGGTTGTATCTTTAATTCACCCAAAATATCTGTCGATATCACGTGAATGCCACGTGTCTTGCTAAAGCGATGGCACAGCGAGTCTTCCAGACCATTGGATTCGATCTGTACGGTTCTCATTGAGATTCTCCAGATTCAATCTCTGCCACTGGTCTCTTTGATCAAATGGTATATGTGTGTTCTGTTCAATCCCAAATCAAGAGCAGGCAGTAGAGAATAGTACATTTCGAGCCACAATTACTGCTCGTTGAAGGTATTTCAGGTGTTGCTATACTCACTCAGGTTGTTCTTCTAACGGACGGCAGTTCTTCTATCTGTTGAGCTCGAATCTAACAAAGGTTAATCTGTGAGATATCGTACCTTGATTGGATTGCCTCTAGGTGTTTAAGGCAGTTGTTCTACTTTGTTTGATGATTAATCCTGCAGGTGTTTGATTCTCAAGTGTTGAATGATTAGCTTGCTGAGTGTGTTTTCTAATCAGATGTGAATGCACCGTGCCTCGTTCAATCTAATCAGCTCACTGAAGATACCGATGCTTTGTTTTGTGCACGCACAGTTGAATCTCTCAGTGATGGTGATGATTCACGATGCTCTTGCAGCCCTGACTTGTGACGATTAAGGCATGATTCAATCGACTGCAAGTGCTGCTTTGTTGAATCCACAAATAAAGCTCAAGCCTCCAATTTCTGTTGTTTGTTGGTTGTTCTATGGGTGCATGCATCGTAGTGCTTAGTGATGATCGGATGTTTCATTCGTAAATCAATTAGTGCAATGGACTAAGATGGGGTTCCTTTTTCCAACTACAGATCTCTTTCCATCTACAAGTGTTCGATGGTGATTGATCTCTGGGTTAAGATTCAAATACTAGTGATGCTGCTTTTCCAGATGATCTCCATGCTGCGTACCTATACCTGTAGATAAATCAAAGAGGCTCGAGGCACAACCTCAACCAGACATTAAATCTAAAGAGGATTGGATGGGTGATCCGAGATGAAGTGAAGGAACATGATCGGATCTCCGGTGCATGTTATCGGAGTTGATTAGGTCGTGAGAGAGGTTTGGAGAAGCATAATGAATTGGGATGGAAATGGGTTTACGAGGTGATTCAGAGGTTTTTGGTGTCGAATTGAGAATGGAATCGTAGGTGAAGAGAGGGATTGAGAAGAGACTGGAACAGGAAGCGCGGGAGAGAATAAAGGGGAAGGAAGAGGTCTACAGTAAGATAACATGAGAATGGACGAAGGAAGTGGTTGCTTGTGAATGGAGCTCGGGCAGAGATCCAGAAGTTGTTGCCTGTAACACGCGGTAGAGTTGAGGCTACGCACATCGGAGCCAATCTCGACGTCAATGGATGTTTCATCATCCCTCGTCCTCATTCTCGCTCGATGATGAGACGACAGAGCTGTCACCTCTCGACTCGCTCTCGGAGCTCAAGGATAAAGGAGGAAAATGGCGGTATGACGGAATTCGGAGGAGTCAAGGTGCTTAAATAGAGGTCGCGTGGAGCGCACGTCGACGTGTCTCGTTACTGGCGGAGGATAATAGTGGTTGGGAAACGGCCCAACAACCAGACCATTGGGCGGTTGACGGAGGAAGGTGGAGGGAAGAAGGAGGCGACGTCAGGTGGAGAGGAAGAAGAGAAATGGGGGAGAGGGAAAGGAAAGAAGAGAGAAATTATAATATTTTAAATAAATAATTAACTAAATAAAAAATAAATTAATTAAATATTAAATAAATAGATTATAAATATATAATTTTGTAATTTAAAGAAATAAGTAAATAAATAACAGGAAATTAATTAATGAAGTAATTAAATAACTAATAATTAAATTAACAATTAAATAATTAATTAATATTTAAATAATAATTAATTAATTATTTATATTTATATTAAGTTTAATTTAATAATAAAATATTAATAAAGTATAAAATATAAGTAATGAAAAAAATTAAATAAAATAATATTAGGATACATTGTAGAATTTATACCAATAGGGTCCCAAAACCTACCTTTTGCATATTAACTCTGATTTTAGTGAAATCGCATTCATATTGTCGAGTTATGAGGTGTGAAAGTTTAGGGTCGTGACTTTTTAACTTTGGAATTTATTGGAATTTATTAATAAATAGCTTTAAGTTATATTTTTATATATTTTTTACTGATTTTTATAAACATGTTAAAAGAAGAATTAAGTTAAATGGGATTAGGAATAGTTAAATAGAAATGAAGAAGACTTATATACATATAGTACATATATACAAAGAGGTCCAAACGCCAAAACTCAAATGTTTTATTCTAATATTTTTTTGCATTTTAAATAAATAGTATTGGTTATAAAACGAAGTTTAAAAGTGAGTTTGGTCAATTTGGATTTTTCTATAAATTATTATGAACCTTGGAAGTTGGCTTTTATGGCTTTTTTGGTTCATCATAATTAATTATGGGTTTTTATCAGTTGTGTCCCTTTGAGTTGCAATTTCAGTTATACCCCTTTCTTTTTGGGAATATCAATTGCGCCTCTGACTTCTTACCGTTCTATCACTTGTGCCCCTCGGGTTAGTTGTTGTCCATCTCCAAGGCAAACAGACGTTACCTTTAAGGATACAATGGAAATTAGTTTTATAAAATGGATTGAAATGTCCAACCCTTTTTCTTCTTCCTCCACCCCCATCCTCTTCCTCCCCATTCTCTTTCTTCTCCCAGCCACCTGCTCCTCCATCAACTCCTCCCGACCGCCCTCAACCCTTCCCTCCACCCTCACGCCTCCCCCTTCTCCCCCAAGCGCCTCCCCCTCTGCCCCAAGCACCTCCCTCTGCCCCAAGCTCCTCCTCCCGTACTTAAGCCTCCCCCTCTGCGCACGAGCTCGTCCCTCTGCCCTGAGCTCCTCCTCGACCCTCGCACCTCCGCCCTTGCTCCTCCACGGCCCCCTCTGCCCCGAGCTCCTCCTCTGCCCCCGCTCCTCCATGGCCCCCTCCGCCCCAATCTCCTCCTTTGCCCCCACTCCTCCACGCCCCCCCTGCCCCATATCCTCCCCAGCCAGCCCCGAGCACCTCCACGGCCCCCTCCACCCCCAGCTCCTCCTCGGCCCTCACACCTCCTTCCCCGCTCCTCCATGGCCCCCTCTACCCTGAGCTCCTCCTCTGCCCTCGCTCCTCCATGGCCCCCTTAGCCCTAGCTCCACCCCATCCTGCCCCAAGCTCCTTCACGTCTCCCTCCTCCCCAACTCCTCTCCAACCTGCCCCGAGCTCCTCCCCGGCCCTCGCACCTCTGCCCCCGCTCCTCCACAGCCCCCTCTGCCCTAAGCTCCTCCTCCACTCCCGCTCCTCCACGATGCAAGGAGGCTGAAACTAGAGGGCTTTTAGTGTTTGTTAAGTTAAGAAATTTTTTTGATTAATTGATTCATGAAAATTCACTGAAAAATATAATATAATTCACCGTTTGATCCGTAATGAGTGATATATACATGAAAATACAAAAATTTTACGATTTTATGGATGCATGAAGGTGTAACTAAGAGAGAGAAATTATTAAGAGAAAGGAAGAAGAATAAATGGAGGAGAAAGAAGATGAAGAAGAAGTCTGGACAATTATACCCCTCTTAACTACACTATGGTTTGAAAAACCCATTGTTAAGTCAACTCATTAACGGTTAAACTAACGGAGCGGCACAAGTGATAGAACGACAATAAATCAGGGGTGCAAGTGATATTCCCAAAAGGGAGGGGCATAACTGATATTGGAATATCTTGAAGGGGCACAACTGATAAAAACCCATTAATTATTTATACATTAAATAGTTTTTTTGATATTTTTATAAATTATTATATATTATTATAAACAACTTTCGTGAATAAAATATTTTGATTTGAGATTTTCTGAATGATAAATAAAATAGGTGAACATATGTACAAGGTGAAAAACAAGTTAATGTAAATTGATGATCTTGATTTTCTAACATTTTTATAAATTAAGATCCTCATCTCCCATTACGTATTTATTTAGTAGACTGATTAATCGGGTTTTTCACGGATCTAAATACGTCTCACACAAGGCGGAGACAAAGTCGCTGTGGCGACCCTCAAGAAACCCGAACTTCAATCAATAATTAACCCACAAATAATATCAAGCAATCAAAGTGTGGAGTTAAAATTTATTATAACTCTACATAAAAGATGTGTATAGAAGCAAGTATGTAGAGGTCGAACACAGGGAACAAGCATGACAGATCGGGTGAAATCAATGCACACGAGTGATCGTGATGTATTTGTCTAGTAATGCTATATTAGTGGGTTTTTAATTTTATATATTTTTTTATTTAATTTTTGATTTTATGTTTTTATATTTTGATTTTTAATTTTTTGATTTTTATTTTCTTTTTATATATTTTATATATTTTATATATTCTTTTTCTTTTTAAATAATAAGGTATATATACAATAAAGAAAGGAGAGATATAATATATATAGAAAAATAGGTAAAAATAATCAAAAATCAGGAAATAATATATTTTTGTGCTTTTTGTTTGTTTGGTATTTTTAAAGTCAAAAATACTGAAAACAGTGAATAAAATACAAATCCGAAATAAAATGAGGATGAAAAATGTAAATCATAATAAAACTCCTCAAATTAATATTAAATAACAAAATAGGGAAAATTCACAAATAGAAATTGGATTTTTAGGATTTTTGTGGAAATTTTTAAGATTTTTATGAATATTTTAGGGGTTTTGCAATTTTTAGGAGTTTTCTATTTTATTTTTTAATTATTTTTGTTCTTAAAATGCACATAAATATGCAATTTATATTTTTTTTGGAATTTTTCAAAGGGTTTTTATAATTTTTATGTATTTTCTAATGCAAACAGTAAAGAAAAATGCACGTTTTTGAATTTTTATAAATAATAAAATGCAACAAAAATGCAAAATAAAAATATTGCATGATATAGCAATGCAACAAGAACGTATACAAATTTTTTAGGATTTTTTTAGGAATTTATAGATGCATGAAATGAATAAAGGAAACAAAAAAAATTACTCTACTAGCAGGGGTATTTCTATAAATATGCAAAAGTATCAGGCCAAAGTGCAATTTTCCCCAAATTATATACTGTAATAAAAACTTTGTGGACTAAATAATAAATCCAAGAACCACAAGGCTAAAAGTGCAAAATCTCCAGCATCACGTGCATGCAGTACGTAACCTAGTAGGGACATGTTTGTAATTATCCAAACCCTGAGGGTTAACTTGCAAAATCTCAAAATATTACAATGTTATAGAATATTTCCTGGACCTAATAGAAATAGCACAAATCGTGAGGGGCCCCAGTGCAAAATACCCCACCCCCACGTGCACAAGTCATGTGAGGTGACGTGGACAAGGGCCTAATTGCAAATAAAGAAAGTTCAGGAGGGTTTACGCAAATAATACAAAAAATAAATAACTGCACATGGAATTTTATGCTCTATCAAATAAATACACAAAATGGCGAGGGTAATGGTGCAAAATACCCATGCAAAGGCGCAGATCGAATAGTGTTGGCGCCTCTACTTGACACGTGTCAGCAGGAGATCCCATGATACCCCTTCGCACTGACGGCTGCGATTAGGTGATCCACGACGCGATCAACGACCGAGGATGAATCAATCGGACGATAGCTGCTCACCTGGGCTGGCACTCCTATTCCGACGACGGGGAGGCAACGACGATGAACGGGGAAGAAGCTCCACCGGAACGAACTTCCTCTCGCTGTGACTCTCCTCTACGGCATCCTTTGATGCTCCAAAAATGCCAGAAATGCTCCTGCGGGGGTCCTAAATCGGCTGGAGGCCTCGAAAAGGCCGGATGACGTCCGGCGTTCACCAACGAGGTCGGAGGAGCTGCAACCCTCCAGGTATCGCCAACGAACGACAAAATGGCACCCATGCACGCTTTGAAGTGGTTGGACCTGCACAAAAAGAGACTCCGGGCCGAGGGCAAACTGCCTCAGCCCAGTTAGCGGGGTGGCAAAAAGCATGGAGGTGGAAATGAGGCTCGCCGAAGCGATCTCCGACGAACTACGAGCGGAGGCGATTCACTCGATTAAAAGCTAATCTAAGGGGTAGCTAAGGGTTCTAGGGACTAATGCTAATTAATAAAGCTAAGAAAAAGTGATGAAATAAGCTCTACTGGCCGTGAAGCTAGGAGGGGGTACCTCGACGGCGGCTTTGTCGGAGGTGGGTGGATACACTCTCTGGCTGCCTCCTTGATCCACCTGAAGGTCAGGAAAAGGAGCTGTCACCTCCCTCTCGCTCTGAAGCACAATAGGCGGATAGAAAAATGGTCCAAAGGGGTTTGAATTCGAATGGCAAAATTGGGGGTGTCTATGAAGGGTTTGACAAAATGGCTCTGGCGCTCCAAAGATTGAGGGAGATTAGGAGGATTGCTGGTCCACAACCTAGGAGAAGCTTGGGCATGTAAGACCAACACTCGAGGAACAAAAGTCAAGAAGAGAGTTACGCGAGATGGTGAAAGGAAAACCCTCGAAAAAATCAAGAAATTGTGTCAAAACTGAGGTTCTGACAACCAGCAGGAGGTGGGTCAGAGAGTTGACCTGCGATCAACTCTCCGGCCCTCCTAATTGGACCACGTGGACCAACCAGGAAAAATCTTGGAAAAATCTTTTGTAAATATAATTTAAAATAGTAAACGAAATTTTTAATTTTTTGTTATTAAATAAAAAATGTTTATTATTTTATAAAGTATTTTATTACGATTTGTATTTATTTTTTTGAGATTTAAAATTACTAGTTACTTTATATAGGCTATATACATGTATATTCATCTATATATTTTATTGTTTTATTTTTATTCTGTATATTGAATTTATTTATTTTGGTTTATTATTTTATAAATTACAACTTAATTTTATATACTTAAATATATTTTTATTTTATTTTCCCGATGTGTTTTGTACACTTGAATAAATAAAAGTATTAATTATATAGGTATATTTACAGGTATTATACCTATGTATTGCATATAAGTATTTTAATTTTATGTTTTCTTGATGTTTTCATTCCACTTTTAATATGAACATATATTATAAATAATATTTAAAAAATTATAAAAATATAGAATTATAAAAATAATGAACATAAGATGAATATTTTAATCTGTACAAGTATACAATAGGGGTCCAAAACCTAACTTTCAAATCGTAGCTCCGCAAAATATGAAACCACCTTCATTAAATAGCTTATTGAAAATTATATATAATTAAAGGTGATTTTTATACATTTCAAGTTTTTTATTTGAGAGATACATGTCTAGGAAGTTGGGATTCTAGAAACTTATTTAGAACATAACTTTTTATCTGTACATTATTTTTGTGTGAAATCAATTTTGTACTTTTCTATATTTAATTATCTACAACTTTCATGTACAAAGTTTCTTTATTTGAAGTATAAAAAGTGGAACTAAAAATAGGTCCCAAAATGAATAAAGAATGAATTGAATAAAAGGAATTTTTATTGGTAGCTGGCCCTTATCTCCCCCTACTTTATTCCTTGTCGACCTATTCATCTAGATGCCTAGGTCTTAAGGTTTCGGGTCATAAAATATTTACAATATTTTCTTCTTTTTCTTTTCTTTTCTTTATTTTATTATTTTGGCTTTAAAAACAATATTTTATACAATATTTACACATACATACATGAATGCTAAAATGCAGGAATTAAGGGTATTTACATGCATTTACCAGGGTTTTTGAGGCCAAAATGATAGAATAAAGATGATGAAATGTGGATTCATCATCCCCATATGCTTGCCTTTGCTAGTCCCAAGCAAACAATTATGCAATAAGTGCAGAAAAAGAAAAACAAAGAAAAGAAAAAGAAGAAATATGGATTGAATTTAATTATCAAACTTATCTTCACAAAATCATAGTTTGGAGCTTAAGTCGGACCTTTGGAATTTTAGTGCGGTTGGAACCTTAATGAGGATCGGATTTGAAATCCAACAGCCTTCGAGAATCTCAAAACTCTGCTCAAGTCTCCTCAATAGCCAGATCAGAAATATTTCAACTCATACGCAAACCCTTACGACTATGAAGCTGATCAGTACAGTGTAAGTGATAGTGGCTCTCCCCAACTAGAATGACAAAGAGACTGACTTCTCCAGCATGACAACCCAATGATTCCCCAATCTAATAACTCCTTCCTTGAGGAGCGGGGTATTCCCTTCTAAGTTCAAGTGGCAACCAACTCAAGAGGAGGGGGTGAAGCGAAGAATGGACGGTAGCCAGTGTAGCTACCTATCATGGGATGCAAGACCAGTTAGTCAAGTCATCCAGCTGCAGGATCACATGATTTGACTTTGAAACTCAAGCTTGCTTATTGGCTATACAGCATATGTATACTCCGGCAGGCATTTTATTTTTGTACAGGCCTGTCCACTTTTTGGAGTTTTTTTGAAATACTATATACAACAACATTTACATAGGGAGTTTTTCCTCTTGAACCAGTAGACTATCCCTCTTTTGAAGCTTTATCGCAACCCACACTCTCCCGTCTTTAGAATTCCTCATCACTGGACGGGTGTGGTGCACTTCCCTCACTAGAGGAGGACAAATGTTTCCACTTGTGTGCGTCTCATACTGGCAAATCCAACCCCCTCACCACTCCAACTGAGTCGAGCCATGTGAAAGGTGCATGTGTCCAAGTTAGGTCATTATCAACAAGAGTCGTGTGTGTGCTTCGAAATACTCTACTTAGGCAGTCAAGAATCCACTGAACCAAGTCTCCTGATCCTCAAAGAATTAAGTTAACTAGACTTGATGTACATCAATTCTAGTTCCTATAAGGTTCCTATTATTAGGTAGATTTTAAGGTCCAATCAAGCTCCAATCTTCAGATTTTATTTAGACTTGTTCAACCATCAAACTCAATCCAAAAAGTGCTCATGTTATGCAAATGCTATGCAGAAAATATTTTTGTGATGTAATTTTCAATGATTTTGCAATTTTTATGGATTTTTGAAAAGATGATGCATATACAATTTTTAGGTTTCCAAAAAGATTTTCAAATGTTTTGGTATTTTAGTTTTGCAAATGTTTTTGGGATTTTTGAAAAAAAGATTTTGGGTAAAAACTAGATACAAATATTTACACGGGGAAGCATCTTATATTTACAAGAAGTGGATTTTAAGAATTTACAAGGGTAAGTTGTCAATTTTATAGGTATATATATGGATTTTGGTGTGATGTGTATATTCCTCAAACTTATTTGAAAAAGGTTTTTCAAACAATTTTGAAAACTATATTCCAAAATATTTTTTATAAACAATTTTTACAACATGTACACACAATTGAAAATCATTTTGCAAAAGTTTTTTTAAACAGTATAAATAGATTTTTCAAATATTTTTGCAACCATTTGCAAATCATTTTTCAAACATTTTATTTCACACAATAAAATTTTACAAACAAAACATTTTCGAAATAGCTTTCAAAAGATTTTTCACAAATATTTTCAAACTATTTTTCAAAAATTTTGAAAAAAACATTTTCATCTGATTTATTAATCAGTAAATACAAAAGGAATTTGAGGAATAATCAACATCTTTTTATAAAGATTTTTAATGAATTTTAAAGAATTATTAGCCATAATTATTAGAAAAATACGAAAGTACGAATTATGGCTAAAGTATATACATAGTATATACGACCCCCTATACTTAGCTTGAGCAATGTCCTCATAGATCGGAGAGAAAAAGAGAAGACATCACTCGTGCTGAGTATAGAAAAGTCTAAAGAATAAATGAATAAGAAATGAATGAATAAATGAATTAATGAGAAGTCGATCGTCCCCCCTATACTTAGGATCAAATAATCATAAATATAACAGATTGTATACAAAGCAGGGAGGGTCGAGGGTGGGAATGAACAGATCGTACTCAGACCATCTCCCCCCTATACTTAGGGTAAGATATCCCTAAGTATAGACAAGAAGAGGAGACGATAGAGAGGATCAAAGAATGAAAGAACTCGGGATGCACACCCCCTATACTTAGGACAAAGTACGTCCTAAGTATAGACGACTGACAAAAAGAGGCGACACCTTTTGGATAGATAAAGAAGACAGAAAAGGAAAAGAAGAAAAGAAGAAAAGAGAGTAAACAGATCACAGCTCAGTCTGTCTCCCCCTATACTTAGGGTAAAATACCCTGAGTATAGACAAAAAGAGATAGAAGAGGGGATCATAGAATAGAACAACCCAGTGTATGCACCCCCCTATATATAGGAGAAGGTATGTCCTAAGCATAGCAAAATTGTAAGATGACGACGGGGTAGCAGACATAACGAATGAATGAATGAATGATATGGACATATGGATCTATACAATGGAAGATGGAAGTGATAACCATGTATGAGATGCAGGTGATGTGAGTCAAAGAGCACATCTTATACTAGATGAATAGGGGCAACATCAACGGTCGGCGGATCATGATCTAGATATAGTTTCAGGCATTTACTGTTAACTCGAAAGGTAGAGGAAGATGACAACTCGGATGTATCAATACAGCCATTGTCATGTACCTTTTTGACCACATAAGGACCTTTCTATTTACTTTGTAATTTCCCTGGGAATAATTTCAGCCTAGAATCAAACAACCATACACGCTGATCATGCTCAAACTATTTATGGCTGATATGAGAATCGTGCCATATCTTCACTTTTTCCTTGTACTGTAAGCTGCTCGAAAAGGTTGTATCTCTCAGTTCCTCCAAGGCTGCCTGAAGGACATGGTATAATTCTCAAGCGCATCACGGAAGCGTGAGCATCGTATCGAATACGACGAAGAACGACTAGTCAGACTAGTCGTTCTATGCAGCGGAATTTAAAAAATTTTCACATGATGAAACCACATGATCCAATAACGATTCTCGGATCGTTTCATCTAAAACCACATCAAGTATATAGGAATACCTCTTGTAGCGTGATTGATCGAGTCTCTACGAAAGAGACCACCTGTCTCAAGTCTGATCTTCGGAGAAGACACTTGCGAGCGCGGGGATGAGTCGCATGATCCTCGCAATCCAAGATGTTGATCCTAGCATGGTGAGCTCCTGATCTCGTCGCACAAGATCAAACACCTTCTTCATGATCGAAGCACTCCAAAGAAGATGGAGAACCGAGGAACGTCAAGGCGGCGTCACGAGGCGAAGCGACGATGAGGCTCCTCCTATATGGCTTGGTGGACGGCCACCAATGGAGTAGAGGAGAGGGATGGCATGTGGAAGGAGAGAGAGAGAGTTGTGTCCCAAAATCATAACCCTAGAGAGCAAGGTGTGCCTCTCTATTTATAGGGTTTTGGGATCCATGGATCATAATCCAAGGGACACACAAAATCAATGGATGAGATTGATTTGTGTTTAATCCAATAGTCAAGATTGTTGTTGATAAAAAAACCAACTAATAATTTAATTTAGATTAAATATATTTGATAAATCAAATAAAATTCAATCCTAAATTAAATCAAAAAAATAAGGAGAGATTAGCATGGAGATTGCATCCCCATATGGAATAGGTAGGATGGCTACCAATTTCCTTGTGGGACTTTGTAGTCGTCCACCATGATCCCATGGTGGAGGCAATCCCGTGCAATCACATGAGATTGCATATCTCCATGAAAATCTCCCATATTTTCCAACAACTCTTGTTGTGATTTATTCTACAAAAATAATTCATAATTAATTTTGAGAATATTGCAATCTTGCCATTGAAAATTTGCGAATCACATTCACACCCAAAACAAAATATAATTTACATTTTCAATTAATTATACAATGTGAGTCCAATTCGCATCAATAATTAATTAACAAATATAAATCATAATTAGATCTCTCTAATACGTTATAAATCCCATTTATAATATATTATGAATAATTGGATATTGCTATCCACATTATTCTTATTTGCAATAATTAAATCACATTTAATTATATTGGATAATTATCCACATGCATCAAGACAATTAAATCACATTTAATTACTAATCTCTCAGTGCTTAGATATAATTCAACTATGGAATCATTCTTGAACTCCTTTAAGAATAATGCGATTTCTCCGCAGATACCTGAAGATAAGAACATGGTGATTGTATTGTTTCACGTATAGTGACTTGGATATTGAGATCACATCTCAAATCCAGATCTCATGGACCTCTCACAGATGCTTGATTGAATCAAGGCCGTAGACCTAATCTTCTCATTGCATCTGAATCTCATTCAGATCAATGTCCAATAAATGGACTAAGATTAGGTCACTTCTCTACTGAGAGGAGTCACTAAAATCCAAACCCGTTTCATCACTCCCTCGGAATGGCATCGTCATGGTTATACAATCGTTTATGATGAGATCACCCTCCGGTATCCCCAACGCCTGTACATCATGCATACTGGAAGACCTATGATGAAACCCAAAGATGTAGATCAATTTTGTACTGTCTTCTTTAGGGTTCACTCATCAAGTTTCTCAGTCTTGGTCATTGGGAATTGGTATCGATCATATGCTTTCCCAAAGCATATATCATACCTTCAAATTCTTGTCATGCTTCCAAAGCATGATGACCATGTATGGAATTTGATCAGTCCCAATGCCTCATGAGTGAGCTCATGTCTTCCGGTTCACATGTGAACCTGTATGATACCTTTGAGAGATTGTATTACTCATATGTCCTTACATGCACACCAGTTCACCGGTGTATAGACCTTGATTAGGTCATCAACCTATTGGTCTGCCAAATGTACACACTCAGACATATAGTAACACATCTGTCTCTGGTCAGAGGATGTGTGCCTATGCTGTGACAACATTTAACATATCTTTTTGGTTATCTCGATCTCGTTAAGTCAACCCTTTGCCTCAACTAATCTGACACCTTCGAATCTCTATTCCCATGCAGAGGACCTGCATTAAGAGGTCGGTCAGATATCATCCTAAATCAGAAAGGATTGTCATCTCCTACTAAGGCTGGAGATCATCTCTCAACAATCATTTGATGGTACTTGATGAGTCCTCAATCTAACTCTTTAGATATTCATCCAAGCACCAGCCTCTATGATTTAATAACTGAATCAACAGCTGTGTGATCATCAAGATGGCCATGGTACATAACCCTAATTGTACTAAGGGACCTATTATGCAAATTGGTTATTCTTCATTTCAGATCAGGGATTGATATTCACAATAACAATTATTGCATAGTGGCTCGCCATGTGCTCGCATGTCCAACACTGCCAACTCTACTTTCCTCTGTTCTCCTATACTCTCGGGATCTAATAATAACTCTGTAACCGCCCATAGTGACTTGTGCTTGATTTCAATTAGCAAGTGGCACGGCTTTCCATAGACGAGATGAAAGGGAGATGTCCCTAATGGTGTCTTGAAGAAAGTCTGATAGGCCCACAAGACCGAGTCTAAAAGCTGTGACCAATCCTTTCAGTCTGGGCGGACTACCTTCTGTAAAATAGTCTTGATCTCCCTATTCGATATTTCAGCAAGACCTTTGGTCTGAGGATGATATGGAGTGGCAACACGATGGTCAATGCTGAACTCATCTACAAGGGCCCTTACCTTGTCGTTGATAAAGTGAGACCCCCCATCTGAAATCAAAACTCTAGGTACCCCGAACTGTGAAATTGACATTTTCCTCAAAAATCGACACGTAGTCTTAGCATTTGCGGTTCGGGCAGGGATGGCCTCGACCCAAGGACTCACATAATCCACAGCAAGCAGAATGTACTCAAATCACTGACTCTTAAGAAATGGGCCCATGAAATCAAATACCCCATGTGTCGAAAACCTCAAAAAAGTGAATGGGCTTCATGGGCATCATATCTCTCTGTCCGCAAGTACCCATCTTCTGACAGTCAGTACACCTCTTCACAAATTCATCAGAATCCTTGAAGAGGGTAGGCCACCAAAGGCCGGATTGGAACACCTTATGCGTTGTCTGTCTCCCAGAATGATGTCCTCTTGCCTCAAGCTTGTGGCAGTAGGTGAGGACGCTATGCTGCTCTTCTTGAGGAATACACCTCCTCCAGATACTATCCCCTCCTTCATGATAAAGACGTGATCCTCCCAATGACATGACATGGCTTTCGCAAGGAAGGACTCAAATCGCTGCTTGGGCCAACCTTGTGGAACTGTCTTGGCGACAAGATAGTTCACAATGTTGGCGTACCATGGGAGCGAGGCAATAGCAAGGATCGCCTCATCTGAAAATATCTTAGTAATAGGTGCAATGGGCTTAGATTCCTCAAGGTTCTCTAATCAAGAGAGGTGATCCGCCACCACATTCTTAACTCCAAGTTTATCCTTAATCTCAATATCAAACACCTGGAGCAGAAGGATCCATCTGGTAAGTCGATCTTTGGCATCCTTCTTTGCCATGAGGTACTGGAAGGTGGTGTAATCTGTAAAGATAGTCACTCTTGATCCCAAAATATATGATCTATACTTATCCAAAGTAAAGACTACAGCTAGCATCTCCTTCTCAGTCACAATGTAATTCCATTGAGCGTCATCTAAAGTCCAGCTAGCGTAGTGAATGGCATACGGCAATCCATCCCTCCTCTGTCCAAGCACAACCCCTATGGTAAAATCAGAAGCATCCGACATGATCTCGAAATGGGAGAGTCCAATCGGGTGGCTGAAGGACGGGAGCCTTAACAACTAGATTCTTGAGAGTCTCGAACGACGCAAAATACTTATCATCTACAATGAACTCGGTGTCCTTCATCAGCAAATCAATGAGCGGTCGGGCAATACGACTGAAGTCCTGAATGAACCATCGGTAGAAACCGACATACCCTAGAAAAGACCGCAATTGTCACAGATTGGACGGTGGATTGAGTTTTCTGATGATATCCACCTTAGCCGGATCAATCTCCATTGCCCTGTTGGAGATGATATGTCTAAGGACCGTCCCTTGAGTCACCATGAAGTGACTCTTCTCCCAAGATATGACAAGATTGACCTCAATGTAGCGATGAAGTACACAGTCTAGGCAGTGAAGACAAGCATCAAACCCATCGCCATAGACCGAGAAATCATCCATGAAGACCTCTAAATAGTCACCCACCATGTCCGAGAAGCTGGACAACATGCACCTTTGGAATGTCGCCGGAGTGTTACATAAACCAAAAGGCATCCATCTGAAAGCATATGTCCCAAAGGGACAGGTGAATGTTGTTTTATCCTGGTCTTCGGCCGCAATGGCCACTTGGTTATAGCCAGAGTACCCATCAAGAAAATAGTAGTAACTCTTCCCAGCCAGCCTCTCGATAATGTGATCAATGAATAGCAGTGGGAAATGATCCTTCTTGGTGGCCTGATTCAATCGTCTGTAGTCCACACAGACCCTCCAAGAAGTGGGTACCTGGGTAGCTATCTCCTCTCCAAACTCACTCACAACTGTAGTGATACCCGTCTTCATGGGTACCACATGTAATGGACTAACCCACTTGGAGTCGGAGATGGGGTAGATAAAATCAGCGCTCCACCATTTTGATATTTCCTTCATGACCACATCTTTAAGATTCGGGTTCAGCCATCGCTGGAACTCACGCGAGGGCTTGGCATCCTCTTCGAGGTAGATATGGTGGGAGCACAAAGCCGGACTAATCCCCTGGAGATCAGCTATACTCCATCCTATTGCCTTGCGGTTTCTTTCAAGAACCTCCATCAAACGAGGTTCTTGCTCTCTAGTCAAATCTGTTGAGATAATGACTGGCTGCATATCTGGCTCACCCCCAAGGAATCTATACTTCAGCGACTGCGGCAAGGGCTTCAATTCCGGGCAACTGGGAGCTGGCAAATCTGGCTTCTGATATGTTTGAGTGAAGGCTACTGATGAATACCCATTCATCACTCTTTATTCTTTTATTTTAGCTACAAAACCTATGCAAAACACATGTATATTCCTATAAATAATAATAATTGTCAAGTAGCATGCATTGTGTAAATATGCATTATTAGCATGTTTTATGCATAAATAAAAGAATAAAGAAATAAAAGAAAAAGAGGGAGATATTTAGAATAAATATTGAGCAACCTAATCCCAAGGGAGGGCTCAGCATGGGTTTGACCGCAAAAGAACCCAAGTAGAGAGAGATAGGGAAGCTCATGATTGTACATATACCTATAAATAAATAAAAATTATTTTCCTCTTATTCAAAATAAAATTGGGTGTATATTTATTTGTATATATTTGTAAAAATAAAGTTAGAATAAAAATGAGAAAAATAAATAAAGAAATAAAATTAATTCCTCATTGTATATACTTACCTTGTACATAGAGCCCCACATCTAGTTATTTCCCCTTGTAAAAATATAAATAAATATACAATAAAAATATGTACATATTCCATATCCCATAATGTAAATACATAAAATAAAAACCACAAAATAAAAGTAAAATAAAAAGAAATAAAATAAAAATCAAAATCCACATTGTATATATACCATGTATGTATATAAATAAAAGTATTTATTTAACCCGTGTAAATAATTAATAAAAATAAAATAAAAATACCATATTATTCCAAATTTTATTCTATAAATAAATAAAATATAAAATTGGAATAAATTGTATAAAAATAAATAATTAAAAAAACAAAAATAAAAAATGCATATTGTATATACCTAGATATAATAATACTATATTGTACATACCATATTTTTTAAAAAAAAATCACTAAAAATAATTTAAAAATAAATAAACATTTTTCATGTTTTAAGTTTTTCAAAAATAAGTCATTTATTATTTTTTATCAAATTTTCAATTATTTAATAAAAACTGAATTGTGATTGGTCCACAGGGGATTGTTGACCCCCGGTCAACTCTCCCCCTGGACCACGTCTGTTCCGGATCTGCACCCGACCCGCTTTTCTCCAAATTTTCCCCACGCAATCCGATCGTCAAATCTCCAAACCCCAGGTCCTGATTAGAGATGCATCAACCGAGATCCACGCCCGGTGGTTTCTCCTCGGGGTCCGAGCTCCGATATCCATGCCCGATCCCTTCTTTTCGGACCCCTAGCCATATAAAGTTCCACCTCCGTCGCGCTATTCAGCTCATCTTTGGTCCTCCCCCTCAACGCCAGTGACCTCCTCCACCTCGCCTGAGTGACAGTTGTGCGAGAGAGAGTAGCAGTGAGGCTCGGGCAGCCGGTAGCCACTGATCCTGCGATATCACCGCCGTGCGCCGTCGCAAGGTGCGCCAAGCCTCGGGAAGCGACGAACCCTTGAGGCCATAACACCCGGAGCTCCCTGAGCTCCAGCACAGTCGACCACGCCCGCCAGGTAGCTTCTTTAGCTTGTAGGATAGATTAATTTTAGGTTTCCCCCAATTCCATTCATTTTGCTCCGCCGCAGCCATTCACCGTCTCCGTCCACCCATCAGCCCATACGACTAGCCCTTCACGTTCACCAGACTTCCCTCCATCTTCTCCACACTTCCATTCCCCCTGGCTCGCCGCGGAGAAGGTTCCACGCCCTCCTCCACCGTCGCTTCGCCGGAGGGCGATGCTCCGCCTCACCAGACCACTCCCTTTACCCGCTGACGGGTCGAGGCACTTTGCCCTCGACCCCTGTTCCCTTCTGTGCAGCTTGCAGGTCCACAGGACCCCATCTAGGGGGTCAAATAGCTGAAGCACAGGTGCTCCAGGAGGTTCGTGTCGTCGGAGCATCTCAAACGCTCTCGGCCCCATCTGAGCACGCCATTAGCTACGGACAACCTCGGCCACTCTTTTCCCTATCTCAGCAGCTTGAGAGGCTCCTTCCCCCGCACGCACAGAGCCGACGAAACTCGCCGGCGAGCAGTTCTTGGAGAGCCTTCAGTCGCCGTCCGATCAAGCCTCCCGCGCCAGATTTGATCAGAGCCATCCATTCGCGATGAGTCTTCACCGTTCGATTCTTCGGGGACTTGATCCGGACTGCCCATCCAGCGAAGAGGAGCCCTTGTTCCACAGCCGTTGATCACCCACGTGGCGTCCTCCTCGTCGTTGATCCAGACGAAGGGTTTAGCCACTGCCTTCCACCGTCAGATCCGATACGTGGCAAGCTCTCAGCCGTCAGATCCGAGCGAGACTCCTTCGCAGAGGCGCAACGTTGCACAACCGCCGGATCTTCCACGTGGCGTACCTCCAGCCCTCAGATAATAAGTGGGGTAAATTGTTCTTAGGCCCCCTATTTTATTGCTTTTACTTTTCAGTATTGTAAATATTTATTTCAGTTGTTTTTATTTTTGAACATTTGCACTTAGGACCTCCTTGTTTTGTATATTTGCATTATAGTCCCTGTGTGTATTGACCATATGCATCGACACGTGATTTAGTGGGCTTTTTGCAATATTTCCCCTGTATTCCTAGCGTGTTAAGGTTTACATCTTTTTAAATAGGAATTACATTTTAGTCCTTCCTATTTGGACCACATGCCTTGCGAGTGAGTCATTGGGAATTTTGTACTTAGGGACCTGGGGTTTTCTACCGTGTTAATGTTTAGCCCTTGGACTTAGTTTTTATTGCGAATAGGTCCCTGTGCACTATGTGATTGTTTTTTATTTAAATAAAATATCAAATTTGACCCAAATCATGTGAAAATTGGACACATGACTCCTTGCACTGTGTAAAATTTTTACTAATTTTTGGGTACATTTTCGTGGCTTTTTAGTATTTTTAAAATTCAAAAACAACCATTTTTGCCTCTGTCCAGATTAAAAATTCCTAAAAAATATTAAAACTCTTTCAAAAATTCTAAAAAAAAAATTTGCTTGTTTTTGCTTGTTTGAGTTTCTGTGCATTTTTGGCTATTTTTGGATTTATAAAAAGCTTAAAAATTAAAAAACCCTTAAAAACTCATAAAAATTCTAAAAAATCATAGAAAATCCAAATATTAATAAATCCTTTTCTTGAATTTTCCTTTTTGTTTATACTTTTCATGAAAAATACTCCAGGCTTTGATAGGACCATTTTATATTTTATTTTGGTCCTTGAAGCCTGGATGGACAGAAGCACAGTTTTTCTTCCTTCTTTCATTTTTAAAAAAATCCATAAAAATTATAAAAATCTCAAACATTCACCAAAAATAGTAAAAAACATATAAAACATAACAATATTTTTTGTTTGAATTTTTGGACCAATTTGGGCATTTAAATAATTGGTTGAAGTTGATTTTTTTACTTTTTCTTATTTTCCTTATTATTGAAAATCCCAAAAAAATATAAAAATATTAAAAACCACCAAAAAAATATATTTGTTTTATTTCCTTTTCTTTTCCGTCTACTTTGTAGGCCGCGAGGCCAACTCGTGCTCCCTGAGTCCGACCCTGGGTGCTACACAAGGTTAATCTCATAGCCAGGACCACTATTTTGATTTCTTTGAGTTTATCTGCTTGATTGGTGGTCTGTCCCTCATTTTTCTTGATTGACTGAGATATCTCCAAGATCCGGGTCGCAACGACCCTAGTTCTATTTTATTCACCCGAGTCTCGGTCATTTTTCGGTCATCAGAATGGTGCCGTTGCCGGGGAGCACGGCTTAGTAGTCGCTTTTGTTTTTCTTCTTTGTTTTCTTTTATTTTGATTTTCGCAGCTTTCCGCGGCTTTTTCTTCGTCCGCGGCTTTTCGCGGCTTTTGTTTTCTTTTTGTTTTATTTTTATTTTATTTTCTTCTCTTTTATTTTATTTTCTTTTTGTTTTTGTTTTTATCTGTTTTGTGTTTTATTTTTATTTTCTACATATATTGCTTGTTTTATTTTATCTGCCTTATTTTCTTTTTATAATAATCTGCATTGACACTCTGTTCTGGTTTCTTGCGAGGGCCCGAGGACCGAGGTGGCTCTTCTCGAAGAGCCGGCGCAACCGCGGGAGTCGGAGGCGACTCTCTTCTCTACAGAGCCGCAGGAGGACACGAGGAGCGAGCAGGAGTGCAGGAACCGTGGAATAGCCGCGGAGATAGCAGTAGTGTAGTTTAGCTTAGTTTCCCTTTCAGTTCAGACATTATATTATTGTAATAATACAGGTACCCAGACTTTCAGACTTGAACTTTGTGGGGTATGTTTCGCCGAGCACCATTGTGCTCGGGGGACCCCATCGTTGTTTTAGTTTTTCTCGCTTTTTCTTTTTATTTGATTTCACGTGGTTTTCTGTGCTTGAGCCCCTAGATTTAGGTTTTTATATCGTTGAGCCAGGTAGCCCTAGGTCCACAGCCCTAAAAGAATATATGTTCCTATAGATTGCGTTTGGATCTAGGCAAATAAATCGGTTCTTCACGATAATAGAAGCTTCTGTTTAGGACGATTTCCGCACTACATTCCATATAGATTAGGTTTACATTTATGCACGGATCATAATTGCATGTAGACTGCTGGAGTCAGGTACGTCTTCTATCTTGTGCATGCATCATTGATTTGTCGCGCGTCGACTTTTCCGTTCTCCTCCCCCTATTTTTCCGGACTTAAGAATAAAAGGAAATCGGAAAATTCGTTAGACGTTTCTTGAAAAATACATAAAAAGAAAAACAATAAAATCGGGACTGCTAATCACACTTGACCTAAAAGACACCTCATTGAAAATCTATCTTGGGGAGTGTAACCCCCTTCTTGTTTGGTTTGGATGAGCGAGAGAGTGACCCGCACCCTAGGTTAGAGCCATATTTGATTTCTCGACTGATTACCGGCTTTTTGTACGGGACAGTCGGTTGAGAATATTGGATTCCTATCAGCTCACGTAATCGCTCTGAAAGACCGAATGATCACCTAAAATAAAATCGACAAGATAATTGACTGATCCCTTACGGCCTTCAGCTCGTGTGCGTAGGTGAATCGAGGGTTTTGCTTTTCTAATCTTGTGTGATTCCAGATCCCTTCTGCCTTCCCCCATCTTTTTTCTTCTCCTTTCATCTGTCTCCCACCCATCCTCCCTTCAGTCTCTTCTTCTTCTTCTTCTTCTTCTCCTCCTCCTTCACCCCTGGATGATGGATCCCCCTCACTCCTGGCCGACTGTTGCGGTTTCTTCTTCACCAGCTGACCATCAGTCCAGTCCACCTTCGAGGGAGGTTGGATCCCCGACCAACCTCCCGCTCCCTTCCTCCCATCCCTTTCTTTACTCTGGGCATGCTGTGCCAGACATCTGCGGATATCAGATCGAGCAGATGCGAGACCCGGACGATGCCATTGCTGAGTTGAGAGTGCACTCCGTTCGTGATCAGAGAGAGCATAGGAGATCATCAGATAGATCCTATCCCAGATTGATGGAGGAGCAGATAGGACAGGGAGCTCAGTCAGCTTCTACACAAGGTCCATTCATCTTGGATTTGGATTTCATTCAGATTGCCGACATTTTCAGGGGAGGCGCACGAGGAGCCTTATCTGCACTTGTCAGAGTTCGAGGAGTTTTGCAGAGCACAGTTATATTCAGACATCACTGTAGACGAGCTGATGCTGGAGACCTTCCCCTTCTCACTTCAGGACAGAGCCATGCGATGGCACCGACGATTGGGGAAGAGATTTGCTACATGGGGAGAGCTACGTTGAGAGTTTCTACAGAGATACTTTCCCCAGCGTAGAGCAGATTTGATGCGGTCTTTGATCACCGAGTTTTCAGTTGACCCCCAGGAGCCACTGCATGAGGCATGGCCAAGGTTTCTTGACCTCTTGAGGAGATTTCCGGATCACAGACATCCACTGACAGACATTATTGAGATCTCCATGTGGGGGATGACCGCAGAGCAGATAGCACTGGTGATTACCACATGTGGCAGTTCACACCGAAGTTCCGACATTCACTTACTAGATACCATCTCGAGCTTACTTTCACAGAGATCTTCTTCACGAGATGCCCTAGTCGGGACAACACATGAGGGCGTTGCACTACCAGTGCGGTGTGTCGTATTACAGGAGGATTCGGCTTCTACACACCAGCCAGAGGACTTGGATGCTCCAGCACCACAAAGTACAGAGGAGATGACTGCGATAGCAGATGTTCGGACCCAGAGTCTACTCGAGTTCCCGTCGGTTTTCTGGCTAGAGTTTGAGTCAGCCCCAGAGTTCTCAGTTGACGAGTCTTGTATATCAGATCTTCTAATACTCCAGGAGCCAGAGGAGCCCCCGCTACTACAGACATCGATACAGACACTTCAGTTTCCAGTCCCGGAGGAGTCAGCCTCTTTTCTGTAGAGACACTTCTCGGATTCTGACAGCTACCAGGACTCAGCCCAGCAGCCACAGTTCGATATGGGACACCACTTTGAGAGTACAGATACAGATAGTCCCATATTCGAGCCTTTTATCCTCCACTTTGACGAGACAGACATACTTGTTGAGGACCGGTTGGCAGCCAACATTGCCGCAGAGCGAGGATCAACCGCAGACACTTTGCCAGCCTCCGCGGTGTTGACCAATACCTTCTCTTGCTTCCAGATTGCCGAGAGCCACACTTCCGATTATGATGCAACCTGGTGCACCGAGTGGATACTTGACAGCAGCGCAGATGCCCTTTTAGATCCTGATCTTCTCTTACTCGCTTCTGATCTTGCATTTCTCCCCGAGGGTTATCTGCGGCAGAATGCCGCACACGATGTGTACTCGGTTTCACCTTCAGAGAGTGTTTCCCATCTGGCGGAACACGAAACCGAGTCTTTTGATCCTTCGCAGTCTGAGTCATCTCACCTCGACGACCCTCGCTAGGATGAGCCCATCCTGGAGATATTCGATGATCTGCCCGATTTGCTTTTATTTCATGCATCGGATATCAGTCTTCTTAGAGAGTCTCCTGCTCTTGACTGTCCACACCTTTTTGAGACATTGATTGACGTAGAGGATTCTATGACTGATCCATCCTTCTCCACGTTTGATTTCTTCGGCTCTACACTTCCACTCCAGTCTGATCCCGAGCCGACGATTTCTTTTGTGCTACCGGATCCCGATCACATACTTCCATATCCTTGGCTGGTAGCAGACACCCGCCTGATTGCATACCTGGGTGTCATTCTTTACACTATTGATTTCGTCGCTATTCTCATACCGAGACTGCGATGGCAGCACGGCATTCGCCTTACCAATGCCGCCCTAAACCTTGACACAACATTGTCCTAGCCTTTGCGCCCAGCTAGGGGCGTAAAACCTAGCGCTTGTTGAGAGGCACCTCAACATTGTACCCTTTTGTATATACATGTTTCGTCTTGCTTTGATCTTGCTTTCTTCCGTTCTTGTTTCCACCCCAGGTCTCGCTGAGGATTATCTTTCCTATACTTAGAATATACCTCATCATAAGTATAGGGGGTGGAAACACCGGGTTGTTCTTCCGTTCTGTTTCATCACTTCTGTTGTTGCCTATACTTAAGGATTCTTCACCTTAAGTATAGGGAGAGTGATGTCCTCTCACCTTGTATATATTTTTTGATTTTCTTCGTGTCTTGCTACCCCTGCTTTTATTTCCTATACTTAGGGATATTTTACCCTAAGTATAGGGGGGGAAGACCCTGTACATTCTCCACTCGGTTTTCCCTTTGTGTACAACCTGCTATACTTAGGATTATTTGATCCTAAGTATAGGGGGAAAAGCCGAGGTCCTCTTGCATTTCTATTCTTTCATTCGTCTTTGTATATAGCCTTCCTTTTTACTTCCCTATACTAAGCACGAGTTATGTCTTCTTCATCGCTCTTGACTTTGAGGACTTTGTTCGAGCTAAGTATAGGGGGTGTGTATATATTTCATATAAACTTTAGCCATAACTCGTACTTTGTGTGAGTGTGTTAATAAATAAGAATGGCTAAAAACTCAAAAATCCATAAAAATTAAAAAATTTTCCTTGTAAATAAACATTCTTTTATTTGCACATACATAGCTATTGTACAAATTATTTTTGTAAAAATGTTTTCAAAAACTTTTTGTGTAAATTGTGTGTAAATATGTGCATATCAAAACTATGTATATAGTATAAAATTTTTCCAAAATGTTTTGAAAATCAAAAGTTTGCAAAAACCTTGTGTAAATTTGTGTAAATATTTTGCAAAACTTGCATTCATGCATACATTCATGATTTCAAGACATTTTTCAAAAATTTTGCATGTTTGTAAATATTTTGTAAATAGCATCCTTGTATATACTTGTATAGTTTTTCCTGGATTATAGTTGACATTTTAACTAGCCTGGAATTAAATTGGGAAATGGAGCTTGATTAAGATCTTAATCCACCTAATTCTAAGAGGAACCTTATAGGGCTTAGGGTTAAGGATTTTCAGGTCCATGGTGACTTAATTCTTTGAGTCCACTAGGCTATGATCAGATGTCATCTCAATGAGCCTAAGTAGAGCACTTAACAACACACACATGACTCATTAGAAAATGGCTTGACTTGGACCCGCACTTTACACCGAGCTCTCTACGGATGAGGTGGTGAGGAGGCAGTCTTCCTTGACTTGGGGTAGCATATGAGGGTAGTACTTCTAGGCGGAACCTCTCTTCTTCTTTTAGTGAAAGAAGTGCGTCTCAACTTGGTCTGGTTGCCATGAGGTCTAACGACAGGAGTTGTGGGTTGCAATAATGCTTCAAAAAAGAGATAGTCTACTGGCTCAAGAGGAAAAACTCCTTATGTACATATGCTGCACTTTGTAAATATGTTGTACAGATGCACTTGAAAAAAATGCAAAAAGAAAATAACTCCAAAAAAGTGGTGGGTCTAATAGAAAATGATAATCCCACAGGAGTATGTATATAGTGCAAATAAGCAAAGCTTGAGACTCTTGTTCCATCTTATGTAGTTTGCAGCAGGGAGACTTAGCTACACTGGTTGAGCTCCCAAGGATACATGGCTACACTGGCCATGGTCCATTCTCTTCTTCCCCCTCTTCTTGAGCCGGTTGAACTTGAAATTAGAAGGGAATACCCTGCTCCTCGAGGAAAGAGTGGCCAGACTAGGGTCATAGAGTTACCTTGTTGGGGAGGGTTGTCAAGTTACTACTTCTGAGGTGGAGAGCTATACCTCACTTACACTGTACAAGGAAAGATTCATAGTCTTCAGGGGTTGTGTATGTAGACTTGTTCTGATCTGGATTGTTGAGGAGTCTTGACTATAGATTAGTGGATCTTAAAGGCTGTTGAGTTTTAAATCTGAGTCCAAATAAGGTTCCGACACATTAATAATCCAAAGATCTGGGGTCAAGCTCCATATTTCAAGTTAATGAAGGCAAGTTTAATATTCAGCATTAATCCATGCATTTTCTCCTCTTTTTCTTTTTCTTTTTCACTTCTTTTTCAAATAAGTGTTTGCTAAGGGACTAGCAAAGTTAAGTATAGGGGGGTGATGAATACCCATTCATCACTCTTTATTCTTTTATTTTAGCTACAAAACATATGCAAAACACATGTATATTCCTGTAAATAACAATAATTGTAAAGTAGCATGCATTGTGTAAATATGCATTATTAGCATGTTTTTGTGAATAAATAAAAGAATAAAGAAATAAAAGAAAAAGAGTGAGATATTTAGAATAAATATTGAGCGACTTAATCCCAAGGGAGGGCTCAGCATGGGCCTGACCACAAAAGAACCCAAGTAGAGAGAGATAGGGAAGCTCATGATTGTACATATACCTATAAATAAATAAAAATTATTTTCCTCTTATTCAAAATAAAATTGGGTGTATATTTATTTGTATGTATATTTGTAAATATAAAATTAGAATAAAGATGAGAAAAATAAAAAAAGAAATAAAATTAATTCCTCATTGTATATACCTACCTTGCACATAGAGCCCCGCATCTATTTATTTCCCCTAATAAATAAATAAATAAATATACAATAAAAATATGTACATATTCCATATCCCATAATGTAAATAAATAAATTAAAAACCATAAAATAAAAGTAAAATAAAAAGAAATAAAATAAAAATCAAAATCCACATTGTATATATACCATGTATGTATATAAATAAAAGTATTTATTTAACCCATGTAAATAATTAATAAAAATAAAATAAAAATATCATATTATTCCAAATTTTATTCTATAAATAAATAAAATATAAAATTGGAATAAATTATATAAAAATAAATAATTAAAAAATCAAAAATCAAAAATGCATATTGTATATACCTATATATAATAATACTATATTGTACATACCATATTTTTATTTCAAAAAAATAAATAAAAATCACTAAAAAATAATTTAAAAATAAAAAAACATTTTTCATGTTTTAAGTTTTTCAAAAACAAGTCATTTATTATTATTTATCGAATTTTCAATTATTTAATAAAAACTGAATTGTGATTGGTCCACGGGGGATTGTTGACCCCCTGTCAACTATCCCCTTGGACCACGTCTATTCCGGATCTATGCCCGACCCGCTTTTCTCCAAATTTTCCCCACGCGATCCGATCGTCAATTCTCTAAACCCCGAGTCCTGATTAGAGATGCATCAACCGAGATCCACGCCCGGTGGTTTCTCCTCGGGGTCCGAGCTCAGATATCCACGCCCGACCCCTTCTTCTCAGACACCTAGCCATATAAAGTTCAACCTCCGTCGCGCTATTCAGCTCATCTTTGGTCCTCCCCCTCGACGCTAGTGACCTCCTCCACCTCTCTTGAGTGACAGTTGTGCGAGAGAGTAGCAGCGAAGCTCGGGCAGCCGGGAGCCACTAATCCGGCGATATCACCGCCGTGCACCGCCGCGAGGTGTGCCAAGCCTCGGGAAGCGACAAACCCTTGAGGCCATAACCCCCGGAGCTCCCTGGGCTCTAGCACAGTCGAACACGCCCGCCAGGTAACTTCTTTAGCTTGTAGGATAGCTTAATTTTAGGTTTCCCCCAATTCCGTTCATTTTGCTCCGTCGCAGCCATTCACCGTCTCCGTCCACCCATCAGCCCATCCGACTAGCCCTTCACGTTCACCAGACTTCCCTCCATCTTCTCCGCACTTCCATTCCCCCTGGCTCGCCACGGAGCAGGTTCCACGCCCTCCTCCGCCGTCGCTTCGCCGGAGGGCGACGCTCCGCCTCACCGTACCACTCCCTTTACCCGCTGATGGGTCGAGGCACTTTGCCATCGACCCCTGTTCCCTTCTGTGCAGCTTGCATGTCCACAGGACCCCATCTGGGGGGTCAAATAGCTAAAGCACAGGTGCTCCAGGAGGTTCGTGTCGCCGGAGCATCTCAGACGCTCTCGACCCCATCTGAGCACGCCATTAGCTGTGGACGACCTCAGCCACTCTTTTCCCTATCTCAGCAGCTCAGGAGGCTCCTTCCCCCGTACGCACGGAGCCGACGAAACTCACTTGCGAGCAGTTCTTGGAGAGCCAGTCGCCGTCCGATCAAGCCTCCCGTGCCAGATTTGATCAGAGCCATCCATTCGCGAGGGGCCTTCACCGTTCGATTCTTCGGGGACTTGATCCGGACCGCCCATCCAGCGAAGAGGAGCCCTTGTTCCACATCCGTTGATCACCCACGTGGCGTCCTCCTCGCCGTTGATCCAGACGAAGGGTTTAGCCACTGCCTTCCACCATCAGATCCGATACGTGGCAAGCTCTCAGCCGTCCGATCCGAGCGAGACTCCTTCGCAGAGGCGCAGCGTTCCACAACCGCCGGATCTTCCACGTGGCGCGCCTCCAACCCTCGGATAATAAGTGGGGTAAATTGTTTTTAGGCCCCCTATTTTATTGCTTTTATTTTCATTACTGTAAATATTTTTTTCAGTTGTTTTTATTTTTGAACATTTGCACTTAGGACCTCCTTGTTTTGTATATTTGCATTATAGTCCCTCTGTGTATTGACCACGTGCATCGACACGTGATTTAGTGGGCTTTTTGCAATATTTCCCCTGTATTCCTAGTGTGTTAAGGTTTACATCTTTTTAAATAGGAATTACATTTTAGTCCTTCCGTGCTTGGACCACGTGCCTTACGCGTGAGTCATTGGGAATTTTGCACTTAGGGACCTGGTCTTTCCTGCTGTGTTAATGTTTAGCCCATGGACTTAGTTTTTATTGCGAATAGGTCCCTGTGCACTGTGTAATTGTTTTTTATTTAAATAAAAGATCAAATTTAACCCAAATCGTGTGAAAATTGGAAACGTGGCTCCTGCCAATGTGTAAAAATTTCACTAATTTTTGGGTACATTTTCGTGGCTTTTTAGTATTCTAAAAATTCAAAAACAACCATTTTTTCCTCTGTCCAGATTAAAAATTCCTAAAAAAATATTAAAACTCTTTCAAAAATTCTAAAAAAATTAAGTTTTGCTTGTTTTTGCTTTTTTGAGTGTCTATGCATTTTTGGCTATTTTTTGATTTATAAAAAGCTTAAAAATTAAAAACCCCTTAAAAACTCATAAAAATTCTAAAAAGTCATAGAAAATCCAAAAATTAATTAATCCTTATCCTGAATTTTCCTTTTTGTTTGTACTTTTCATGAAAAATACCTCCAGGCTTTGACAAGACCATTTTATATTTTATTTTGGTCCTTGAAGCCGGCTGGACAGTAGCACAGTTTTTCTTCCTTCTTTCATTTTTAGAAAATTCCATAAAAATTATAAAAATATCAAAAATTCACCAAAAATAGTAAAAACATAAAAAAACATAAAAATATTTTTTGTTTGAATTTTCGAACCATTTTTGTGCATTTAAATAATTGGTTGAAGTTGATTGTTTTTGACTTTTTCTTAGTTTCCTTATTATTGAAAATCCCATAAAATAAAAATATTAAAAACCACCAAAAAAATATATTTGTTTTATTTTCTTTTCTTTTCCGACTACTTCGTAGGCCGCGAGGCCAACTCGTGCTCCCTGAGTCCGACCTTGGGTGCTACACCAGGCTAATCTCATGGCCAGGGCTACTATTTTGATTTCTTTGATTTTTATCTGCTTGATCGGTGGCCTGTCCCTCATTTTTCTTAATTGACTGAGATATCTCCGAAATCCGAGTCGCAACGACCCTAGTTCTATTTTATTCACCCGAGTCTCGGTCATTTTTCGGTCATCAGCTACCAGATCTGCATGAGAGAACTCCCGATGTACGTGAAAAATCTGATGAAGGGAACCCTGCTGGAATATCTGTAAACTGTGTTGTCTCGCTCTCCATCCTAGCTATCGGTTCAGAAGGAATCAGACATAGGAAGTAATCATTAAAGTCGTCACAATCGTTGTTTGAATCCGAGGGATCTGAACTAGAAGAACATGAATAAAAATCTGCTTCACCACTCATCCCGCAACTGTAGGCCTCTAATGTGTCCTCTGTCAGGGGTGCGCTATCCAAACTCTCGACTGCCATAAGTTGTTAATACGCTGAATCTGTTGGCAAGGCGAGGGCTCGTGCTACTGGATCTGCCCAAATTGCTTCATCATCGGTCATCACAAAGTCACACTCCTGGTAAACGTCTCGCTCAGCCTCTATCATCTGCTCTGTGTCACTGAACTGCTCTGAGCATGTTGAATCTTGTGCTCTGGTCCCGTCGATCGTCTCTATTTGTATACTTTCACCCTTACGCGAAAGTAGACCTTCCCACTATCATGGTCGGATACCGCCTTGGCAGTGGCCAAGAATGGGCGTCCATGTATGATGGGGGTATCTGTCACCGACTCAAGGATCTCCATGTCCAATACAACAAAGTCCACGGGGAATTTCAGACCCTGAATGGTAACGACCACATCTCTCAACAACCTCTTCGGCCTCTTAATAGACCTATCAGCAAACTGAAGGACCATCCTACTCTGATGAAGAGGGCCAAACGTGAATCAGTCAAGTAAGGCTGCTGGAAGGAGGTTGATTGAAGAGCCATTATCTGATAGAGTATGATCGAACTGCTGCTCTTGAATCTTGCATCTAACATAGGGAGCTCCTGCATCAAGTTTCTTGGCTAGCAGTTGGTTCTGAATGGCAAAGCATGTGGCACAGGTGAGCACATGGATCTCTCCTCTGTGGTTCCTCCTCTTCCTGCGCACGGTAGTCTTCTCTCTCAAGTTCTTCTGGAAAAAGGGAATGTTATCTAGTGCCTCCTATAGAGTCAGTTGAATCTGAAATCTATCAATCATCTGTTGGCTAAACTCTAACTGATGTGTCTTTTTTGGATTTTCTTTTTTATTCTCCTTCGCCAAGCGGAGTGCTTGAGGGAAGGGGATGGTAGGGGCCCCCTCAGATGGAGGGCTAGGAAGAGGTTCCTGTGCCTGTGAAGGAATGGAATCCATACCAAGATCATCATGCAACACATATGGACTCAAAGTAGATGAAGAAACCTTTCTTTTATTCATATTTTTGGTCTTTTTCTTCTTACCACAGTCTTGAGATACAAAAGGTGGCAACACAATATATGGAAGCACAACAGGAGTAGAAGTGGTGGCATCAGTACCACCCATAGCATCTGTCTTCACAGCATCAGCACCACGCTCTGGCTCAGCATCAAGTAAAATGGTGGCATCAACACCATCGCCTGCATCTGGAGTCATGACGGCCTCAGTACCATCAACTGGATCTCTATCCTTGGTGGCATCAGCACCACCGTCATCAACATCATCAGTGGCATCAGCATCGCTACTCACCTCGTCTAGCGCTCCTGGTTCCTTGTGTGGTTGTCGCTCAGACGAGGCGCCGCCAGCTGGCATCCTACCGCTCCTAGTAGTCACAAAATTAGCATCAAACATACAAGAAGACATGTAATGCAAAGAGTTACTAGGAGTGGTATCCTCTGTTGACTATACCTGCTCAAACTTCCTTTGCTAACTATTCGGGTTGGGCTCGATCTGAGCGGTTATGGCAACCTTGCCCTTGATGATATTCCTCGTCTCCTGCTGGAACTTATCCTTTTCCCGCCAGAAGGATGCCTGCTATTCAGAGAGAAAGCCGGCAAGGTCGTCAAGAGCTGGGTTCTCGAAGGTAGGTGTCGGAGAATCGGAAGTGTTCCCATCCTGGAAATGAGACTGATGTTGCTGTGAATAGTGAGGGGGAGGCTGGGAGTATGGCTGGTGAGGCTGCCGACACTGCCTCCACTGATGTCCCTGATAAGAGGGACGAGGACCCTGCTGGTACTATTGGTGGGAGTAATGGGGCTATTGCTGCTGCTGGCTGTTCTGAGTGCCCTGAGAGGGAGGCTGCTATTGGGATGAGGTGCCTCCAGTGGTCCAATGGAATCCGGGATGATCGCGATGAATCCTGTCCTGCTGTGGGCACCGGTCATACCATATACCATTGACTTCCATCAATGGCTCCTACTCAAAGGGTGGTAGGGGAAGAACTGCCAATGGCTGATCCAGCTGGTAAACCACTATCTGAGTATCCTGAGATGGTGGCGGCACTAGGTAGTGTTGTAGCTGCTGGACCGGCTCTACCTGGATATGGTGAACCTGGTGGTATGCGGTAGAAGGCTGGGTGGAGTTGCTATTGCTGGAATCAGCACGTGACCTGGGAGGCTGCTGTGTAGACATTTGTGCCTCCTGAATGCATAGGATCTAGGTCTTCAGGTCACTCATGGTCTTCGTCAACTGGTCCATCTGTGCAAGACCTTGGATCTGCTTCTTCTCAAGGATCTCGCTGCGGTCCAGCTTCTCGCTAATGATCCCCATGTCGGCGGCAGCGGATTCAGCCTGAGCTGCTGTTGCTGACGGAGTGTGTGTACCAACATTGATTCGTACAATCCTCTGATATGAAACTGTCTGTGGTGGGATTTTCGATTGCGTGTAGACCCGGGCTTGGGCCATTACTGTCGAGTTCTCTGCCATCCCTTCATAGATGGCCCAAACCTCACCTTCACCCTTGGAAAAGTAGGACCCACCACAAGAGGCATTCACATGCCCCTGCAGCTCCGGTGTCATCCCATAAAAGAAACTCTGAACAAGGTTGGTCGTTGATATCTCGTGATTTGGACACCGATCAATGAGCTCTCTAAATCGATCCCAAGCCTCGTGGAACTGCTCATTCAGGATCATAGTGAAGTTGATGATCATCGCCCGTGCTGCGTTGGTCCGGCCGAGTGGATAGTACTTGTTGAAGTACTCAGTCCGAAGCTGCTCCCAAGATGTGACATACCTTCCTAGATGCTTCAGCCAATAGTCTACTCTATCAGCTAATGAGAAAGGGAAGGAAATCATCTTTATAGTGTCCTCGTCCACCACTCTGTCGTGGATAGTGCTACAAATCATCTCGAACTCCTGCAGATGGAGATGAGGCTCCTCAGTGGCCAGCCCATGAAACTTAGGCAGCAACTGGATAGTCTGGGGGCGAAGCTTGAAGCTCTCGACAATGGGAGGAAGTTGGATCCATCGGTGAGTGAGGGTTGCAGCAGGGTTGTGCAACTATCTCATGGTCCTCGGTGGTGGCCCCTCTTGGTGAGGGTCTTCTCCTGCTCCGCATCCTGCTTCTGGTATCTCTCCACCGTCCTCGGATCTTTCTCCTCTATCCTCTCGCATCTGCGCCACCTCTCTCATAATGTCACCCATGAAGGCTCCCTGATCTCTGATCTGTCTTTGTATAGTCTCCAAGGAAGCAAACAACGAATTGTTGATGGCAGTCTGATCATACACATAATGAAGGTTGTCCCTGCTCATCTGGGCGTCCCTCACTACTGGTCATATCTTGGGTCTCTGCGAAGGCAAAAGTACCCATCTCAGGTGTCGTTAGATGTCCAGAAATCTGTGTTGCACTAAACTCTGGCACCACAAGACTGACAGAAGAAGAAGGGTGGTCAAGGGGGGACAAGGTGGAGTAAACTCAAGCTCGGAGAGTGGGTCTAAACTCCACTAAGCTGACTTAGATGAATAGGAAGGAGTGCTTGATAGCAGTGCCACCAGACATGGCCTAAGAGATCTCCTTACCATCATTGCGATCTGGAGGAAAAGGACGGATGAAATCTGGAATGCAAACAAGATGTGAAAACAAACTCCCGATTCACCTATACAACACTAGAGCTGATGACCATAAAGGCTCGGTCAATTATCTTTTCAATTTTATTTAGGTGATCAATCAATTTATCAGAGCGATTAAGCGAGCTGGTAGGAACCCGATGCTCCTAGGGGACTGTCCCGATCCAAGGCTAGATCTTTCCCAGCCAGTATGAATTGCGGACCGTTTACCGGCTACCCGATCAATTCACTCTGCAAAGGACGTCACAGGCCGCTTTACTGGTTACCAGAGAGATCCTCACTAGAGAACGACTAACCCCATAACAGTAGTCTGAGAGGAGTTTAGGTATGGCTCTATCCTAGTGTGCGGGTCACTCTCTCGCCGCAGATAAATCAACCAAGGAGGGGGTTAATCTCCCCAAGATAAAATTTTTGAGTGAGGTGAGTTTTAAGGTCAAGTTTGCATTAGCAGTCCCAATTTTATTTAGTTATCTCTTTTTTTCGTATTTTCTTAATAAAAGCAACGCCTAATGAATTTTCCGATTTCCTTGGTTATTTTTAGTCCAATAAAATGTGGGAGGAAATTTGAAAAGCCGATATGCGATCAAACACAATGATGCATGTAGAGTTAGAAATGCGTACTTTGCTCCAGCACTCTACATGTAGGGTGATCCACACACAAATTTAAAGACAAGAAAATAAACTACATATATGATGTACGAGGAAACCATCCCTAGATGAGCAATTTCTATTGATCGTGAAGCACAAGTAGCTATCAACTAGGAAGAGAAACCGAACTTCGATCTAGGAGGTCGATCGGTGTCCACCACAACGGATCCTGCCAGTGCTGTATACGACCTTCCTCGGCACGTGGTCTCTAATCCAAGTCAAATAGTTTTTTAAATGAACATTAGCTAATTCCAATTACGGTCTATAGGTGCAGGCAACATATTAGGTGTGGGGCCTTAGCTCTTTCCTTCACAATCAACAAAAAATCCTAAATCTAGGGGCGAAATCCTCGTGAATCAAAATAAAAGAAAAATCGAATAAAACAAAATCGATGAGAAAACCACAAAAACCGACGAGGCCCCGAAGGGAACAATCCCTCAGGCAATGGACCTCGTGAAATGTCGAAGTGTCCAAGTCCTGTTTAAGTTACAATTCAATTGTCTCTCTCTCTCACTTAAATTACAAAAAGAAAGGAAATAAATATTAAGGGAGCTAAATCTGCAAAATTTCTCTGAGTCTCCGTGGTGCAAGAGTAGCAAGCCGAAGCCAGCTTCACGTGGCTGCGTAAGCGCCTAGAGTAGAGCACCTCCCTCGATCCGCGGTACCTCGCACAGAGTCAACAAAGAGAAGGGATTAGACAACTCAAACAATATATATCAAAACAAAGCAAATAAGTGAAGCAAAAATGTAGATAAATAATATCACAAATAATATCAAGAAAATCCGATCTATACGTTGTTGCTCCCCGACAACGACGCCATTTGATTAACCGGGTTTTTCACGGGTCTAATACGTCTCACACAAGGCGGAGACAAAGTCGCTATGGTGACCTGCAAGAAACCTGAACTTCAATCAACAATTAACCCACAAATAATATCAAGCAATCAAAGTGTGGAGTTAAAATTTATTATAACTTTACATAAAAGATGTGTATAGAAGCAAATATATAGAGGTCGAACACAGGGAACAAGCAGGACAGATCGGGTGAAATCAATGCACACGAGTTAGTGTAATGTATTTGTCTAGTAATGCTATTCTTGTGGGTTTTTAATTTTATATAATTTTTTTATTTAATTTTTGATTTTATGTTTTTATAATTTGATTTTTAATTTTCTTATTTTTATTTTCTTTTTTATATTATATTTTTTAATATTTTCTTTTTCTTTTTAAATAATAAGAAATATATACGATAAAGAAAAGAGAGATATAATATATATAAAAAATAGGTAAAAATAAGAAAAAATAAAGAAATAAGATATTTTTGTGTTTTTATGTTTTTCTAATGTTTTTGTCATTTTTCTACATTTTTCCTATTTTTTGGTATTTTTAAAGTCAAAATACTGAAAACAGTGAATAAAATACAAATTCGAAATTAAAATAAGGATGAAAAATTTCAAACAGAATAAAAAATTTCTCAAATTAATTTTAAAATAAAGATAACAACAAAGGGAAAATTCAGAAATAGAAATTGGATTTTTAGGATTTTTGTGGAGTTTTTAAGATTTTTATGAAGATTTAAGGGGTTTTGCAATTTTTAGGAGTTTGCTATATTTTTTTAATGATTTTTGGACTGAAGTTAAAACACACATAAATATGCAAAACATATTTTTTGAAATTTTTCAAAGGTTTTTATATTTTTTATGCATTTTCTAATGCAAACAATAAAGAAAATGTATGATTTTGAATTTTTATAAATACTAAAATACAACAAAAATGCAAAATAAAATATGGCATGATAGATCAATGCAACAGGAACGCATGCTAATTTTTGGGATTTTTTAGGAATTTATAGATGCATGAAATGAATAAAGGAAACAAAAAGAAATTACTCCACTAGCAGGGGTATTTCTGTAAATATGCAAAAGTATCAGGGCCAAAGTGCAATTTTTTCCATAAAATATATACTACAATAAAAACTTTGTGGACTAAATAATAAATCCAAGAACCATAGGGCTAAAAGTGCAAAATCTCCAGCGTCACGTGCATGCATCAAGTGACTTGGCAGGGACCTATCCGTAATTATCCAAACCCTGAGGGTTAACTTGCGAAATCTCCAAAAATATTACAGTGTTATGAAATATTTCTTGGACCTAATAGAAATAGCACAAATTACAAGGGCCCCTACGCAAAATACCCCGTCCCATGTGTACAAGTCACGTGAGGTGACGTGGACAGGGGCCTAATTGCAAATAAAGAAAGTTCAGGGGCGGTTACACAAAAAATACAAAAAACAAATAACTGCACATGAAAGTTTTACGCTATCAAATAAATACACACAATGGCGAGGGTAATGGTGTAAACGGCGTGGATCGGACGGTGCTGGCACCTCTACTTGACACGTGTTAGCAAGAGATTCCACGATACCCCTTCGCGTGGACAGCTGCAATTAGGTGATCCACGACGCGGTCAACGGCCGAGGACGAATCAATCGGACGATAGCTGCTCGCCTGGCTGGCGCTCCTAATCCGACGGCTGGGAGGCAATGACGATGAACGGGGAAGAAGCTTCGTCGGAGCGAATGTCCTTCCACTGTGACTCTCCTCTCCGGCGTCCTTTGATGCTCCAAAAATGCCAGAAATGCTCCTACGGGGGTCCTAAATCGTGTGGAGGCCTCGAAAAGGCTAGATGACGTCCAATGTTGACCAGCGAGGTCGGAGGAGCCACAACCCTCCAGGCATCGCCGACGAACGACAAAATGGCCCCCATGCACACTTTGAAGTGGCTGGACCTGCACAAAAAGAGACTCCAGGCCAAGGGCAAACTGCCTCAGCCCGGTTAACGGGGTGGCAAAAAGCGTGGAGGTGGAAATGAGGCTCGCCGGAGCGATCTCGGGCGAACTACAGGCAGAGGCGATTCACTCTATTAAAGGCTAATATAAGGGGTAGCTAAGGGTTCTAGGGAATAATGCTAATTAATAAAGCTAAGGAAAAATGAAGAAATAAGCTCGACTGGTCGGGAAGCCAGGAAGGGGTATCTCGACGGTGGTTTCGTCGGAGGTGGGTGGATACACCCTCTGGCCGCCTCCTCGATCCACCTGAAGGTCGGGAAAAGGAGCTGTCACCTCCCTCTCGCTCTGGAGCGCAATAGGAGGAGAGAAAAATGGTCCAAAGGGGTTCGAATTCGAATAGCAAAATCGGGGATGTATATGAAGGGTTTGACAAAATGGCTCTGGCGCTCCAAAGATCGAGGGAGTTCGGGAGGATCGCTGGTCCATAGCCCAAGGAGAATCTTGGGCGTGTAAGACCAACACTCGAGGAACAAAAGTCAAGAAGAGAGTTACGCAAGATGGTGAAAGGAAAACCCTCGAAAAAAATCAAGAAATTGGGTCAAAATCGAGGTTCTGACATCCAGCAGGAGGCGGGTCAGAGAGTTGACCTGCAGTCAACTCTCCGGCCCTCCTGGTTGGTCCACGTGGACCAACCAGAAAAAATCTTAGTAAAATCTTTTGTAAATTCAAATTAAAATAGTAAATGAATTTATTAATTTTTTATTATTAAATAAAAAATGTTTATTATTTTATAAAGTATTTTATTACGATTTTTATTTATTTTTTCGAGATTTAAAATTACTAGTTACCTTATATAGGTTATATACAAGTATATTCATCTATATATGTTATTGTTTTATTTTTATTTTGTATATTTAATTTATTTATTTTGGTTTATTATTTTATAAATTTACAACTTGATTTTATATACTTAAATATATTTTTATTTTGTTTTTATGATGTGTTTTGTACACTTGAATAAATAAAAGTATTAATTATATAGTTATATTTACAGGTATTATACCTATCTATTGCATATAAGTATTTCAATTTTATGTTTTCTTGATGTTTTCATTCTACTTTTAATATGTACATATATTATAAATAATATTTACAAAATTATAAAAATATAGAATTATAAAAATAATGAACAATAAGTAAAAAGAATATTTTAATCTGTACAAGTATACAAGAGGGGTCCAAAACCAAACTTTCAAACCGCAGCTCCGCAAAATATGAAACCTCCTTCATCAAATAGCTTATTGAAAATTATATACAATTAAAGGTGATTTTGATACATTTCAAGTTTTTTATTTGAGAGATACAGGTCTAGGAAGTTGGGATTCTAGAAACTTATTCAGATCATAACTTTTTATCTGTATATTATTTTTGTGTGAAATCAATTTTGTATTTTCTACATTTAATTATTTACAATTTCATGTAAAAAGTTTCTTTATTTTAAGTATAAAAAGTAGAACTAAAAATAGGTCACAAAATGAATAAAGAATGAATTGAATAAAAGGAATTTTTATTGGTAGCTGGCCCTTATCTCCCCCTACTTTATTCCTTGTCGACCTATTCATCTAGATGCCTAGGTCTCTGGGTTTCGGATCATAATATTTACAATATTTTATTCTTTTTCTTTTCTTTATTCTATTATTTCGGCTTTAAAAATAGTATTTTATACAATATTTACACACACATGCATGAATGCTAAAATGTAGGAATTAAGGGTATTTACATGCATTTACCAGGGTTTTTGAGGCTAAAATGATAGAATAAAGATGATGAAATGTGGATTCATCATCGACCACGTCAATATTGACTTGGTCTCAAGGTTAGGATCAGTCTGTACATATTACATATATGCATCATTATTTTCTTTTCTTTTTCTTTTTCTCTTATTATTTTATTTCGATAAAGTAAGTGTTAAATATATAATATTAACAAATGTGGTTAGAATATTAATTAGTGAATATTTACATGTATTTTACGAAGGAGTTTAGCATTTAAATGAAAGAATAAAGACGATGAATCATGGATTCATCACTCCCTGTGTTCGACCTCTACACTACTTACACATATACACATCTATTGTATAGTTATAATACATTTTAACTCACATTCGTACTTAGTTGATTTATCACTAATTGCGGGTTAATTATTGTATGAATTAGAGATTTGTCGTTGCAACGATTATTGTCCAAGCTTGTTAGGTCGGTAGACTACTTCTCTATTCAATGGGATCCATGAAGAACCATACATATTTTAATGTGAACATCGAAATCAAATCTAAATCTATGATCTCCCTCGACCATGAATAATTAGATAACACATGATTGAACCATATATCTATTGACTCCATAAAAAATGGTTGAATGCATATCAGTTTGTCCAATCTAAAAAAAATCAAAAGTTGAATACTTCCATAACTAGCATTCAGCTTGTTGAAGCATGCCAAGACCCCTATCTAGACTCAGTTCTTTTTAACCAAACTCATGGTGCTCTTGATCTCAATAGTTCACTATAACCACCACATTTATGCACTAGTGTAGTTGATCTCTTCGTCTATCACACCTTGATGTGTCTTTTTGCATATCCATCTGGTTTTCATTAGCACATTATTCTCATTGCTCATATCGAAGCGGTCACCACCAATTGCTCTTCTTCATGGCTTGTGAGAAATGGGCAGTCTTTGTCATATACTCATGTCCATGTCACATCTTGCTGTAATTCTAGTTTCGGAAAAAGAAGCTCAATCCATTGGAAGAAAAGCATGCAAGAGAAGATGGCATGTGATTTGACACTTGTTGGTCGCCTATAATGGCCATCGAAAAAGAAAAACTACTTCAAAGAAGAACAATAGCAACTCTCTTATTTCCTCTCTATCTCACGATTTACGTGTTAAAACTTGGAAGCCATTGAGTCGATCTGTACAAATACAAGAGTCTTCTCCGACTTCCTTTCGGATTTTACATACAATACAAGTCAATCTAATAGTCCATTTTCTTTAAAACTTCCTGTCCTAACAATGACTTGTTATCCCACCACTTCCATTTCATTTCAGATTTCCTGAGGGGATGAGGAGTTGTTATTGCAAAAGGATTGATTCTCATTGATAACCATCTCAACATCCTTACCAATCTACATTTCTTTGATGTAAATCATTTGTCACTCACATGACAAACCGATCCATCCACTTGGACATGGAAATTAATATGTACTATAATATCCTCTCGATCAACTTCGGGACATGAATGCAATGAAGAGGGCATGACTGCTAGGAACTGTCCCGTACATTGGAGGGTTGAAGGAGATTTTACCACTTGGGTTCAAGCCGAGATGAAACAAACACCTTAAAGACATGCCGACCTATGGTATGCGTGTTTGATTTGAAAACAGTGTGCCGGCCCACTTGTACGTGGAGGACATCATTGGGGTTTCTCATATCGGGAGATTGGACTTCCCACTTGCCATTTGGATGGCAATGTCATGTGGACGGTTGCGACCTGTGTACCTTAACCGCCCTTTCCATCCACCTTCCTTCCTCCCCTCCTTGCTCTAGTCATTTCCTGCCGGCCGTTTCTTCGCAGGATATATAAAATACAATGTTCATCTTTCTCAGACGATTCATCGTCGAAATCACATACAGACAAGACTGCCATAATGGTTGATATTCCAGTACTACCCACTTGATGAATGATTTATATTCTTGTAAGAAATTTCAGTGGAAAAAGGACTCTACACCGACGGGTACAGGATATTCGACACTTCTATCATTTCCATCAAGATTACCAAATTTTAACGGTCTCAGAATTGCTGAAATCGACCCCTTTTAGAAGAACATGTTAGGAATGTTTATTTTACATGAAATTTGAAACACTTATTCCCTTAAACATATTAAGCAAATCCCCCCAACATTTAATTAAAAAAAAATAAAAAGATAATGCGAAAATGGGGTGGGTGCAAGGAGTTTCCTACACCTCTGAGTGCAGGCTCCCTGCCCTCTAATAATAATGATACAGTTTCTTTACAGAACAGTCTTATTTTGATTATGAAGAGAGAGACTTCTCTCGTGCATTATTGATGACATTTAATGTCCTTGCAGTTGCAGTCTACGTACTGTGCTAGGGTTTCAGTCCATGAAGCCTTCGATTTTTTTTTAATATAGTCGCCTTCATATATAGTTGAGTTGAGAAAAGCAAGGACATGAGATATTTAGTTGGTTATAAGGAATATTGCTGATGGACATCTACCATAAGATGCATCCAGTAGTGTACAGTTTTGGCAGTTCAGACCCTTGAGATTACATCAGTGCTTGCCAGTAAAAGTATGGAATATGATGAATTTGATATCACACACACATTAATTATTCTTTATGGATTTTTTAAGGAAAAGCAATCATAATATTTCCTAAGTACAAATTCCTTTTTGGATTAATTTTTGAGTGTAAAACTTATACATGCATCCTCTTCGTTTCTTCAGGAGGAACATCAATAATATTTACCAGAAGAGAATATATCCTTTAACATAAAATTTCTACCTAACAATAGTATATTTTACCTGGATCAATCTGTTCAGATAATTTTTTAAAGCAATCAACTTATAATGGATTTCTACTAAAACTATCTTTATAAATATACATTTTTTAAGATCAACCTATAGAAGAGATCGGTTTTTCATCCAATCTCAATATGACTTATATATACGAGGTTTAATTCTCGATCTAAAAAAAATCTAAAAAACCATTTACTGTCAACTCTCATATATTAATCATTGGCCTTTATTATCAAGTAAGTGGTCAAACGCACATATATTCTTTATTAGTGTATTTTTCTTCATTGACATATTAATATTTCTAGTAATTGGTAATAAAAAGTATAAAATTATGTATTTTTTATTTTTGATTTTATACAAATTTGGAACAAGTGTATTTTATATTGTAATTAATCAAAATCCAAAGAGTGAATTGAAAAAAAAATGAAAATACTAGGATACGTCTATTTTTAAAATGATATAAATATCATTCATAAAAAATCTCACCCGTGTGGAACATATATGGTATCAATTTACATAAAATTGAATAAAAAACATACAGTTCATTAAAAAATAAATTCAAAATAAACTACTATTTACATGAAAATTATAGATGATATAATTTATCTTTCATAACTGTTGTCATATAATGAATAGGGGAGTGGAGTATCGAACTCATTTGCATATTACTTATATGTTCATCACCTCCCAACAACTCATTTGTCTTGAAATTTTAACCTACATGTGTTCCAATGGCAGAGCCACTTGCACTCGTGAGAGGGTCGTCTATTGTAATACAACATGTGATGTATTACAGTGGATCGTCCAATCGGGATCGGATGGCCCTCATAGGGGGCCCACTACCCCACCCCCCTAGGAGGGCCGTTTGATCCCGATTAGACGGTCCATTGTAATACAATTCATGATGTATTACAGCAGACAATCCGAGTCCCTTGCACTTATCCATCCAAACAAATAAATGGCTAAAAAAGTGATGAAAGTGACATGCAACTCAACAATATACTCCCTTTTTCCTAACAAATATGATCACATTTTTATTGACAGACATATTTTTTAAACCTTATGTCCCCTCTTAAAAATTGTTCGGGCTCCGTCCCAAGTGATGAACTATGGTGAACACATGGCCCTCCAGCCTCATAAGGTGCTTAATTAGCACCCATCACCATCTCCATCTCAAGCCCCGACTCTGCGGTCCACGTTGTCCAAACTGTCGACTACTCTAGCCACTTCATCCCATTGCCATCCTCCATCTTAACCCCATTGTGATAGGCATGCCTCGTCCATGACAGAGAACTTTTTGGACGTTCTCCTTGATGCATCCGATCCAACTTCCTGTCGCAGTTTGCTGGGAAGAAGGTGGGCATAGGGGACGGATTAAGGGTCCCCTGACGTGCATTCGATATGATGCATACGAACAGCTTGATTTCATGTTTATCGAGTTGTGTTAAGTACATATTCCATTGATGGAGTTCTCACCTATATGCACCTTGCAAACATCTTATATCGTTTCATATTTTTCCATCTTTTATGCAAGTACCGTTAAAGGGTTGACATCCTTAGATTAACGCTTGTGTTCGTAATCTCCAAAACGTTTCAGAAGATTCAGTCTGACCATGTTGAATGCGTTGTATTACGACCAAACTAGGTGCTATGAAATCGATTCTTCGCATTGTTAATAAACTGTTAGGATCATAGCAGTGATTTTGGCAGGTGGGTACGTATGTTTTTGCTTCTTTTTCTTTTCAAACCCTCTACCGCCAAGATGTCCACGCCTATCCAAACAATCTAAAATTAACATCATATTGATTACCATGTTTGTTAATATTAATATTGTTACGGTCCACAATGATGCAACATTATGTGCGTACTTTTCAAATATGATTCATAGATCTAGGACAAAGGAGGAGAGATGGTGAGTCGAGGAGCAGGAGAGCGCAGGGAAGTGGGGCTTGAGGAGGGAGAGGTCCGGCCTGATGCCCCCGAGGCAGGGTCAGGCGGGGGCGAGGATGATGAGTCGAGGGCCACCGAGGTAGTGGGAGATGCGGAAATGGTTGATGGTGAGGCCGCTCAGGAGGGCGCTTGGACTCTAGTGGTTTCAAGGAGGGAGCGAAAGAAGAAGTTTTCAAGTTTGGTGTGCTGCTTTCACTGGTGTGAGTCTAGTCACTTTGCAAAGTCTTGCACTAGAGATCTCATGTGCTTCCGGTGCAACAAGGTTGGGCATCAGAGAAAAGATTGTTCACGACGAGGTGTTTGGAGGTTGAAGGCTGAGCCGGTTGTTGCATTTCCAAAGGTCCCTAAAGAGGGATTTCTTGTGTCGGAAGCGTCCACAGGTGACACCATTATGACGTGTAATGACCTATGGCTTTTATCCGCTCCAAACTTTGCTTGAGACGTGGTAACATTTGATGGAGGCTTGTTGTGTGTTCGCGGGCTCTCGAACAAACAAGAGGAGATGTTACTGAAGGGTGAAATCGGACCTTCCCAGGTTCGACCACGGCGTAGGACTCGTTTCCGAGATGGCGCAGCGACACAAATGGTGTCGAGATGCTTACAGATATCAACGGTTCCTTTGTGGTGCATAAAGTTTGAAATCATCCGAGAGGTGCTAGTGCCATTTAGAGAGCTTGTTGTTCTTATTTGTGATGGCCTAGAATCAGGTAGAGATAGAGATGTTCTAGCGGAGATCACTCGCCCTACGTGCGTGGTGCCAAGTGTGATGACTTTTTTGGTTGGACACACAAAATTTATCTTGGGCCTTCAAGTGGTGGAGTATATACCTCAATCTTGTTCTGACGAGAAGACAGATGTCCCCATGGCAGAAATGGTGAGAAGACGGATGTCACAGGCGGCGACTATGGAGAAAGACAGGCAATTAACCGTCGCATCTTTTTCGGAACATTCAAATTCCAAAGCAAATTCAATGGGAGTAAATGGGGAGCCCACGATTTCCCACCATAATGGCATCCATGCAAACGACTTTAATGGGGGAATTCTCAATCATGGATATATTTAGAGTTTGAATCTGGGACCTCATGACGACGTTCCACTTGAGCCATTCGTGGGCCACTTACCTTTTTCTAAAGGGGTAGTTTTGTAACAACAACCATTTCCTTTGGTTACATGTCAGAACTTTGTCCCGAGCTTTGGGTCAGGGAGAATGGGACTCGAAATGAAGCGGCGGGTACTTCCATCCAGAAAGGGCTTGGTTCATCAACATGTTTGGGCATGTCGTCGAGAGCCCAAGAGAAAGCAAGGGGTTGATTAGAGCTGGTGATGGACCTCCATCAGTCCGTTGGGAGTTTGACAGTCGAGGGTGGAGGAGTTGAGGGGATGTTATTTACATTTCAAAGCGATGTAGAGGTGGGTCGAGTCCATTGCCGAAGGCATTTGAGGGGGAAAGGAAGGGAGGTGTGAGGGTTGTTGAGGAGAAGAGAGGTTCATTGTCTTTGTCGGGGACGCCTGAAGAGACCGAGCTCTCATGAGGGTCTAAAGTAGTATAAGGTGTCGCTGGAGCGAACGCTCACGAAATCATAATTTTTCAACAATCAACCACAATTCAAAGGTGAACCAATAAAGACAAAGTGGATCAAAATTTATTATAAACCCTAATATAAAATGCGTATAGTGACAAGCGGAGTAGGGTGTCGAATACATGGAACACATGATGTAGCACTATATATTATCTATAAATAAATAATATAAGTATATGTTTATATATATGCACAATATTTACCAAATATGCGGGTTTTTAATAATGGATATGTTTATTTTATTTTTGATTTTATATTATTATATTTTTATTTATAATTTTCTGATTTTATATCTTTTTTGGATTTTTATATTTTTAGATTTTCTCTTTTTTAATATTTTCTTTATATAATAAGGCTATATATAGAGTATATATACAATATAGACTAGGATAGAAAATAATAATAATACTCAAAATAAAGAAAATGAAATATTTTTGGATTTTTAATTGTTTTATACTATTTTTGTGATTTTTTTTCGAAATTTGCTAATTTGTAAATATTTTAAAGTTGAAAATACCCTAAAACATGGTAAAATACATGACCGAATTTAAAATGGAGATAAAAAATTATCAAAGAGCTTTAAAATTTCTCCAAATTAATTTTAATATATAAATACTAATATAAAGAAAATTATACGATAGAACTCACTATTTTTGAAATTTTTGGGGATTTTACAAATTTTTATAAAGGTTTTGGAGGTTTTCCAGTTTTTAGATGTTTCCCTTTTCTATTTTTAGTGATTTTTGGGTTTGTGGTTGATATTACCTAAATGCATATAATATATTTTTTTGGAATATTCTAAGTGATTTTGTATTTTTTGGCCTTTTCAAGGCAAAAAGGGTCTGGGTGTGCTCTATTTGATTTTTATAAAATAGGAAAAGGGCATAAAATGCAAACATAATTAGATAACATGATCAAGAATTAGAGCATGCCAACTATTTTTCATAAATAGAAAATATCACACAAAATTACTTGGCCTGGCAGGGGTATAATTACAAATAAGATAACATGCCAGGGCTATAATGCAATTCTACCCAAAAGTTAACACTAATATTCAAGTTTTGTATATTAAAAAACATTTACGTAAATACGTGAGGGCTTCAGTGCAAATTTTATAATATAAACGTGCGCCTACATGTGAATCTAGCAGGGACCAAATTGCAATATACGAATACTCCAAGGGGTTACATGCAATTTATCCAAAGTTTTTAAACTTCATAAAATATTTACATAACCTTTTACTAAATATAAAAAGGAAGAAGGGATCTATGAAATTTTACCACTTAAGCACCTGGATCCAAGCGTTGAGGAATCGCCACGTGCCTAATCGAGCGGCTCTGACCGCGTACCCCTTCGCGAGAAATTAACGGTCTAGATTAGATTTGGATCGTTATTCTTGATCGAACATCGGCAAAGGGGGGTTTGAAGAACACCTAAGAACACGACGCCGGTGAATTTCGATCCGTCAATCCTCGCTCCTCCGGCGACCTTTGTCTTCTCTGATGGGCCTAACAGGTAGATGGGCCTCCTCCGTGTGCTACAGCAGGGTCCGATGAAGTCGAGCAAGCATAGAATGCTCCGGCGAGGGTGGACCACCTATAACAGCTCTAGGTGGGCGTTAAGGCTCCATATGCGCCTCCAGATCTGCAAAAGGGCACCAAAAGAATCTCAGGCACGACGTCTATCTCCTCGACCTGGGATTTACACAAAATGATAGGGGTAACGGAATGGAGGGGGAGCTCCAGCGAGGTAGCGACGGAGAGAGCTTGATTCCCAGATCCACGATGGATATGGGTTGGATGAAGGGGGGTATCGATGGAGAACACGCAGGGGATGGTAATGGCTTTGAAATTGAGGTGGATCAACGGTCGGATGATGGTGAATAAGACCTGGAGCTCAAGCTCCATACAATTGGGCATTTTTTATTTAAGCGCTAATCACACAATTAAACTACAAACTTAAGATGCTAAACTGAAATTATAATAGAGGACTACCTAAGAATGCAAGAAGATGGGGCTCAACCGACCTGAGAAGGCCAGGAGCAGGACCTGCCGATAACGTTTCGACAGTGGGTGGATACACCTCCTCCGATGGCTCTCCTCGCTGCAAATCACGACCTTCTCCATGATGTCACCATGGGGAAGATTACATAGGTGATCTGAGGGGCTACTACCGGAAGAAAAGGGATCAAAAAGTCAAAATGGTGAGGGGGCAATATTTATAGGTGGATTTTGCTCAAGTTTCGAGGGACGATGGCGTGCGATCGATGGGGGTAGGTGGAGATGCGAGGATTGGCATGGATGAGGGACGAAGTGGCTGCGGGATGGTGGTGGTTTCGAGTGTAATGAGTGAATGGAGAGGTTTGGAGAAATGGGAGAAGAAGGCGACCTCGTGAGTTCTGACATGCATAAGAAGGGGGGCCGGACAGTTGACCTACGATCAACAATTGAACGAACCTGGTTGGTCCACGTGGACCAACCAGGAAATTCCAAGGCAAAATGCCTTGGAAAATGAATAATAATTAGCATTTGATTTTATTATTTTTTGGTTATAAAGTAAAAATTATTTCTACTTTTCTGTAGTATTTTATGCGTATTTTTATTTAATTTTTAGAGGTGTTTATTTACAAGTTATTTTCTTAGTGTACATTTATAAGTATATTTATCTATGTTTTTGGTATTTTACTTTTATTTTGTATTTTTGATTTTTTTATTTTAGTTTATTATTTTATAAATTTATAACTTGTTCTTATATACTTAAATATATTTTTATTATATTTTTATGATCTAATATATTTGCTTAAATAAATAGGTGTATTATTTATATAGGCGTAGATATAGGTATTTCATCTGTGAATTGTATATACCTATTTTATTTTAATGCTTTCTTTATTGTTTTATTCTTGTTTTAATATGTACATATATTATAAATAATATTTACAAAATTTTAAAAATATAAAATTACAAAAATAATGAATAATAAATTAATGAATATTTTAATCGGATGAACTATACAATATGGGTCCAAAACCTAATTTTCACTCCTTAACTCCAAAAAATATGAAACCATCTTCATTAAATAACTTATTAAAAGTTATATACAATTAAAGTGATTTTGATATATTATGAGTTTTTAATTGAGTGATATGGGTCTGTGAAGTTCGGAATTTGGAATTTTATTTTGTGTATAAAATGCAGGCTATATATTATTTTTGTGTGAAAAAAATTTGTATTCTTCTATATATTATTATATATAACTTTCATGTACAAAGATTCGTTACTTGAAGTGTAAATAATAAAGGATAGAATAGGTCCCAAAAAGCAATTATTAGTAGAGTGATTGCTCTGCATTTTCTGTACACTTAGCCACCCTATCTCCCCCTACTTTATTCCTTGTCGACTAAGTCATCATGATGTCTAAGTCTCAGGAGCTAGGGTCACTTCAGTGCCCTTGAAACTTCGTTCCTTTTCTTTTCTTTCATTTACTCTTTTATTTTTGCAAAAAATGCAATAATTGTACAGTATTTCATACAATATTTTGTACAATTTAATACGTATTTATTTTGACAAATTAATGATGTATGCATGCATTCAGCTAGGGTTTAAAGGCCAAAATGAAAGAATAAAGGTGATGAAATGAAGATTCACCCCCCATACTTTCCTTTGCTAGTCCCTAGCAAACACTTATGACTATAAGCGCGGAGAAGAAAATAAGGAACAATTTTTGGCTTTTAAACTTGTCTTAATAATGTCAAAGTTTGGAGCTCAGAGAAGGCTTTTGGATTAATGATGTGTTCCAAAACACTTAGAGGTTAGGATTTGTGACACAATAGCATTTAAATTCTACCCTCATATTATCCAGTCCAATTTATAACCAGTTCAAAACCATCCTCTCAGTCACATAATCATGCTATCTTGAAATGATAGAACCATGTGTGTGAAATTATTTAGCTCTCCCCAGACAAAACTATTGAACTACCAAGTTGTCTGCTCTTCTGATAACTCATCCTCGTGGAGTCAGATATTTCCTTCTAAGGTTAGGTTCCAGTATTTACAACCGAATGCGATAAAAAGATAGAAGAATGGGAAGAGAAGTGGAAATGGACCAGTGTAATCTTCATTCCCCTTTGTAAATTCAGTTATTGTAACCAGATCTTCACCAGTAAGCATGCTTTTTTTGAAGCTCGTATTTGTGGAATTTTTGGTTGAAGGCTTCTTCAAATGTTTTCTTTGACTTTGCATTGCTTTCGCATTCTTATTTGTGCCCCGGTGGATATAGCATTTTTTGTTCCACCCACTATTTTGGGTCTTAGAAAAAGTTACGTCAGTAGACCATCCCCCATCCGAAGCATTATTTCAATCCATCTTCAGTCTTTAGAGATCATTGTTATAAGAAGAAGTGGGTTAGAGTATCGGTGTCGGCAATCCTTAAGAATGGTTCCTGAGCCACCCTTAACGAAGCGACCTTACATCGTCCCGACTTAGACCTCATGATTTTTCAACAGAACATCTAGGTTGAGCTAAGTGTTAAGTGTGAGGTTTTCAGTCAACTCACTGTCTCAAGAGTCATATGGATGATATGAAGGGTTCTGTTTAGGCACATTGAATTGGCTCATGAACATAGTCTTATGGAATCTAATGAATTAAGTCAAGGTGACCTGAAGTATCTCCAATTTCAGTCCTCATTGGGTTCATCTGAAATTCAATGTATTAAGGTCTTCCTAAAGCTCCAATCTTCAGAATTTACTTGGACTTATTCAATTGCTTAGATTATTCCAAAAATTCTCATGCCATGCACAATGCAAAAATAATTTTGTGATGAAATTTTCAATTTTGAATTTTTTATGGATTTTTGAAAAAGATGATGCATATGCAAAAAAAATTGTGATTTTCAAAAATATTTTGCAAATGTTTTTGGTATTTTTAGTTTTGCAAATGTTTGTGTGATTTTTTGAAAATAAAAGTTTTAAGATAAAAACTAGATACACATATTTACACGGTGATGCATCTTATATTTACAAGAATTAGGATTCTTTAAGAATTTACAAGGGTAGGTGATCGATTTTTTAGATATTTATATACATTTGATAAAGAATTTGAGAGTGACGTATATATTCCTCAAATTTATTTGAAAATGAATTTACAAAAATTTCAGAAAACTATAGTCCAAAATAATCTTTACAAACCTATATTTACAAACATTTACATACATTTGAAAATCGTTTTGCAAAGGTTTTTCAAACAACATAGATTTTTCAAAATATTTTCGTAACCACTTTCCAAACATTTGCAAATAAATTTTCAAACATTTTTATTTCACGGAAAGAAGAAGTAATTTATCAAATCAAATATTTTACACATGTTGAAAACATTTTAAAAAAATATTTTTCAAATAGTTTTCAAAAGCTTTTTCACCAAGATTTTCAAATTATTTTTCAAACATTTTGCAAAAGTATTTTCTCCTGATTTATTAATCAGTATTTACAAAAATTTTGAGGAAAAATATTATTTTTATTAAATAATTTGATGGATAGTATATACATATTCAATGTTTTTAGCCATATTTATTGAAAATATGAAAGTACGAGTTATGGGTAAAATATATACACAGTATATATTGACCCCCTATACTTAGCATGAGCAAAGTCCTCATAGATCGAAGAGAAAGGAAGACATAACTCATACTAAGTATAGAGAAGTCTATACTACAATGACTAAAGAACCGGAAGTCGATCGTCCGCCTATACTTAGGATCAATTAATCTTGTATATAGTAGTCGATATACTAATGCAGGTAGGGTCGAGGGTGGAAAACAAATAAATAACTCAACGACTCGGCCTGTCTCCCCCTATACTTGGGGTAAATCATCGCTAAGTACAGAAAGAATGTCGAAAGTTTAGGAGACAGTCGAGGGATCAAAGAATGAGCACCTGAATGTGTTCATCCCCCTATACTTAGGATGAGCATATCCTAAGTATAGCAGTGATGTATGGGATGAATAATACTTTTCAGAAGAATCAAATAATAGAAAAGGAAAAGAAGAAAAGACGAAAATGATTAACTACACAAAAAAGTTTTTGCTGGCCTCGTCTACGTAAATGGATGCAGTGGATGTAATTTCTTCGTCGTGGACAACCTGGATTGAATCAACCATGGACAAAAATGTGTCATGTTCGAGATAAGGTTTTAGCAGTTGTCTGTTGATCACAAATGATTATGCTTAAGCTGACAGTCTGGATATGATGATACTTCCACTGTCACACACGTGTTTCAATACGAACGACCCTGTCCACTTGCTCTTCAATTTCCCTGGGAATAGTTTGAGCTTTGCATTAAATAACCAAACCTTCTGTCCTGGCTCGAAGGTCTTGCGATATATGTGCTTATCATGCCACTTCTTGACCTTTTGTTTCTACATTAGGCTGTTGTCGTATGCATACTCACGGAATTCAAGGAGCTGATTCAGATCCAGCTTTCTGTTCTTGCCTCCCTTCTTGGAATCTAAATTGCAGATGTTGATTTCCCATAATGATTTGTGAATAAGTTCCATGGGCAAATGACATAGCTTGCCATATACTAAGCGGTAGGGAGATATTCTTAACGGTGACTTGTAGACGGTCCGATAGGCCCATAGAATTGAGTCTAGAAACTGTGACCAATTCTTCCTGTCGGGGCATACGAGTTTATGCAATATTGTCTTTATCTCCCTATTTGAAGATTCAACAAGGCCATTGTACTGTGGGTGGTACGGAGAGGTGACACGATGTTCTATATAGAATTCTTGTGTCAGTTTCTTCACCTCTCTATTGATGAAGTGGCTACCCCCATCAGATATCATAATTTTGGGGATCCCAAACCTTGCAATAATATGATCCTTGAGGAACCGGTAGACGATATGAATGTCGACAGCTCGGGTTGGGATGGCCTCCACCCAACGACTTACATAATCGACATCGAGCAGAATATCTCAAAACCCTGACTGTTAGGGAACATGCCAATGAAATCAATGTCCCAGGCATCAAACACGTCTGATTTTTAATTGTACTTTAGAGGCATTGTGTCTCTCATTCTGATGGTACTCCCCAGTCTCTGACAATCAATGCAATGCTTGACAAAGTCTTTTGCATCTTTGAATAGAGTCGGCCACCAAAGGTTGCATTGCAGGACTTTCGCTGTCATTCTTCTTCCAGAATGGTTTCCTACTATTCTTTGGAATGGCAATGCTCGAGGACACTGTGGACTTCCTCCTAAGGAATGCATCTTCTCCAGATGTAGTCATCCCACTCTTGAAAAAGATATGGATCCTCCTACAGGTAGAAATGGATGTCAGATAAAAACTTGCCACTTTTAAGCTTAGGCCAATCTTGTGGAGGTTTCTTAGATGCCAGATAGTTCACAATATCAGCAAACTAGGGAAGCACAGCGAATGATAAGGATGGCTTTATCTGGAAAAGTCTCAGTGATCAGTAATAGGCTCTATATAGGAGTGTTCGAGTCTGGCAGTCTTGACAAGTGATTGGCCACCACATTTTTAACTCTAGGTTTATCACGAATTTCAAGATCAAATACCTAGAGTAGAAGGATCCATCTAATCAATCGTGGTTTGGCATCTTTCTTGGCTTGTAGATACTTGATGGCTGAGTGATCTACATACAGTATGATGTTGGATCCAAGCAAATGGGATCTGAATTTTTCCAAGGCGAATACTACTGCTAGCAGCTCTTTTACAGTCACAGTGTAGTTTCTTTGTGCTTCACCTAGAGTTCTGCTGGCATAGTGAATTGCAAATGGAATATGATCTCTCCTCTATCCTAAAACTGCCGAATGGCATAATCAAAAGTGTTTGTCATGATCTAAAATGATAGAGACCAATTTGACGGTTGAAGGAGAGGGGCTTGAATAATTATTTCTTTCAATTGTGTAAAGGCTTGGAGGACTCGATCATCAATAATAAAATCTGCATCCTTGCCTAGAAGCTCGATCAGGGGTCGGGCGATTTTGCTGAAATCTTTGATGAATCGTCAGTAGAAACTGACATGCCCTAAGAATGATCTGACATGCCTCAAATTTGTAGGTGCCTCCAGTTGAAATCACTTCTACCTTCATAGGTTCAACCACAATGTTGCGCTTCGAGATGACATGGATGAGCACAATACCTTCGGTCACCATAAAATGGCTCTTTTCCTACGAGAGCACAAGGTTCATTTCACAACATCTTTTTAGAACTCCGTCCAGATAAGATAAACACTTATCAATGTTGTCTATGTAGATCGAGAAATCATCCATGAAGACCTCAATAAAACTTCCAACCATATTTGCAAATACTACCAACATGCATCGCTGGAATGTCGTCGGAGCGTTACACAACTCGAACGACATTCTGCGGAAGGCATATGTCCCAAACGGACTTGTGAAGGTAGTCTTCTCTTGATATTCAAGAGCAATGGCAACTTGATTGTAACCAGAGTGTCCATCAAAGAAATAGAAATATTCATTCGCGACCAGCCTTTTGACTATCTGGTCGATGAATGGGAGTGGAAAATGATCTTTCTTGGTCGCTGAATTAAGATTCCGATAATCAACACATGTGTGCCATGATGTTGGAACTCTGGTCGCGATCTCCTCTCCTTTTTCATTCACGACCAGCCTTTTGACTCCTTTTACATAATCAAAAGCAGTAGTGGAAATAGTGTTCTTAGTACAAAATCTATGCCTACATCAAGCTGTACATATGGATGGCTAAAATGAGTAGGTTCATCCAAGAAAGGTGGGCATCCAAAATCTTCAAGTGAAGCTCCATCGGATGGCTTTGGATCAACTGCGGGTGCGGTCTCCTCCAAGGCGGGTTGGATGGTGCTTCGACTGCTGCTGCTGGTGCTTTCTTTTTGGTATTTTTGCTTTTTCTAATTTTTTGAATTTTGGGTGGTACTTCTCCTTCTTCTTCTTCCTCACGCGGTCGATATGGTGGTCCGGTTGATGCAGAAGAAGACGATGACTCCCCCGTGGTTCCTTGCAAGTGGCTGATGCTTGTAAGATCCTACCACTCCTGAGAGTGACATCATTTGATAAAAACGAATTATACACATTGATGAGCGACTCGAGCGACCAAGGCAAGAAGGTATCAATGGTCATTGCGACCTCAACCCCTCGGGCCAGACTCAATCAAGAAAACAAAGACCACCAAGTATAAAAATCAACAAATCAGGTCAAATAACGGTCTCGATATTTTATTTTACCTGGTATAGCTACCATGGTCGAACACAAGGAGCACGGTTTGGAAAAACCTACGAAGTAGTCGGGAATCAAAAATAAAAGAAATAAACTATTTTTGGTGGATTTTTTATTTTTCATTTTTTTGTAATTTATAAATATAAGGAAAAAATATAAAAGAACTCACAAATTCACAAACCAACAATTATTTAACACATCAAAAAAATGATCAGGAAATTAAATAAAAATATTTTTGGTTTTTACAAATATTCAAGTATTTTTGATATTTTTTTTGGATTTTTCTGATTTTTAGGTAATTTTCTAAAAATGAAATAAGTCTAAAAATCAAAGATGTTGTGCAGCCAGAATCTAAAGCTATTTAAAAATACCTAAATAGCCTATAAAATTCCAGCAACAATTTTATGAGAAATTAAAAATAAAATTCTAACTATAGAAAAAGAAATTGTATTTTTTTGATTTTTTCTAAATTTTCAATGATTTTTCTAAGTTTTTTAGGTTTTTCAATTTTTAAGGTTTTTATAAATACGAATGAAACAAAAATTTGATAGAAGTAAAAACACACTAAAACACGCAAATAGTAAATTTTTTAGATTTTTTGGAGAGTTTTTAACATTTTTAGTTAAATTTTCAAATTAGACAGAAGCAATTTTTAAGGTTTCTGAATTTTTAAAAATAACAAATGAAAACAAAATGAGCCCAAAAATTTACAGAAATTCCTACAAGATGATAGGTGCCTTGTATCAAAATTTCACAATTTTTGGACGAGATTTGATATTCATTCAAGCTAATAAAAAACGCACAGCACACAGGGACCTAGATGCAAGAAAAATAATTTCCAGGGACCAAACAATAACACGCGTCAAAAGTATAATACCCTTTCCACAATTTTCCCAAGAATTTTAGCACATGTCAAAACTCAACATTCACAGGGGCATGGATGTAAATAAAGAAATTAAAACTTCAATTCATAACATCCCATAAAATCCAAGGCTAACCATACAAATATCACAAAAAGACACGTGACGATGCACGTGCACCCATTCAAGGAGGACTAAATGGTAAATATCAAAAATTGCAGGTGCAAATATGCAAAAAGTCCACTGTATACTATTTATTTTACAAACTAAACGACAAATAAAATAACTGTAGGGGTGTAGGAGCAAATTACCCAGGCTGGGTATGCGACTCACGTTGGGTGACAGGTGGCGTGCTCTGGTAGGCTGGAGACGTACGGCTCTGGCACTGACACATGGCGCATCCAATGGTCTGACGAAGGCGCGAACGTAGGGCGTACGGGGTCCTTAGATGTCAGATCTAACGGCCTGAAAGAAGCAGGCGATGGACGGCTCGGATGCAAACTGGTGAAGAGGCGAGTCCAACGGCTGAGGAGGGTCTTGGAAGAACTCCTCTCAAGCAAAGTTCACCGAAGAACTAGCGGTGCTCCGGGCGTCTGATGAACGATCAGGAAGTGGGGCTCAACTCACGACGCTCCTCCGCGTCGGGTGGCGGTGTCGGATGGAGCATCCACTGGTCGGATCTCCGGGAAGGTGGTGGTGACCTGGGATAGCTCCTACGAGGCTGGATGAAGGCGAGCTGAGGTATCTCCACGCGCGACTCGACCTGCGGGGTAAAGCTCCGGCTCGGAGGCGTGCTCCGGCCAAGGTTATTTGATCAAAGATAAAGGGAAGCGACAGTGGGAGGCGGAGGAAGGTTCCGGCGATGCGGGGGGTGCAACCCAAGCCTAATCACGGCTCGTACAACCGGGATTTGGGTGGTCAGACTGTGGGGGAAGGATGACAGTGAACCACGAAGTCGATCTGAACGGATATCTATGGCTGATGGAGCACCGACCACCGGGTCGAAGCCGGCGGAGGGCAAATGAAAGATTCGGGATAAAATGAAACTAGGATCGAAATAAGATGTACCTGATGGTCCTAACAAGATCCTGAGCTCCAGGATGTGAAGTGGGACCGGGTCTTCGCCTCGACCACGCTGCGTACGGCAGGGAGGCTCAAACGTGGCGGAGGTCTGGCCACATGCTTCGAACGTCGACTGCAGCACCTCTATCCGGCCACCAAAGGGTTCTTCCGAAAGCTGTCACCGAGGGGAAGATCTCTATGACAGAAAGAGGGTGTGCGGCATGAGATGTGGCTCTGGGAAATGAAATGAAGGATTTATAGCTTTCCCAGGTGGTTGCTAAGATCGGGTGAAGGCACACGAACCGAAGGTGATCTGACCTTCCCTAGGGATTCGCGAGGGTCGTGGATCCAAGGGGAAGGATTGGGCAAAAGAATCGGGGAGAAAGGTGGAGGGATCCAAGTGAGAAAATTTCGAGAAGAGGAGGCGTGACTTGGATTCGGGCGAAGAAGGGTCCGGGAGGGGGAGTTGACCGGGGTCAACATCCCTCCTGGACCAATCAGAAAATTCCTGGTCAAAATTATTTGTAAAATAATTTAAAAATAGAAAACAATTTTATTTAAAAATATATTCAACATGAAAAATGTTTATTAATTTTCAAACTATTTTTTAATGATTTTTATTTATTTTTATGAAAAATAAATTAAGGTATATACAAGACATTATATACAGGTATAAAATACCTATATATTTTATATTATTATTTTTATTTTCTTATTTTTGTACAAATACTCTAATTTTATATTTTATTTATTTACAACAAAAAATGTAGAGTATAAAATAATTTTTATTTTATTTTTATTGGCTATTTACAAAAGTGAAATAAATAGATGTTTTATTCATATATACATGTATTTTGTACAAGGGCGAGAGAGAAATTATTTTGTTTTTATTTCTAATTTATTTTTCTAATTTTTGTTTTATTTTTGGAAATATATACAAGGTAATAAAAACACATTTTTATTTTTATTTTGTGAAAATAAAATATGTACATATAGAAGGAATATTCACAAGGTGGAGTGGCCCTATCTCTCTCTACTTATTTTATTTGGCGATCATGCCCATATTGGGCCTCTCTTGGGATTAGGTCACTCAATATTTATTCTAAATATTTCCTTCTTTTTATTTATTCTTTATTCTTTTATTTTTTCAAAATACATGCTAATTATTGATATTTACAAAAGGCATGCTTATTGGTAACTTAATGTATTTACAACTATCTACATGGTATTTTGCCAAGGTAAATAGCTAAAATAAAAGAATAACAAGTGATGAATGAGTATTCATCACACATCTGACTCTGTAAGACCAGTGGGACTTTCACATATGATCTGCTCTTCTTCTTAAAATTGTTGGGGTTCGCCTCCACTTGTGTGGGAATGGAGGTCTTAGTGGTGGTGAAATCGTCTAACTTATGGATGAGATCTACAAGGCCCTTGACAAGTTGGGCCAAACAGTCTAAGGCTGGGTTCACATGAGGTACAACCTCAGATACATCAGTGTGCTGGCTACGTTGGTATTGCTGATGGTACTGAGACTGTTGATTGGGTTACAGAGAATGGTATTGATGAGAAGGGTGATGTTGTTGATACTGCTGAGGAGGATGTTGCTGATAAGGCACAATCGTGTACTGATGGTTTTGCTGGTGTTGCCGGTACTACGATTGTTGGAAATGATTTTGTCTCAAATTACCATGGAAGTGTGGAGACTGGTGCTGCTGGTGTTGTTACTGGTGGTTCTGGACAAACCTCCCTCCTTATTGTTGAGGGAACTGGTGGGAGTTAGCAATCTGACCCTACTAAAGTCCGCCTGGACAGGTCGGTTGCACATCATTTGACCATACACCGTTCACCTCCTGAATAAGAGGTGGTGGAGGGGAGAATTGTTCTGGAATATACTGGGGCTCCGGATGGTAGACAACCAGCTGTTGTTGTGGCTGCTGTTAAGTTGGTGGCTCTAGGGCTTGCACGTAATAGACGTGCTGAATCGCTGGTTGTGACTAACTTGGCTGAGGAGGCTGTGGTTGAGCATGTTCCTTCATCTCAGCTGGAGTGGAGGTCGTTGCAGACATAGAGTTGCAGGAGCTGATTGTACTCACCAACAGCTCCAGCTGCTTGGTGTTTTTTTTTTTATCTAGTTTGTCTAGGTTCTTTGTCTTTTGTTCGATCACAACAAGTTTTTCCAGGTCCTTTGATCTCTTCTCAATGATGTCCACTTTGGACAGGTGGCTCCCAATAATGCTTAGATTGGAGCTCTCATCCCTGTCCAGTTCATAGGATGCTGTCATGTGCACATGCTTTTGGACAGTTTGTTGCTGGCGTTGATAGCACAAGACAACGATAAAACAGCCTCTCCTTCGGCCATCTCTTCAAATATTTGCCAGACAGCATAGAAAAACGTTTGGATAGGAGTCCCTAAAAAATGGCCTGACAAATCAGGCTCACTGTCGCTGAGGCAACTACTCGAATCCGCTCGTTGTTTCAATAATTAACCCACACAGATAATTAAGCAATTAAGAGCAAGAGTTAAAAGTTATTATATCCTGCTAAGAAAGTATAATGGCAAGCAAGTAGGGGTCGAACACAGGAAGTAAGGGATAGAGCATACAATATAAAAAATGTCAACACACAATTCATCTCTCAAACACTTAGCCAATCTTGGGGTTTTGGTGGGTTTTTAGATTTTTTTATTTTTTTATTTTATATGTTTGTATTTTGATTTTAAATTTTCTATTTTTCTATTTTCTTTTTTTATTTTTATATTTTTTAATTTCTTTTTCTTTTAATATAAATATAAAGCTATTTATAGGATATATATACAATATAGGCTAGGGTTGATATAAATAATAATAAAAATAGTCAAAAATAAGAAAATAAAATCTTTTTGGGGGTTAAATACTTTTTTATTGTTTTTATGACTTTTTAAGAATTTTTGATAATTTTTATATATTTTGAAAGTAAAAAATACCCTAAATCAGGGTTTAAATAAAAATCTGAAATTAAAATGAACGAGAAAATAACAAACAATGTCAAATTGCTCCAAATTAATTTTAAAGTAAAGATAATATACATAGGAAAATGTAAAAAAATATGACTTTTGGAACTTTTGATATTTTTATAAATTTTTATAAGTGGTTTTTAAGGTTTTTCAATTTTTAAGAGTTTTCTTTTGTATTTTTAATGATTTTTATCTGATGGTTAAAAATACATAAATAAGCAAACCATATTTTTTTGGGAATTTTTCCAAATGTTTTTATATTTTTTATGTATTTTTTATTCCAAACAAGGACAAGAAGGGATGTTTTTGATTTTTTATAAGTAATAAATGGGCCTTAATTACAAAATAAAAATAAGGTGTGAATCTAGATGCAATCAGAAGCTTAAGACTATTTTATTGAGAATTTTTAGAGCAATGTAGCTATATGAAATAAATATAAGAAACAAAGAGAAACTGCAATGTTGACATGGTCATTAATATAAATATCAGAAAGTACGATGGCCAATATATAACTTCACCAAAATATTTAAATGTGTACAGAATATTCCTAGACCTTATACAAAATCTAAGACCTATGAAGGCCTTTCTGCAAAATGGCCAAGCCCACGTGCACGAGCACGTGCGCTATGCTAACAAGGGTACATATGCCAATAAAAATAGTTCGAGGGCCTAGTTGAAAAATTTCTAAAAATTTATAACTGCTTATTCAAAAAATCCGACTAAACAACTAAACCCGCGAGGGCTTGGTTGCAATAACTTAAGTTTGTCGGTTGACCTGGTGAGGACTAAAGCACAATTATAAAAAGTGCTGGGAGTTTAACTCAAATATTACACAAATTATTGAATGGATAAGGAAAGTTTGAGTACTTTTTATAAATACAAAAAATGCTTGGGTTAAATCTGCAAAATACCCAAAGCTTCGGCGGGGTCCATCGACGTGGATGTCGCCACTTATGCCATGTGTCGCGATAGGAAGATGCGATGACGATTCGCGCTTGACATCCCAGATTAGATGCCTTGATGACGATCGATGAGTGACGCTTGGCAAGATACGACGGTAGCTGAAGCTCGTCAAAACATGCCCTCATCCAACGGCAGAGGAGGCGGGAGGATGAACTGGGAAGAACTTCGCCGATGCGTAGTTCCACTGGCCACATCTCACCACTCCGGCGGTCGTTGACACTCCAAAACAGCCTAGAAGCTTCCTGGGATGGTCCCTAACCCAACGACGGTGCCAAAATGTCTAAGAGGGCATCGATGCACTACCGCGAGGTCAGGAGTCGTGGGCGGCTTCGAGTACCATGGTCCAGTAGAAATCGACTCTAGATGGTGTCCTTTAGCCTTTAGTACATGCAAAATGATAAGGCGTAAGAAAACAGGGGGTCCTGGGGGCTTCTTTCGGTGGTGGAATGAATCAGGTGGACCAGGCGGAGCTGCAACGGCGGCTCCCGCGAGACGGTGGAGGTGGAGCACCGTAGGTCCAATCCAGGGAGGATCTGAGGAGCTGGAAGCACGTGAGGTGATGGGAAACGTTGGGAAAGGAAGAAAGATGGCTACGAGTCAAGGTACAGAGTACGAATGAGGTCGGCGAAGCGGAGTTCCGGCGAGCGACGATGATGGATTTTAACGGCTAAATATGCAAATAAATGCTAAGATAGATGCTGGGATTTCGCCTATGATCAATGTCTTCTTAATAAATTCTAAAATAAAGGAGCTCACCGGCCAGAAACCAAGAGGAGGAAATCGACGGCGGTGCTCTATCGGAGGGGGTGGAAACACTCTTTGACGATCCTAGCTACGCCTCCAAGGAGATGGAGATCTATTTGTCACCTAGATCAATTTGGAGCTCAGAAAAGTGGGTCAAAGGTGAGTCCAAAAAGGTTCGAAATGAGAAGAGGCGCTCGAGGGCAATTTTGTACAAGTTGACTGGAGCGGGTTCAAGATTGAGTTGTTGCGGTTGGCACATCAATCTATTCCTCGAGGGAATCATTGGGCATGTAAGAGCACATAATGAGGAGAAAAAGGTCTGAAGACTTCGACTAGAAGTAATGCAAGGAGCGAGCCCCAAAATTGGGTGAAGGAGGAGAAAACGAGGGGGGTGCCAGAGGTTGTAGGGCGGGTCAGAGGAGTTGATCGAGGTCAACCCTCCGCACCACCTGTTTGTTTCACGTGGACCATCCAGGAAAAAGAAACTTGAAAAAGATTACAAAATCGAAAAATAAATAATAAATGATTTTAATAATTTTAGATTATAAAATAAAAAATGTTTATTTTTTTATAAATTATTTTATTATGATTTTTTTATTTTTTTAGAGGTGTATAATTACAAGTTACTTTTTATAGGTTATATATAGGTATATTTATCTATGTTTTTAAGTATTTTTTATTTTGTATTTTTGGGTTTTCAAACTGGTTTTATTATTTTATATATTTATAACTTATTTTTAGATACTTAAATATATATATTTATTATATTTTTCTGATGTAATATATACTTAAATAAATAAGTGTTTTATTTATATAGGTATAGATATAGGTATTTTACATATGTATTTTCTATACAGATTTCATTTTAGTATTTTCTTTATTGTTTTATTCATGTTTTAATATGTACACATATTATAAGTAATATTTACAAAATTATAAAAATATAAAATTTTAACAATAATAAATAATGAATAAAATGATTATTTTAATCGGGTAAACTATACAATAGGGTTTCAAAACCTAACTTTCACACCTTAACTCTAAAAAATATGAAACCACCTTCACTAAATAGCTTATTAAAAGTTATATATAGATAAATGTTATTTTGATATATTTTGAGTTTTTATTAAGAGATATGGGTCTGGGAAGTTTGGATTTTGGAAATTTATTCAGAGCATAACTTTTATTCTGCATATTATTTTTGTATGAAATCAATTTCATATTTTTCTATATTTTGTTAACTATAACTTTCATCTTAAAAGTTACTTTATTTGAAGTATAAAAAGTGGAAAATAAAATAGGTCCCAAAATAAATAAAGAATGAATAAATAAAAAGGGATTTTTATTGTATTTTTGACCCTTATCTCCCCCTACTTTAATTCCTTGTCAACCTAGTCATCGAGATGCCTAGGTCTCAGGGTTACGGGTCATAACATATTCTCAATATTTTATTCCTTTTCTTTTCTCTTCTTTATTCTATAATTTTGGCATTAAAAACAGTATTTTACACACGTTTTGCACAATAATGCATGAATGCTAAAATGCACTAATTAAGGGTATTTACACACATTTACTAGGGTTTTTAAGGCCAAATGGTAGAATAAAGGTGGTGAAATGGAGATTCATCACCCCCTATACTTACCTTTGCTAGTCCCTAGCAAACACTTATGCAATAATTGTAGAAAATAAAAACAAAAGACAATAAAAAGAAAGAAATTGGATTAAGTTTAATTCTCAAACTTGTCTTTACAAAATCAAAGTTTGGAACTTAAGTCGGACCTTTGGAATTTTAGTGCAGGCGGAACCTTAATGGGAATCGGATTTGAAATCCAACAGCCTTCGAGAATCTTAAAAATCTGCTCACGTCTCCTCAATAGCCAGGTCAGAATACTTGAACTTGTACGCAAACCCTTACAACTAAGAATCTGACTCATACAATGTATGTCATAGTGGCGCTCCCCAACTGAAATGACAAAGAGACTGACTTTTCCAGCATGACAACCAGAGATTCCCCAATCCCGCAACTCCTTCCTTGAGGAGCGGGGTATTCCCTTCTAAGTTTAAGTGATAACCAACTCAAGAGGAGGGAGTGAAGAGAACAATGGACAGTAGCCAGTGTAGCTACCTATCCTAGGATGTAAGACTAGTGTAGTCAAGTCATCCCGCTGCAGGCTCACATGATTTGACTTTGAAGCTCAAGCTTGCTTATTGACTATACAAATATATATACTTCGACATGCATTTTATTTTCAATCAGGATTGTCCACTTTTTTGAAGTTTTTTGAAATACTATATACAACATCATTTACATAAGGATTTTTTCCTCTTGAGCTAGTAGACTATCCCTCTTTTGAAGCATTATTGCAAGCCATACTCTCCTATCTTTAGATATCAACGCCACATGACAGGTTGGGGAGAACTTCCCCTCCTAGACGAGGACAACTTTTTCCACTTGTGTGCGTATCATACCGGCAAATCCAATCCCCTCACCACTCCAACTGAGTTGAGCCAAGTGAAAGGTGTGATGAATTCCTGATTCTTACTCATTTATTCTTTTATTTTAGCAATTTATCTTAGAAAAACAACATGTGAATACATGTAAATATAATAATACAACAAATAGCATGCATCTGTTAATATTGCATAATTAGCATGTATCTCTGCAAAAATAAAAGAATAAAGGAAAAGAAAAAGGAAGGAGGTATTTAGAATAAATACAGAGTGACCCAAACCCCAAGAGAAGGTCAAGCCTTGACCTGATCCCCAAATAAAAGAAGTAGAGAGAGTTAGGGTCTACTTTGTGTTGTACATAGTACCTGTGTATATAGATACTTATTTTTAACAAAATTAGAGTTAATTATTATTTCTACCTTCTTGTATATATTCCTAGAAATAAAATAAAAATAAAATAAAAACCAGAAAAATTAAACAAAAATAAAAATAAAATCCTCTTCATTTGTGCAAATACATATGTATATATACCATATCCACCATTTATTTGATATTTGTAAATAATTCATAAAAAATAAAAAAAATTATTTTGTATTCCTGAAATTATGTTGAAAATGAATAAAATATAAAATTGGGGTATTTTTGCAAAAATAACAAAATAAAATTAATTGCACATAATAATAGGTATATTATACCTATATATAACACTATAGATTGTATACACTAATTTATTTTTCATAAAAATAATTAAAAATCATAGAAAAATTCTTTTAAAAATAATAAACAATTTTCATTTTATTCATTTTTAATTTAAATTCATTCATTATTTTTAATATAATTATCTTTATTTTTTTCATCTATTTTGTCTTGTAGCGTGTTTTGTCCTGTTCTCCACCCCTTTTGATTGGGCCACCTCAGATTGTTGACCGGCGTCAACTAGTCCCCCTGGGCCCCCTTCCTCGTTGAGTCGGGTTTCACCAGGATATCTCCATTTTTCTAGACCCGATCCTATACCCTTTTTGTCCAAGTTTTTGCTCCGGATCGAGGGTGCGGATCCCTAACCCTTGCCTGATGTTCCCTTGCTCAGTCCGTGCCTCGGTTCCCGGCATCTTCCCCATATTCCTTGACCATCACGCCTATAAAACCTGCACCTCCCCCTCCTTTTCGCCCACCTTTTGGATGCACCACTTCTTCCGTTGCACCCATCCACCTTTCCTAGTGTAACAACGAGTGAGAGGGAGGGCATGGGAGCCTTTTGGAGCGTGCTTGCCCTAGATCCGGCGAGGTGCAACCTCAGCTCTGCAGCGAGGAGCCAAGCCTCTGGCTTCGCCGGGCATCGAGGCTAAAACCGTTGTGGACGTTCGTCTACAATCCCAGGCATATTATTCCTCCTTCAGGTACTCCTTTTACCGCCTATCGTCCATTGAATCGATCACCTACCCAAGAAACAAGGCACCATAAACCTTCCTATATTCTCCACCTTTCCACCGCTCGCCGACCTTTCTCCGCCTCACCTATACTTCCTATCGCTTCTACGTTCGCTCTACAACCCCTCACGTGGCTCCAACCATCGGGCTGGAGTCCCTTACAGGTCAAAAACCTTTACGTCACCGGAGACCTGCCCGTTATCCTCCATCTTCTACTCTTGGTTACTTCTGACGTGCTAACCCTTGCCGGAACCAACCTCCGAGCACATCTTGTATCCTGCAAGGTTTGCAAGCAACTAGGCCTCATCTGGAGGTCCGAGGTATCACTGGACAGCTCCAGGACCCCCATGCCTCCTCAAGGCCCTCGACTTTGTCCTGGACCCTTCTGATCCTTCCAGCAGTTGCAGAGTTTCATCGTCGACCGATTCCATCTTCCAGCAGCTCGAGAGGTCGTCGGAGACGCGTGCTAGAGCTGATCGAAACTCACCGGAAGAGAGTTCTTCTCCGTTCTTTCGGACGCCTCCTACAATGTCCGTAGAAGGTCTTCCTAGTTCTAATAGTGATCGTTCGTCTACAGGAGGCCTCCGACCATCAGATCCATCTAAGGATCTTATCTGCACCCTTCATCGTCGAAGTGTTATTCATCCATCACTCGTCCGATCATAAGTGGGACGCCCTCGACCATTGGATCACGTTTAATAAAGGGTAAATTTCACTTAAGCCCTTTATGTTTTACTTTTTATTGTTTACTCCTGTAAATATCTATCATAGTTTAAAATAGTTTGGTTGTTGTGCATGTGGACCCTTGCTATTTCTAGTATTTGCGTTTTAGTCCTGTTTGTATGAACTCACGTGTCGTCCCATGTGCTTATCTGGTGCATTTGCATGTTTTATCCTGAACTTCATGTATGTTATGCTTTGAATATAAACTTTTTGATAATTGCATTTATACCCCTATGCGTGCATTTTTAAGCTTGTGTGTGAATACCTTGGGATTTTTGCATTTTTGGCCCAAAGCTTTTTATCAGTGTTATTGATCGGCCCTTGGACTTTCTCATAATTGCAACTAGGTTCCTCCAAGATGTGTATCTTGTTTTGATCAAATAAATAACTAATTAATTCCAAAAATCTGATAAAAATTAATGTTAGCTCCTACTAACACGTAATATTTATGGTGATTTTTGTAAATTAATTTAGTGCTGTTTGATATTTTATAAAAATCAAAAACCAATAAAAACGATTCTATCTATTTTATAAAATTATAAAAATTATAAAAATTGTGCTAAAAATTCCAAAAAAATGTATTTGTTTGTTTGTGTCTGATTTACTTCCAATATCATTTTTATTTTAAAAATCATCATAAAACCCCTAAAAATATCAAAACCCTTAAAAAGTTATAAAAATCATTAAAAACTCTAAAAAATAAGAAAATACAATTTCAGTTTCTATTATTAGATCTTTTTATTCAACTTTTTCTTAAAATTGCTCCCCGGGTTATTAGGGTACTTTAGCTATTTTTAATTTGCAATTTTGACCTGGCTACACACTGTTTGTGTTATTAGCTCTAATTTGATTTTTCTATAAAATCACATAAAAATAAAAAAACCTCAGAAAATTACCAAAAATACCTGTATATTTGAAAACAACATAAAACTATTTTTATTCCCAATTTTTGAGTATTATTAGCCTTCAATAAAAATCCTAAAAGCTTGTTTTGTGCTTCGCTTTCCCATTTGCATGTTTTTAGTCTCTTATTTAAAAAATATAAAAATTTGCAAAATTCAAAATTAATAAAAATATGCATTATACTATATGATTCCGACTACTTCGAAGGTTTCACGTGCTCCTTGAGTTCGAACCTGGTCGCTATACCGGGTTAAATAAATAGCGGAGATCGATGACATTATTTTTGTGCTTTGATTGTTTACTTTATTTGAGTGGTTTCTATTTTCTTGTTGAACATTAGGCCTTGTGATCCAGGTTGCAACGACCCTTTGTTTTTAGTTCCTAACCCGTGTCGCTCGGGCCGCTCACTAGAATGGCACCATTGCCGGGGAGCACGACTTAGTAGTCGCTATTCAACCTTTTTGTTTTGTTTTATCTCTATTTGTTATAACTGTTTTCTGAGCCGTTTCTATTTCGCTTTTCGTACGAGGAACCGACGAGGACACTTTGGAGGAGACCCATACCCAAGGAGAAGCAGGAGAAGAGCAGGAATCATTTATAACCTTTAGAGTAGCTTTAGAATAGCAGTAGAGTTAGTTTTATTTTCAACAGACTCATTTATTGTTGTAATAATTTTGGACCTTGGACTCTCTTAGACTTATATCGGGGTCTGTTTCGCCGAGCATTGGTGTGCTCGAGGGACCTCATTGCGTTTTTCACCGGTTTTTATTTTATCGCATTTTTTCTATTTGATTCCCGAAGAATTTGGCCCTAGACTTAGGATTTTTCTTGATTATGACGTAAATAACTTAAGGCCCAATCCCTAATAGACCGCGTGCACCTATAGTTCGTAATTGGACCTTATTTATAATTCATAATAAAAAGTTAACTTGATTGATTGAGCGGTCATGTGGTGCTAGAGGTCGTATACAGAGCGTGCGGGATCCGTTGTGGTGGACACCAATCGATATCCGAGACCGGACATCGATCTCTCTTTATGATCAGTTAACTATTATTCTTCACGATGTTTACTCGTCTTAAGGACATTTTCTTTGTGCGTCATTTAGATTAGTTTCAATTCTGTCTTTTAATTTATGCGCGAATCACCCTACATGTAGAGTGCTGGAGTTAAGTACACATCTCTTACTTTGCATGCATCATCGTGTTTGATCGTGCATCAGCTTTTTTGACTTCGCCCCCTATTTTTGGAGTTAAAATAAATCAGGAGATCGAAAAATTCTACAGGAATTTCTTGTCTTTGAAAAATATCTATAAAAGTGAAAATAAAAAATTGGGACTGTTTAAGCAAACTTGACCCGAAAACCCACCTTACTTAAAAATACATGTTTTTGGGAGAATCACCCCCTCATTGGGTGGTTTGCTTGAGCGAGAGAGTGACCTGCACACTAGGATAGAGCCACACCTGAACTTTCGTTAGAATACTTGTCTTGGGGTTAGTCGTTCTCCATTGAGGATCTCTCCGGTAATTGATAAAGTAGACTGCAACGTCCTTAACAGATTGAATTGATCAGGTAGCTGGTAAATGGTCCGCAATTCATACTGGCTGGGAAAGATCTAACTTTAGGACTGTGCTAGTCTCTTGGGAGCATCGAGTTCCTACCAGCTCGCTTAATCGCTATGCAAGACTAATTTATCACCTAAAATAAAACCGATAAGATAATTGACCAATCCTTTACGGTCATCAGCTCTCGTGTTGAGTAGGTGAATTGGGGGTTTGACTGCTGATCTTGTTTGCTTTCCAGATCTCATACGCATTATTCCTGCATCACGATGATGGGTTGGAGATCTCTTAGACCGCCACTGGTAGACCCGCTCTCGAGAACTCCACCTTATTCATCTAGGGAGGTTTTGGGGAGCCTAGACCTGCTCTCCAAACCCAAGTTTGATTCCGCCCTATTCCCCCTCGACCATCCTTCTTCCATTCCTGAGGTGCCCGAGCAGAGACCAGTGCAGCTATTTATTCATTTGACAACATCTGAGTTCGGGTCTTTTGCCTTTGCAGAGACCTGTGAGATGGCCATCAACGAAGAGCGCACCGATGGGCAGCCCCAGAGTTCTACCTATGTTCTTGATCAGGGCGCCATCAACAACACACTTCTAGCCTCCCTAGAGATGATGCGAAGACATATTAGAGATCAGGAAGTGTTTATGGTAGAGGTGCGTAGAGAGTTAGCACAGATGCGAGCCGAGAGAGGAGAGCCGCAGCGACCTACTGGTGAGACATCCCAACACCTGGAGGAGGAGCAGACGGATACCCGACGAATCAACTAGAGCCAGCCAGGAAGCCACAACCGATGAGGCAGTTGCACAACCCTGGCACAACCCTCACCCATCGTTGGTTCTAGCTCCCTGAGATTCTGGGCGACTTCAAGCTCGGCCCCCAGACGATTCAGCTCTTGCCCAAGTTCCATGGGCTAGCCACCGAGGAGCCGCATCTGCATTTACAACAGTTTGAGATGATCCGTAGCACAATCCACGATAAATTTGTGGATGAGGATACAATCAAGATGATAGCATTTCCCTTCTCCCCAGTCGACAGTGTAGCCTACTGGTTGAAGCATTTAGGAAGATACATTACTACTTGGGAGAAGCTCCGGACTGAGTACTTGAACAAGTAGTACTATCCACTCGACCGGACTAATGCAACTCGAGCTATGATCAACTACTTCACCATGATTCCCAATGAGCTGTTCCATGAGGCATGGGATCGATTTTGTGAGCTCATCGACTGGTGTCCACACCATGACATATCCAAGCCCAATCTTGTCTAGAGTTTCTTTTGTGGGCTAACACCAAAGCTGAAGGGGCTTGCTAATGCTTCATGTGGGGGCTCCTACTTAGCCAAGGATGAGGACCAAGTCTGGGCCATCTATGAGGAGATGGCCGAGAACTACACCGTGATGTCCCAGACTCGAGTCTACACTCAGGGGAAGACGCTTACACAGGCCGTGTCCTATCAGAGGATAGCATGAGTTGATGCAAGTCCATCCAATTCCTCAGCAGCACCATAGGTAGAGTCATCGGCAGCTGACATGGGTATCATCAGCGAGAAGTTGGATTGCATAGAGATTATGGAGAAGAAGCAGTGCCAGGGCATGACGTAGATCGACCAGTAGGTACATACCCTCAGTGACCTGAAGACCCAGATCATGTGTCTCCAGGAGGCACAAACGGCTTCTTAGCCCCGTCTCAGGTCACAGGATGATCCTAGCAGCATCACCTCTTCCCAGCACTCCGACTAGTACTGCCAAGTTCACCACATCCAGGCGGAGCCGGTTCAGTCATTGCAGCCACACTACTCTCAGCCACCACCATCTCAGGACACTCAGATGGTGGTGTATCATTAGGATTAGCCCAGGTAGTTCTTCCCTCGATCCCCTACGAGCAGGTGCCGTTGATGGAAGTCAACAGGATTTGGTATGACCGGCAACAACCCGAGATCTGTCGAGATCATCCCGTATTCAGGTGGTCTACCGGAGGCACGTCATTCTAGCAGCAGCCTCCAGCTCAGAGTGGATAGCCCAGCCTCCGTAGCAGCAACCCCAGTACTCTTACCAGCCACAATATCACCAGTCGGGTTCTCATCCCTACCAACAGGGACAACAATGGAGGTAGCGGCAGCAGCCTCAACAATTCACTTAGTTTCCCCCTCATCAGTACTAGAGCCAGCATCACTTTCTACGAGGAAACCTGTCCAGTTCTCATGGGCCAACCTACGAGAACCCAACCCTGCCTTCTCTCAGACCAGCATGCATCTTTCAGGCGGGAGATGGATGAGTTCAAGCAGGAGATGAGGAAGATCATAAAGGGAAGGCCGCCACACCCGCTCAGATCGAGCCTAATCCGAACAACCTCAAGAGGAAATCTGAGCATGTACAGTTTACAGAGAACACCACTCCTAATGAGTCATTGGATAATATTTCTTCATACACATTTGATGTTGATTTTGTATCACTTAGGATCGGTAGGATGCCAGCCGACGACGCCTCGTCTAAGCGACAACCACACGAGGACTCAGGAGCGCTAGATGAGGAGGATAGTAGTGCTAATGCTGCTGATGATGATGTTGATGACGGTGCTGAAGCCACCAAGGATGATGATCCAATTGACGGTGCTGGGCCGTCGCTTCTCCAATTGTAGTCGGTGGTACTGATGACACCATTCTAGTTGATGCTGAGCCAGATCACAGTACTGATGCCGTGAAGACCAATGCCTTGGGTGGTACTGATGCCACCATTCTATTCCAGTTGTGTTCCCATCTGTTGCATCTCAGGACTATTCCAAATAGACCAAAAAAATTAACAAAGGAAAGCTTTCTTCATCTACTTTGAGTCCATATATGATGCATGATTGCCCTTGCATGGATTCCATTCCTTCTCGGTAGCATGAACCTCTTCCTAGACCTCTATCTGAGGAGGGCCCAACCATCCCCTTTCCTCAAGCACTACGCTTGGTGAAGGGGAATAAAAAAGAAAATCCAAAAAAGGAACAACAATTAGAGTTCATCCAGCAGATGATAGACAGATTCCATATCCATCTGACGCTACAGGAGGCACTTGAGCACATGCCTTCTTCCAAAACAATCTGAGAGAGAAGACCACGATTCACAGGAAGAGAAGGAACCATCATGCAGAGATCCATGTGCTCACTCGTGCCACGTGCTTCGCAATCCAGAACCATGTGCCAGCCAAGAGGCCTGCCGCAGCAGCTCCCTATGTCAGATGCCACATTCATGAGCAGAGACTTGATCGTACTCTATTAGACAACGACTCTTCTATCAACCTACTTCCGACAGCCTTACTCGACCGTTTCGAGTTTGACCCTCTTCGACAGAGCAGGACAATCCTTCAGTTTGCTGATCGATCTGTCAAGAGATCGAAGGGGTTGTTGAAGGATGTAGTCGTCACAATTCAGGGCTTGAAATTCCCCATGTACTTCGTTGTGTTGGACATGGAGATCCCTGAGTCTGTGACCGATACCTCCATCATTTTCGGATGCCCATTCTTGTCCACAACCAAGGCAGTGTCCGACCATGTAGTGGCAAGATGTACTTTTGTGTCGAGGGTGAGAGTATACAAATAGAGATGATCGACGAGACTAGAGTGTGAGATTCAGCTTGCTTAGAGCAGTTCATCGATGCAGAGTAGACGCTAGACGTCGAGCGAGACATTCATCAAGAGTAAAACTTTGTGATCACTAATGATGAAGCTACTTGGTCTGACCCTGTTTTACGAGCTCTTCTCTCACCTTCAGATACCAAAGAGTTACAACTTCCCGCAGATGAGAGTTCAGAGAGCACATTCCTGACAGAGGACCCTTTCGGGGCTGATGACCACGTTCAGGATAGCGAAGCAGAATATATCTCTTGTGATTCTGATTCATATCCCTCAGATTCAGACATAGACTAGGATGATTTTGATGATTATTTGCCTTATCTGATTCCCATAGAGCTAGTAGCTAGGGTGGAGATTGAGCAAGCACCGAGTACAAATACACTAGCAGGGTCGTCCTCACCTGATTTTCATGATCAACGAGAGTTCTCACATTCAGATCTGTTTGCATTCACTCAGACATTTCAGAAGCCAGATTTTCCTGATCCCAGTTGCCCGGAGTTGAAGCATTTTCCGCAGTCGCTGAAGTATAGATTCCTTGCGGGTGAGCATGGGATGTACCCAGTCATTATCTCAGCAGATTTGACCGGAGAGCAGGAATCTCGTTTGATGAAGGTTCTTGAAAGGAATCACAAGGCGATAGGATGGATCGTGGCTGATCTCAATGGGATAAGTCTGGCCCTATGCTCCTACCATATCTATCTCGAAGAGGATGCTAAGCCATCACCTGAGTTCCAGCGACGACTAAACCTGAATCTTCGAGAAGTGGTCATGAAAGAGATATCGAAATGGTTGAGCACCGATTTTATCTACCCCATCTCCAACTCCAAGTGGGTTAGTCCATTGCATGTGGTGACAAAGAAGATGGGAACCATTACAGTTGTGAGTGAGCCTGGAGAGGAGATCGCTACCTGGGTACCCACTTCTTGGAGGGTCTGTGGATCACAGACGATTGAATCAGGCCACCAAGAAGGATCATTTCCCGCTGCCTTTTATTGATCATATTATAGAAAGGATAGCTGGAAGAGTCATTACTTCTTCCTTGACAGGTACTCCGTCTACAATTAGGTGGCCATAGCGCCCGAAGATCAGGACAAAACAACATTCACCTGTCCGTTTTGGACTTATGCTTTCACGGATGCCCTTTGGTCTATGTAACACCGTGAAGACATTCCAAAGGTACATGTTGTCCATCTTCTCGGACATGGTGGGAGACTATTTATAGGTTTTCATGCACAATTTCTCGATCTATGGTGATGGGTTTGATGCTTGTCTTGATTGCCTAGACCGAGTGCTTTAGCGCTGCATTGAGGTTCATCTTGTTTTATTTTGGGAGAAGAATCACTTCATGGTTACTCGGGGGACAGTGCTTGGTCATATCATCTCCAACAAGGTTACGGAGGTTGATTCGACCAAGGTGGATATTATCAAGAAACTCAATCCATCGTCCAACCTGTAGTAGTTGCAGTCTTTTCTGGGGCATGTCGGTTTCTGCCGACGTTTTATTCAGGACCTCATCAGGATTGTCCGACCGCTTACTGATCTGCTGACGAAAGATACTGAGTTCATTATAGATGATAAGTGTCCTGTGTCTTTTAAGACTCTCAAGAATCTAGTTGTTAAGGCTCCTTTCCTTTAGTCACCTGATTGGTCTCTCCCATTCGAGATCATGATGCTAGGACAGAGGAGGGATGGATTGCCATTTTCCATTCACTACGCTAGCTGTACATTGGATGTTGCCCAACAGAACTACACAATCATGGAGAAAGATATGCTAGCCGTAGTATTTGCCTTGAATAAGTTCAGATCGTATATATTCTTGGATCTAGAGTGACTATTTATATTGATCAAACCGTCGTCAGGTACCTCATGTCAGAGAAGGATGCCAAAGCAAGATTGACTAGATGGGTCCATCTACTCCAAGAGTTTGATATTGAGATTAAGGATAAACTTGGAGTTAAGAATGTGGTGGCGGATCATCTCTTCCAATTGGAAAATCTTGAGGAATCTGAGCAGATTGAGTTTATTACAGAGACCTTCCAAGATGAGGTGATCCTTTCTATCGCCACACTCCCATGGTACGCCGACATTGTAAACTATCTTGTTACCAAGAAAGTTCCACAATGTTGGCCCAAGCAACGACTTGAGACCTTCCTTGCAAAGGCCAAGTCGTACCATTGGGAGGATCTCATCCTTTATCATGAAGGAGGGGATAGCGTCTGGCGTTGGTGCATTCCTCAGAAGGAGCACCACAACGTCCTCACATACTACTACAAGCTTGAGGCAGGAGGACATCATTCTCGGAGGAGAACAACACAGATAGTGCTCCAATCCAACCTGTGGTGGCCTACCCTCTTCAAGGATTCTGATGAATTCGTGAAGAAGTGTAATGACTGTTAGAGGATGGGCACTTGACAGCATGATATGATGTCGATGCAACCCATTCACTTCTGTGAGGTTTTTGACGCATGGGGCATCGATTTCATGGGTCCATTCACTAAGAGTCAGGGGTTTGAGTACATTCTGCTGGCTGTTGACTATGTGAGTCATTGGGTTGAGGCCATTCTCGCCTGAACCGCATATGCTAGGACTGTTTGCATATTTTTGAGGAAGAATATCATTTCACGGTTTAGGGTGCCTAGAGTTTTGATATCTAACGGGGGGTCTCATTTTATCAAGAAAAGGTAAAGGCCCTTGCTAATGAGTTCAGCATAGACCATTGGGTTGCCAGTCCATATCATCCTCAGACCAATGGTCTTGCTGATGTATCGACCATGGAGACCAATATGATACTGCATAAGGTAGTCCACCCAGACCGAAAGGATTGGTCACAGCTTTTGGATTCGGTCTTGTAGGCATATCGGATGTCCTTTAAGACTCCCTTAGTTACATCTCCCTCTTATTTATGGCAAGCCATTCCATTTACCTGTGGAGATAAAGCATAAGGAACTTTGGGTTGTCACTGAGTTATTACTAGATCTAGAGAATATAGGAGATCAAAGGAAGGCAGAATTAGCAGCCCTGGAAGAGCTTAGAGATACAACCTTTTCCAGTATCCTACAGTACAAGGAGCGAGTGAAGATATGGTATGATTCTCATATCAGCTATAAGCAGTTTGAGCTGAACAAGAGAGTATGGTTATTTGATGCCAGTTTGAGATTATTTCCAGGGAAGTTACAAAGTAAGTGGAAGGGACCATACTTGGTCCGAAATGTGCATGACAATGGCAGTATTGATATATCTGAGATATCATCTGAGTCCACCTTTCGAGTTAACGGTCAGCGCCTGAATCCATATCTAGATCATGATCCGTTGATCGTTGACGTCACCCCTATTCATTTTGTATGAGATGTGGTCTTTTTCTCACATCATTTGCATTTCATGCATGATTATCACTTTCTTCCGCCCTTGTATAGATCCAGATGTCCATATCGCACATTCTTTGATCTAACACCCCATTTTTCATCTCATGATTTTGCTATACTCAGGGTGCACTTTACCCTAAGTTTAGGAGGGTGTCAGATTTTTTATTATTCTTTTGATTCCTTTTACCTATGCTTTGCTGCCTATACTTAGGGATATTTCACCCTAAGTATAGGGGAGGTAGATCCCGTACATTCTAACGCTCGGTCTTCTTTTTATGTATAAACTTCTATACTTAGGATTACTTGATCCTAAGTATAGGGGGAATCACCGACTCTTATTGATTTTATTCTTTCATTTGTCATTGTACTATAGCCTTCTTTTCACTTCCTTATATTAAGCATGAGTTATGTCTTCTTCATCGCTCTTTGATCACTCTGAGAACATCGTTCGAGCTAAGTATAGGGGGGTGCCGTATATATTACATATATACTTTAGCGATAACTCGTTCTTTGAGTATGTGTTAATAAATAAAATGGCTAAAAATCAAAAACTAAAAATCACAAAAAAAATTAAAAAATTTCCTTGTATATAAAATTCTTTCTTGCATATACATGTCTGTAAATAACTATTTATAAAAACTATTTCTATACAAATGTTTGTAAAAATGTTTTGCTTGTGAAAACTTTGTAAATATTCTTGTATCAAAAGTTTATATATAGTACAAAATTTTTGAAAAATGTTTGAAAAATAAAAGTTTGCAAAAATCCATTTGTAAATGTTTGTAAATAGTTTGCAAAACTTTTGCATTCATGGATGCATGCATTCAAACATTTTCAAAAATTTTGCATGTTTTCAAAATTTTTGCATAGTTTGAGAACCGCTTAAAAAGTATTTTGTATATGTTGCGTATATTCTTCTGAATCATAGTTGACATTTAAACTAGTCTGGAATTAAATTAGAAAATATAGCTTGGTAAGACTTTAATTCACCTAATTCTCAGAGGAACCATATAGGATTTGGGGTTAAGATTTTTCAGGTCCAGTAGTGACTTAATTCTTCGAGTCCACTAGGCTATGTTCACATGTCATCTTGATGAGCCTAAGTAGAACAATTAACAACACATGCATGACTCTCACAGACAATGGCTTTACTTAGACCAGCACCTTACACAAATCTCTCTACGAATGAGGTGATGAGGAGGCAGTTTTCTTTGGCTTGGAGTAACATACGAGGGTAGTACTTCTTGGCGGAACCTCTTGTCTTCCTTTAGGGAGGGATTTGTGTCACAACTTGGTCAAGTAGCATTGAGGTCTAAAGACAAGTGTTGTGGGTTGCAATAATAGTTCAAAAGAGGGATAGTCTACTGGCTCAAGAAGAAAAAGTCATATGTATATGCTACACCATGTAGATATGTTGTACATATGCACACCAAAAAATGTGCAAAATCAAGAAAACTCCAAAAAAGTGGACATGCCTGATTGAAAATAAAATGCATTCCAGAGTGTATATAGTCAAATAAAGCAAAGCTTTTGTATTACACCTTCTCATCTCATGAAGCTTGCAGCGGGAGACTTAGCTACACTGGTTGGGCTCCCAGGGATACGTGGCTACATTGGCCACGGTCCATTCTCTTCTTTCCCCCTCTTCTTGAGCTGGTTGAACTTGAACTTACAAGGGAATATCCCGCTCCTCGAGGAAAGAGCTGCTAGACTGAGGAATTAAATTTACCTTGTTGAGGGAGGCTATTTCTTTATCATTTCTGAGGTGGGGAGCTACATATCACCTACACAGTACAAGGAAAGATACATAATCATTAGAGTTTGTGTATGTAGACTTGTTCTGATCTGGATTATTGAGGAGTCTTGACCATAGAATGGCGGAACTTAGAGGATGTTGAGTCTTAAACCTGGATCGCAATGAGGTTCCGACAAGCTAATAATCCAAAGATCAGACTGAGCTCCATACTTCAATTTAATGAAGATAAGTTTAATAATCAACCTTGATTCTCCTTCTTTTTCTTTTCTTCCCGTTTCACTTCTTTTTTGAATAAGTGTTTGCTAAGGGACTAGCAAAGGTAAAGTATAGGGGGTGGTGAATCCCTGATTCTAACTCTTTGTTCTTTTATTTTAGCTTTTTATCTTAGCAAAACAAAATGTGAATACTAGTAAATACAATAATACAACAAATAGCATGCACCTGTTAATATTGCATAATTAGCATGTATTTGTGCAAAAATAAAAGAATAAAGGAAAATAAAAAAGGAAGGAGGTATTTAGAATAAATACAGAGTGACCCAAACCCCAAGAGAAGGTCAAGCCTTGACCTGATCGCCAAATAAAAAAAAAGTAGAGAGAGATAGGGTCTACTTTGTGTTCTACAGAGTAACTATGTATATAGATAATTATTTTTGACAAAATTAGAGTTAATTATTATTTTTACTTCCTTGTATATATTCCTAGAAATAAAATAAAAATAAAATAAAAATCAAAAAAATTAAACAAAAAAAATAAAATCCTCTTCACTTGTGCAAATACACATGTATATATGTCACATCCACCATTTATTTGAAACTTGTAAATAATTCATAAAAATAAAATAAAAATTATCTTGTATTCCTAAAATTATGTTGAAAATGAATAAAATATAAAATTTGGGTATTTTTTGCAAAAAAAACAAAATAAAATTAATTGTACATAATACATAGGTATATTATACATGTATATAACACTATATATTATATATACACTAATTTATTTTTCATAAAAATAATTAGAAATCACAGATAAATTCTTTGAAAAATAATAAACATTTTCATTTTATTCATTTTTAATTTAAATTCATTCATTATTAATTATCTTTATTTTTTTCATCTATTTTGTCCTGTAGCGTGTTTTGTCCTATTCTCCACCCCTTATGATTGGGCCACCTCAGATTGTTGACAGGGGTCAACTATTCCCCCCGAACCCTCTTCCTCGTCAAGTCAAGTTTCGCCAGGATTTCTCCATTTTTTCTAGACCCGATCCGATACCCTTTTCTCCCAAGTTTTTGCTCCGATCGAGGGTGCGGATCCCTAACCCTCGCCCGACGTTCCCTTGCTCAATACGTGCCTCGGTTCGCATGCATCTGCCTCATCTTCCCGTGCCCTCATGCCTATAAAACCTGCACCCCCCTTCTTTTCACCCACCTTTTGCCTCCGACACTTCTTCCATTGCACTAGTCCACCTTTCCCAGAGTGACAACGAGCGAGAGGGAGGGCGTGGGAGCCTTTTGGAGTGTGCAAGTATTAGGTCCGACGAGGTGTAACCTCAGCTCCTCTGCGAGGAGCCAAGCCTCTGGCTTTACCGGCCATCGAGGCCAAGACCGCCATGGACATTCATCTGCAACCCCAAGCGTATTCATCCACCTTCAGTTACTCCTTTTATTGCCTATCGTCCATTGAATTGATTATCTACGCAATAAAATAGAGCATCATCAACCTTCCTCTATTCTCCACCTTTCCGCGGCTTGCCGACCTTTCTCCACCTCGCCCCTAATTGCTATCGTTTCTACATTCACTTCGCAACCCCTCACGTGGCTCCAGCCATCGGGCCGGAGTCCCCTACAAGTCGAAACCTTCACGTCACCGGAGACCTGCCCGTTCACCCTCAATCTTCCGCTCTTAGTTACTTCTGATGCACTAACCCTTGTCGGAACCACCCTCCGAGCATATCTTGTATCTTGTAGGGTTTGCATGCAACTAAACCTCATCTTGAGGTCTGAGGTATCACTGGACAGCTCCAGGACCCCCATGCCTCCATAGGATCCTCTACTTGGTCCTGGGCTCTTCCGAGCCTTCCTGCAGCTGCGGAGTTTAATTGCCGACCGATTCCATCTTCCAGCAACTCAAGATGTCATTGGAGATGCGCGCTAGAGTCGATCAAAACTTGCTGGAGTCGAGTTCTTCCCCATTCTTATTGACGCCTCCTACGTCATCCGATCGAAGTTCTTCCCAGTTTTAAACGTGATCGTTCGTCTACCGGAGTCCTCCGACCATCATATCCATCTGAGGATCTCATCTGCGCCCTTCATCGTCGAAGTGTTATCCATCCATCTCAGTCGTCCGATCATAAGTGGGACATCCTCGGCTGTTGGATCGCATTTAATAAAGGGTGAATTTCACTTAAGCCCTTTCTGTTTTACTTTTTATCATCTAATCCTGTAAATATTTGTCGTAGTTTAAAATAGTTTGATTATTGTGCATGTGGACCCTTGCTATTTCTAGTATTTGTGTTTTAGTCCTGTTTATATGAACTCACGTGCCGTCGACGTGCTTATCTGGTGCATTTGGATGTTTTATCCTGAACTTCATGTATGTTACACTTTGAATAGAAACTTTTTGATAATTGCATTTATACCCCTATGCGTGGTTTTTTGAGCATGAACATGAATACCCTGGGCTTTTTGTATCTATGGCCTCAAGCTTTTTATCTGTTTTATTGATCAGTCCCTAGACTTTCTCATAATTGCAACTAGGTCCCTACAAGTTGTATATCTTATTTTTAATTAAATAAATTCCTAATTAGTTCAAAAAATCAGATAAAAATTACTGTTATCTTATGCTAACATGTAATATTCATGGTGATTTTTGTGAATTAATTTAGTATTGTTTGATATTTTCTAAGAATAAAAAACCACTAAAAATTATTATGTCTATTTTATAAAAAATATAAAAATTGTGTTAAAAATTCCAAAAAATTTAGCGTTTGTTTATTTGCTTTATTCCAGTATCATTTTTGCTTTAAAAACATCATAAAACCCCTAAAAATCTCAAAACCCTTAAAAAATTATAAAAGTCATTAAAAATTCTAAAAAATCAACAAAAATACAATTTCACTTTTTGTTGTTAGATCTTTTTATTCAATTTTTTCCTAAAATATGTGCCCCAGTCATTGGGGTACATTAGCTATTTTTATTTGCAATTTTGACCTGGCTGCGCACTGTTTGTGTTTTTCGATCTTATTTGATTTTTACAGAATCATATAAAAATCAGAAAAAACCCATAAAATTACAAAAAACACTTGAATATTTGAAAAAATACAAAAGTATTTTTATTCCCAATTTTTGATATTATTAGCCTTCAATAAAAATCCGAAAACCTTGTTTTGTGCTTCGTTTTCCCATTTGCTTGTTTTTAGTCTCTTATTTTAAAAAATATAAAAAAATGGGAAAAAATAAAAATTAATAAAAATATACATTTTATTGTCTTATTCCGAATACTTTGAAGGTTTCTCGTGCTCCTTGAGTTCGACCCTGGTCGCTATACCAGGTTAAATAAATAGCGGAGACTGCTGACATTGTTGTTGTTCTTTGATTGTTTGCTTTATTTTAGTGATTTCTATTTTCTTGTTGAGCGTTAGGCCTTGTGATCCAGGTCGCAACGACCCTTTATTTTTTTTTCTAACCCGTGTCGCTCAGGTTGCTCACAAAGGTGCAGATGTCCAAGTCAGGTCATTATCAACAAGAGTTGTGCGTGTTCTCGGAAATACTCTACTTAGGCAATCAAGAATTCATTGAACCAAGTCTCATGATCCTCAAAGAATTAAGTCAACTAGACCTGAAGTACCTCAATTCTAGTTCCTATAAGGTTCCTGTTATTAGGTAGATTTAAGGTCGAATCAAGCTCCAATCTCCGGATTTTACTTAGACTTATTCAATTATCAAACTCAATCTGAAAAATGTGAATGCTATGAAGAAAATATTTTTTGATGTGATTTTTAAAGTTTATGAACTTTTTATGGATTTTTGAAAAAGATGATGCATATGCATTTTCTGGATTTTTCAAAAAGGTTTTGTAAATGTTTTTGGTATTTCTAGTTTTGCAAATGTTTTTATGATTTTTGAAAACAAAATATTTTGGCTAAAACTAGGTACAGATATTTACATGGGGATGCATCTTAGATTTACAACAGTTAGATTTTTAGGAATTTACAAGGGTAAGTGAGTACTTTTACAAAAATATATATATACACATAGTTTAATAACGAATTTTATTGTGATGTACATACTCCTCAAACATATTTGAAAAAGGTTTTTCAAACAAATTTTGGAAACTATAATGCAAAATAATTTTTACAGACAATTTTTACAAACATCTACACACATTTGAAAATCATTTTGCAAAAGTTTCTCAAACAGTATATATATAATTTCCAAATATTTTTGCAACCATTTTCAAAATCGTTTGCAAATGAATTTTGAAACATCACACAAACAAAAGTATTTTTACAAACAAAATATTTTTACAAAGGTTGAAAATATTGAACAAAATATTTTAGAAATATTTTCAAAAGATTTTTCAAAAGGATTTTCAAACTATTTTTCAAACATTTTGCAAAAAATATTTCTACCTGATTTATTAATAAGTAAATACAAAGAATTTTGAGGAATAACACCCACCTTTTTATTAAGTGTTTTAATGAATTTAATAGTATTTTTAGCCATAATTATTATTATTAAAAATACGAAAGTATGAGTTATGGCTAAAGTATATACGGAGTATATACAACCCCCCTATACTTAGATTGAGCTATGTCCTCATAGATCAGATTAAAGAATGAAAGAACTCGGGTTGTACACAACCCTATACTTAGGACAAAGTACGTCTTGAGTATAAAAGACTGATGAAAAGGGGCGACACCTTTTTGGTAGAAAAAGAAAAATGAAAAGGAAAAGAAGAAAAGAAGAAAAGAGATATGAAGATGGAAGCATGAATATGAACAACTCGGGGTGTACATCCCCCTACACATAGGATAAAGTACATCCTAAGTGTTGCAATGATGAAGGGGATACACCTTTTTGGCAGAAAAAGAGAAGAAAAGAAGAAAAGTCATTCAAAAGTATTTTGATTTGTCTTCGACTGTAGCTTCGGAAGTATTCAGTTCATCATCATAAATCACTTGAACGGTGTCAACGACATACAAGAATGTGTCATGCTCAAGATAAGGCTTCAAAAGCTGTCCATTGACCATGAATGGATGTGCATCATCTGACGAACCAAATATCATTACGCTTCCATTGTCACGCACATGACTTACTGTGGACAGCCCAGTCCATTTGCTCTTCAGTTTTCCTGGAAAGATCTTTAATTTTGCATCAAACAACCACACCTTCTGACCTGGCTCAAAGGATTTGCAATGGATATGCTTGTCGTGCCACTTCTTGACCTTCTCCTAGTACATCAGGCTGTTGTCATATGCATAATCTCTAAATTCCAACAATCTGTTTAGATCCACTTTTTGATTTTCCCCTACTTTCTCAGAGTCCAAATTGCATATGTTGATGGCCCATAAATATTTGGTATTTTTACACCCATAACCCTGAGTAATTTTGCAATAACATTCATAACCATGTATAATCGTGAATTACATGAGAAATCCTGAGTAATGCTTAACTCTTAGATGACATAACCCTATGTCATGTTTCGTTTGGGATGCCCGTTATATTTAACGGTTTCCGTTAAAAAAGATGAAACTACCCCTAAAACTCATTCTTATTTGCAATAACAAGCCATCGTCCACCTCCCCCTCCTCCCCATGATCCCCCCACGTCGAGCTGCTCCACCCCTGCCCCCAACCGTCGAGCTCCTCCTCGAAGCATCGAGCTCTCATTGAAGACACTCCCCCGCTCCTCGCACCGAGTTGCTCAGCCCCTGCTCGAGTCCCCTTCCCCCCAGCTCCCACTCGAAGACCCCCACCAGCTCTCCTCGAAGCCCAGCCGCCGCCACGTCCAGCTCCCTCCTGGAACCCCCTCCCTCCCCGCACCCCCGTCGAGCTGCTCCTCCCCTGCCCAAAACCCCTCCCCGCCTGCCCCTGTCGAGCTTGAAGCCCGCCGCACCAAGCCCCCTCTACGAGGCCCCCGCTCCTATCAAACTCGAATGTCATGCCAAGCAGCGCCACCCCCAACCCTCCCTTGTCGAGCTTGAGGCCAAGCCCCCCACCCACTCCCTCCGAGCTCGAAGGTCGTGCCAAGCAGCGCCCCCACCCCTGCCGAGCTCGAAATTCTGCCGTGCCAAGCCCCCTCCATGAAGCCCCCCGCCAAGCTCGAAGCCCAGGTGTGCCAATCCCCCTCGTCGATGTCCCCCCGCCCCTGCCGAGCTCAAAGGCCAGCCAAACACTCACCATCCGGCTACCTCAACCTCTCCCCTCCGACCTCAGGACGGTGATGATTCGAGCGCTGACCCAGAGGAGCAGCTCGGCGATCGAGATCACATGTGCAAGCCCCTCCAGTCGAGAACACATGTGCTAGCCTGCCCTCCCCTCCGTCGACCGAGCCCCTCTGCAAGCTCATCCTGTTGAGACCACTGTGTTATTTTTTTATTTAATGTAATCTCAACCGTTAGATTATTGAGTGGTTAGATTAACTCAATATTTGGTTGACTTAATGAAGTAAAGTAACAGAAGGTTATAGGTGTAAGATGGCACATTTATTAAGGGTCATGAGTGTAATTCATGATTATACAGGGTTATGAATGTTATTGCAAAATTACTCAGGGTTATGGGTGTAAAAATCCCCAAAGATTTATGTATCATCTCAACAGGCAAATGACATGGCTTGCCATACATGAGGTATATGGAGACATTCCTAGTAGTGACTTATACATGGTTCTGTAAGCTCAAAGAACTGAATCCAGCAGCTGAGACCAGTTCTTGCGATCTGGATGCACAAGCTTCTGTAGAATTGTCTTTATCTCCCTGTTTGAACATTCAGCCAAGCCATTGGATTGTGGATAGTACGGTGAAGAAACACGATATTTTATGCATAATTGCTGAGTTAGATTCTTCACCTCTATGTTTATAAAATGACTACCCCCATCTGATATCAGAATTTTGATTATCCGAAGCTGTGCAATGGTGTGATCACTCAAGAAACTACAAATAGTCTAACTGTTGATGGTTCACGTGGGAATAACCTCCACCCATCAACTCATATAGTCGACAACAAGCATAATATATTCATAACTTTGGCTGTTCGGAAATGGGCCCATAAAGTCGATGCCCCATGCATTGAAGACATCTGATATTTGAATGAACTTCAGAGGCATCATGTCTCTCATTCCTATGGTACCGCCCATCTTCTGGTAGTCAGTGCAACAATTGACATAATCTTCTGCATATATGAATAATGTAGGACACCAAAGGCCACTCTGAAGAACCTTTGTTGCTGTCTGTCTTCTTGAACGGTGTCCTCTGGGTTCTTGATTACGACGAAGTGCAAGGACACTCGGAACTTCCTCCTAAGGAATACGCCTCCTCCAGATGCAATCTGCACCCTCACGGAATAGATATGTGTCCTCCGATGAATCTCCATTTCATCATCTTTATTCTATCATTTTGATCTTAGAAACCCTAGCTATTGCATGTAAATAACATCAATTTGTACAAAATAGCATTCATTATTTATTGCATTTATTGTGTAAATAATATGGTTTTTAATGCCAAAGTTATTGAATAAAGAGAAGAAAATAAATTGGGAAAGGAATAAAATATCGAAGATATTTTATGTCCCTAAACCCCGAGACCAAGTCAAGAATTGAGTTGGTCGATAAGGAATAAAGTAGGGGGGAGAGAATGACCGGAAATACAATAAAAACACAATTATTTTATACATTATTTATTCATTTTTGACATCTATTTTGTTCTTCACTATTTATTTATCAAATAAAGAAAGTTTGTACATGAAAGTTGTAGATAATAATGTAAATAAAAATCCAAAATTTAGTTTGTACGCAAATAATACACAGTGTACATTTTATACACAAAATAAAAAGCCCAAACCCAACTTCACAGACCCATATCTTTCAAATAAAAATTCAAACATATCAAAATCACAACCTAATTATATATAATTTTTCATAAGCTATTTAGTGGTGGTGGTTTCATATTTTTTGGAGTTACGGTGTGAAAGTTAGGTTTTTGAACCCTCGCTGTATATTATACCAGATTAAAATATTCCATTTATTCATCCCTTTTTTTTTACAAATTCATATTTTTATATTTTTATAATTATCATTTATAGCTTATGTACATATTAAAACCAAAATAAAACCAAAAAGAAAATATGAAAGGAAATAAGTGCAAAAATATATAGGCAAAATACCTATAGTTATACTGTATATAAATAAAAGAGAATCCTATTTTTTTATTCTTTATTCATTTATATTTTTATAATATTGTGAATATTGTTTATATTATGTTAAAAATACAAAAATAAAATAAAACAAAAGAAATGCATTAAAATAAAAAAATGTATATAAAACATAGATAAAACACCAATTACTATACTTATAAATTACACATATCTATTTATTCAAGCATACAAACAACAACATAAAAATAAAATGAAAATATATTTATACACATAAAAATATGTTATACATATAAGAATAAAATACTATAATAAAATTTACAAATAAAAATAAAATAGCCAAAATATTGGCAAATATACCTATACATACACCATTAAAAATAAGCTACTAATAACTTAAGTCAAAAAAAAATAAATAAAAATCATAATAAAATACTGAATAAAATAATAAAATATTTCTTATTTTATACACAAAAAATAATAAAATCAAATACTATTTTTAAATAATTAATTTCTAATAAAACAACCTGTTTTGTCGTTTAGCCGGCTTGCGTGGACCAGCTTTCGTTGACTCCGAGTCAACTCCCTCTCCAAGCTATTGATTTGACACAGTTGTCAAGTCCAGGTTTTTCTGCCATTTTTTGCGGTTGATACCTCCATCCATCGCCGTCAATTCCTTCAGAGAAAATGATCATTGATCATTGTACATACACGCCATCTCATTTGATCCCTTATACATATGCCCTATTTGTTCCATTCGGCCGGTCAAATAAGGTGCCATCATGTTCTACAAATAAAGCCTTCATCCTCCAGTTATATCTTGGTCACCATTTCGAGTCTAGGAGCCCTGCTTTAGCCTAGTAGAGTCCCTCGTGATAGGAGGCGTCTTCTAATGGCCGGGTCGAGCTCCAGGAGGACGGGGTGCACCCACGACCGCCAGCTCCGGCGACCCTGCTCCCTCGGCAACCCTCAGGTATCGGCAACCCCCAGGTATAAGAGCTGGATTTTATCGCTCTCTAGGTAGTTTTGATTCCTGCAATTTAATCCTACAAGTAGTATATTACTTAGTGTAATGATTTGGCCTGGTAACCTCGATTCGTAGTTCACCGCAGCTTCACTCCGACGAACTGGTTCACTGTACTTCCGACCATTGATCGACTCTCCTGTCACTCCCCTTCAGTCCCTGACGCCTTCTGTTCATCCCACGTGCATCCTTCATCCAGATCGCCTTCTGATCTGGTCTCCCGGATCTCCTCTCCTCCACATCACCGGAGTTCCGCCATCTTGCTACCCCATCACTCATCCGACCATCAGAATCTCCTGTGCTTAGCCATTTCTTTTTGAGACTGACCCCTACAGGAACAAACTAGTAATGAGGCCTATGGCTCCTCGTCCAGCAGTAGGAAGCACCTCCAGGCCGAGCTCCGTCATTGGAGCCCATCTCAACTCCACGTCCCCTTCTGAAGCCCTATATCGATGCAAAAGACCCCCAGGATCATTTTGCCCTTATCCGAGCTCCTAGGAATGAAAGAACTCGAAGAATCGACCGAAGGAAGTTCATCGCGGGCTTGTTCTTCCGCTGTTCTTCCTTCGCACCTCCTAGTCGTTGGATCGTCTCTGCTCTTCCAAGACTACAATCGTCGTTGGATCACCTGGTGCTTTGAACGCTCGATCCCCGTCTAAGATCTAATCGCCACCGTTCGGGTGTGAAGTGTCATCCGCCGCCCAGGTGGCGACGCGTGTCCAAGTGAACGAAGCAGCGCCTCCTGATCGCACACACTTAGGGGTAAATTTCACCTTTTGTCCAATTTTTTAGTATATTTAATATTTAGACCAGTAAAATAAATTGTAGATTGTAAATAAAATGAAAATTTTGCAAAAAGGCCCATAAACTTTCTATAATTACATATGGGTCCATTCCATGTCACCACACGTGCCGTCCCAAATGAGGTGGTGAAATTGCATGTTAATCCCAGATGGTTTTTGCAATCGTAAAATAATCTATAAAAAATAAATAAATGTTGTTTTATGTTGTGAATTTGCATCTGAGCCCCTGGATTTTATTTGTATTGAAAAAATGCCCATGTTAGGACATATATTTTTATGTTTTTCCTCTATTTATTGAATATAGCTAATGTGCTCCGAAAAATACACAAAAATAGGGTTAAATGTGTCCATGTGCTTTCTCATCACGTGTTCACTTTGCATTTTCGGGTATTTTAAGCAGTTATTAAAAATGAAATGGAACTTATATATTCCCTGTTTAGATTAGAAAATACCAAAAAATATAAATACGTGTCTAAAAATTCCAAAAAATTATATATAGTATATTTTGTCTTATTTTAGTTAGAGATCAAAATTCACTAAAAATGGGAAAACAAAAAGCTTAAAAATCGAAAAATCCTTAAATCTTTTATAAAAATATTACAAATCCTTTAAAAATCAAAAATAGGTTTTTCCATTTTATATTTTTTTATAATTATTTCTATATTAAATATAATTTGGATAATTTTGGAACTTATTTGATATTTTTAAGATTCAAACTAATTTCAGATTATTAATCCCTTATTTGGGGTATTTTTGACTTAAAAATATAAAAAATTGCAAAAATTCCAGAAAATTTACGAGAATATTAGAAAAATATATAAAATCCAAAAACAATTTTTATTATGTATTTTATCTATATTTATTAGTATTTATATATATTACTTTATATTGTATATATAAAGCCTTATATTGCTATATATAGAATAGAAATAAAAAATATATAAAAATATAAAAAGGAAATATAAGAATAGAAAATTATAAATCAAATAGTAAAATATAATACATAAAAATGAAAAATATATAATCCAAAAATCCACAAAAAGATATATGTATATGCGTGATAAATCATATAGTTGTTAATAAATAACCATAGGCTACCTGTTTTTCTCTCTGTAGTTCGACCTCTACATGCTTACTAGCTATGCATTTTATGGTAGAGATAATAAATTTTAGGGATTTTATCAGTTGTGCCCCTCCGAGATATCGCAATATCAGTTATGCCCCTATCTTTTTGGTAATATAAGTTGTGCCCCCGACTTCTTGCCAATATTTCACTTGTGCCCCTCAGAGGGGCATAACTGATAAAAGATTTTTATCAGTTATGCCTCTCTGAGGGGCACAAGTGAAATATTGGCAAGAAGTCGGGGGCACAACTGATATTACCAAAAAGATAGGGGCATAACTGATATTGCGATATCTCAGAGGGGCACAACTGATAAAAACCCTAAATTTTAATTCTGTATTTTATTATTCATGACTTATGTATATTGTGGGTTAATTGCTAATCAATCAGAGTTTTTATTTGGGGTCGCTTCGATGACTGTGGGTTCGCCTTGTGGATTGATAAGACCTCTGTGAAAAGACGAGTTATCAGATGGCACCGTTTTCGAGGAGCAATGAGCGTAGCCTATTTTTGTCATTCGTATTTTTGTATAGTCATTTATTTTTGATTTATTGATGTGAATATTTTTGAATTATTGATTCATTTTCATTCATTAATTCTTTGTCTATAGCTCAATTGATTTAAGTTGATTAATTGTGCCAATACCATCTTTTTGTCACTTTGAAGCGAGGGCCCGCGACACAAGGACGAGTTTTTTAGGAGGTCGATGCAACCAAGCTTGGAGGAGGTTGGTCTTCTCTTTGTGACCAGCTGGATAGGGCATCAAGGAAGCAAGGGGAATGATTTAGCTTAGAGATGAGATTAAATTTCATTTATGTAATTATTGGAGAGAGAGAGAAAATTTTGGCATGTAGTAATTAACTTGGACTCTACTCTCCACAATGAGGTCCAGTGTCCTGGTATCTGTTCACCTGAGGGCCTCGTCGTAGTTTTCCAAGTTTTCTCGCCTTCTTTTAATTTGTTTTATGATGTTTTGAGTTTTCCACATTATTTTATTTTGTTTTGTGCGCATGAAGCCCCTAGACATAGGTTTCTTGACTCGGTAAATAGGTCCAAAAAATAATAAGAATGAATGTTCCTATAGACCTTTATGTTTGGATCTAGTCAAACTAATAATGTTAGTAATTTGGACTTGAGACCGCGTGCCGAGAGAATTCGTATACAGCGAGTGTAGGACCAGTTGCAGCGGGCACCGATCGGCATCAGAGACCGGATCTTGGTCTCATTTCTGAATGACTAACAACTGGTTCTTCACGATTAATAACAGCTACTATTTAGGGCGATTTTGTCAGTTGCACACTGCCTTGTAGAATAGCTTTAAAAATTCTTTTTTGCATACCGCATGGAGAGTCTAGGAAGCACTGTAAGTCCTCGAACTCAGCATGCATCATTAGATTCAATGGTGAAATTTACATCATTAGATCGACTTGCATGACTTTTTCTCTATCTCTCTCTGATTTTGAGCACCTATGACTTAAATGAAAATATACAAAAATGTTAGGCGCTTGTATGAAACTAGATTCAACAAAAAGTTAAAACCCAAAAAAATAAAACAAGGAGACTGCTAAATAAATGTCAACCTTAATTAAAATCCGTAATGGACTATCATTGTCTTGGGTTTATAAAGCCCTCACTATTTTCGGGTACCTTTGGAGGGGATCAAAACCCTTCTCATGAGCGAGTCATGACCCGCTAAGGATTAGAGCCAAAAACCCAATCTATAAATGTCTTGTGTATCACCCAGATTTCTGAAGTAATGGTGCTTCTATCGTACGTGACCGAGTAGGACCTTGTCAACGATGGTGTTCCCGCGTTGTGTGGAACATCGACATGGTCTGAAGTACTGAGTATAGGCCACGCCTTCACATATGTGTCTGTCTCATCAGTTTGCGTCCGAGTAGGTTCTTTCACACTCATGAGTTATTCCATTGTAAGCGAGAACCGAAGCAGCGGTTTCGCTTATCAGCTTCCTCTCTCCATTTCTTTGGCTGAGTAGGGATCCAGGAAGGGTTACAAGGAACTCAAAAAGTGCAAACTCGCCTATATGGTTAGCATGCTAAGGACTTGATAAAAGATATGCCTGAAAATAACAATTCTAAAACTGAAAAGATAATAAATAGCCGATGCTTCACGGCTTCACATGGTGTGAGTTTGTGAAACCAATTTTGTATTGTGTTTGCATGCATCTAAATTAAGGTTCAAAGAATAAAGTCCCGCGCATTTGCCTATATTTTGTCATATATATTCCTCTTGACCCCCGCTCACTTCGAGCCTTGCTACTATTTTTATTACCACTTTTCTTCCTCGCTGACCACTATATCTTTTATCCTACATCGATCTCCTTCTTTCTTTACGATGTCGATCATGGATCGCTTAGTCAGGACCCCGTCAACACCTACATCGATTCCATTGACTCGACTTCGTCAATAATTCGAGGCGATTCCGAGAACCTGATCCAGACCTTGCGGGTCGATCTCCAGACTCCTCATCTGCTATCCGTCCTTTTCAACCACCCAATAAAACAGGATTACCTTTATCCCACATTTTTCATTATGAATGAAAGTCGATTACAACCCACATCTTTCTCATTCACAAAACTTTGAAATCAACCCTACTTCCAGAACCATATTGGCAGCTGAGGATTAATTTGCAAGTGGTCTGATTGGAGGTTTTTCACATTGTAGATAGAAGACACTCCCAGTCTTGGATCCAAATACGAAATTCATCTCTTTGGACTCAGACCCTGAAATGGCTCCTCAAGAAAAGGGTAAGGGTCAGCAGCCACCTTCACGGCCAGATCAAGGACAGATGCTTGATCAGAATACGGTGAATGCTCAGTTGTTGTCATCTATCCAAGCCATTCAGCAGCAGCTGACAGAGCAAGCCCTAGCACAGACTGCGTTTCAGGACATGCTGAATGACGTCATGAATAGGCAAGCAGGAGGAGGAGGAGATAAACCAGTAGGAGGAGGATGAGGACCCCATGAGAACCATGATGAAGAAGAGAAGAACAAGGGAGGCCCAAACCCACACTAAAAGATACATATAACCCTGGAGACAGCCAGATGACCGAGTGGATCCTCATACCACCAGTGCATGCTCACGTGAAGCTGAAGCCTCAGTTCCTTGCTCTTCTCCCTTCTTTCCACAGGAACACCAAAGAAGAGCTGTACATTCACCTGCAACAATTTTTATGCATTTGCCATATGATAAATCTAAAAATTAGATTACGGCTTTTTTAGATGATAAAGGTGTTGGTGTAGAAAAGCCGCGAAGATACACTAAATATTTGTCCAGGTAAGTGTGCTTGGGTCAAACTCAAGAAGGCAGAATAGAAGCTTTTGATTTTTTCGGAGATGTTTTTGTAATTTTATTTTTATCTCTTCTTGAAATTATCAAAAGAAACACTTTTTGTTTAATTTTTATTTTTATTTTTTATTTGATTTTTAATCTTTTCAAATTTTTATTTAATTTTCATAAAGGCATATTTTCCAAGAAGATTTATTTATTATATAATAGGTGGATATATGTAGGTGATACTATATAATAAGTGTAACCGAGCAACGGGCTCGAACTAAACACGAAAACAAAACAAGACGAATGCGGTTTTCGATAAAATCAAAACCCGACGAAAACACGACAAAAGTTCACGAAAATTTAATACGAACTAGATGGAGTACTTGCATAACTACCCTAAAGAAATCGTCAAGAAACAAGGTCAAATGTGGTCCAAAGAACCCCTACAGCCCAGGGGCATAAGCATAAAAAAACTATTTAAATTGTTCTGCAGATAGGTCCTTCAGGGACTGTTTTGTAAAAAAATACAAATGTTTTACATTTAGGTCCCTGCAGAGGGACCTAAATGTAATTCTGAAAACTATCTGGAGCGGGAATGAATACTGGAAAGCTTTCTGGATTTAATATGTAATTTCCACACCGGTTTAGTTCGGACGGCTAGGATTAGAAGTTGCAGCCGCCGATCTGATGGTTCTGCTCTTGCCACGTGTCGCCAAACTGTGCGTCGCCCTGTTCGTGAGTCTGTTGGAGGGCTGACAAATGGGTCTTCTTCTCCGACTTTTCCCAAGCGAATGGCGGTGATCTGGGTGCTCCGGCGGGGCCAGAGGTGTGGCTCCTCCACCCCTCGAGCTCGCCCGCGGTAGGTGGCTGGCGGCGGCGACTCGAGGCGACGGCAGAGGCGCGAGGAAGATGACGGTCCGGTGTAGTATCGTCTGAAGGTCAGATGGTCATGCCATCTTTGGATGCGATTTCCGTGATGCTCGAAGGCTTCCAATCTGGAGAGATGGCTCCTGATGGAAGTTTGATCTGCAAATAAAAGATATACGTGCTCGATTCACGAGGAATCGGCCTATGGTTTAAAGGTTGCAAGATCAAACATGGATAAAAAAGTTGGTTTCCAGATTTATTGAATCCAGGCGTGAAAATGGCGGTGAAATGCTGCGCGATTCAAAAAAGATTTGAAATGATATGAAAGTGGAAATCGATTGGGCGTCTAACCTAGAGGATTAATCTACCTAATCTCACGATTAACCATGCTAATCATGGCTCGACTATCGAGAAAGAAATCTGAGAAGATGGAGGGATAGGTCTGGGGAGAGTCAAGGTATATTACCTGGACTGAACGCTCGACGGACGACCTTTGGCCGGAGCGAAACGAGGCTTGAAGCGGCGATGCAAGGAAGAGCACCTCCTTGGAACCTCCTCCGATGGCTCCTCCTCCACGCGAGCTGGTCGTCGAGCGTTGTCACCACTGGGACGAGGTCGAGCAAGGCTTGGAAGGTAGAGAGTCGAACAACTGGAGCAGAGCTTCAGGTTGTTGGGGTGTTAGGTTGTAATAGCGGATCTTTGGGGCTATAAATAGATGAGATTCATGGGTTCCAAGTTAAGATCGAATTGCTGGCGATGGAGATAGTTCTTGGATGAAGAGATCCAATGGATTAGATCACCTGGAGGGGCTAAAGGATGCACGAGAAAAATAGGTCAAGTCGGCCGGTTGGGCAGTCTGGCAGAACTGATTCTTGAGGAAGACAACCCAGGTGCTGACAAGTGTCAGCACCTGGTTGGCCAGAAGCTGACAATTCAATATAAATACGATATTAAATAATAAATAACTTTATTTTAAATAGTTATAAATACAAGAAATGTAAATAAATTAATTTTCTAATTTAAGGAATAAATACTTTTTATAAATAATAAATATTATTCAAAAATATAAATATTATATTAATAAATATGTATTTATAAATAGGTTTTAGATTTTTAATTTAAATAAATAAATAATTAAAAATTAATTTTATATTTTCGTAATTATTAGAACAATAAATAAGGCTTGTGGAAATTATTATGGATTTTAATAAGTTAGTTTACATATTTTAATAAAAAGAGGTATAGGTTATCTATTTCATTTATACCTATAATTTAGGGTTTTGATTTTATTAAAATAATAAATAAGCTCCAAAAAATATGAAATAAAATTAGGGTGAAAAATACAAGATCATGAAATAATTTAAAAATTATAAAATTAAGAAAACTATAAATAAGGTGTGTTATATAAAATAAATAACTCAGAAACCCCGTTGTCTTTTGGTCCCAAAACCGACTTTTTGCAAACAGACTCCGAATTCGATGAAGCCACCTTTATTAATTAGAGAATATTATTTTATGAACATTAAAGGTGAGTAGAGTGAAATTGGAGTTCGTATGAAGAAGTTATGATGTTCGGAAGTTGAGATTTTGGAAATTCACAGGTTGGGTTTCTTGGTATATATACATGGTAATATTTTTACCTTATTTTTATATTTTTATATACATTTTTAATAATAATTAGGAAAAGAGTTTGGTGAAAAATATGTACATATGAATTAATTAAAATTCATTGATTTTTTGTATTTATTTGATAAATAGTGGGAAGTGTATGGAATGTGTATTAATATATTTTTTAGGGTTTTCTTTCCTTATCTCCCCCTACTTTTGATTATCGACCAATCCATGCTGACTTGGTCTCGGGGGTTAGGCTATAAATATACCTTACAATTATATTTATATTTTAAGTCATATTGTACATATTTACATATATCCAATTTGCCTTTTTTCTTTTCTTGTTCTTTATTTATTTACATGATTTTGATGGTTAAAAGTGGCTTTTTATTCATGAATGAGGATTTATTAAAAGATGGAAATTAATGAATATTTACATGCATTTGTTAAAGGTTTTAAGACAAAATGCGACAGAAAAGTTAATGAATCATGGATTCATCACTGTACTACACACTACCCCAAAATTCTGTTGGATGTAGTGAAGATGATGGTGTTCCCCTTCAGTCTACAAGACAAGGCCCTATATTGGGTCAATCATTTGGGAAAGGTCGTGACGACATTGAAGGAGCTGAAGTCCGCTTTCTGGCATAAGTTTTATCCTCGGTCAGCTCAACCAGATGCGAGCCAGAATTAACAACTTCTCATAGGGGGCACATGAGAGCATTCACGAAGCCTGGGAGAGATTCACAAATCTGCAAGAGAAAAGCCCCCACCATGAAATTCCCAAGGCCAGCTTGGTCCAACACTTCTTCGGGGGCCTGAATGTAGAAAGCCAACGACTTGTTGACGCAGCTTGTAGGGGATCACATTTCAACAAGGATGAAGATGTGGTCTGGCAGATTTTTGAGGAAATGGCCCAAGGAGAGGATGCCCTCTCTTCATCCAAAGCATATCTGAAGCAACCATAGATCCTCCAGAAGCAAGTCCAAATGCCTGCGTCCCGTGAGGCGGAGAGAGATGAGATCTCCAACCTCAACATCATCGAGGGCCATCTCTTGAAAGTTGATATCATTGAGAAGTGATCAAAGGAACTCAAGTTCTCACTGTGATCGAAGAAAGGACACAGAATCTCGACAAGCTGGACTAGATCACAAAGCAACTGGAGCTACTAGTGGGCACCAGCAGTTCAGTTCAGTCGACGATACCATCTACCAAAGCTCCAACTGAGAAGAAGGATGTGCCATCACTATGATCGAATCTGCTGAGCACGTGATAGTTTGCACTCGTTGTAGTATGTGTACTTAGCGAATCAGTCAGAACCGAGAAAAGGTCTCGGTGAAGAGTGTCTAGGCTTGAATTTATATCCCGAGCAAGTCCGGGATTGAACACATGGAGGCAAAGGAACAAGTTCCGGTTAATTCAGAATAATTACGTCTAGGTTTTCAAATGGTATTTTTTAAAGCAAAAAAAATGAAAATGCAAATGCGGGTAGATCAAGTTAATAAGAAAGCCTATAACTTAGCTAAATTAAAATTAATATGAAATAAGTCCAATTTAGCTAAATTATATTTTCCTACAAACCTAATCTAGTTATGAACGCAAAACATATTTTTTTAGAATTTTATATATTAAAATGCAACAATGAAAAATACACACTTTCTGGGTTTTTTTGTAATTTCTCACAAAAAGAATGCAAAAATTATGAAAATTTTATATAAATATAAACATAACGCAAAGAGGCTACAGATTTTTTTGGAATTTTTCGAGAAAATTATGAATTTTTTATGGATTTTTTAATGAAAACAGAGTGATAGTGAGTAATTAATTTCTAATATATCCATAATGTCAAATTATCCAAAGAGTGAATTATCTCACATAAGAATTTTAACATGCAATACAAGAAAGTTGAAATTTCGCAAAAATATATCGGTAGCTTTAAATTAAAAATCAATTACGAAAATCATTCTACAATTTATTTATGGTACATGACAACTCCAATTATGATAAAATTTGGATTGTAATTAAATCACATTTCAAGGCATCATTTACGATTTTTGTGAAATTTGTAGATCAACTGTGAGTCAAGTATGAATTTAATACCTCAAAATGGGTAAAATATTTAATATTTCACTTAAACAATTTTAATTAATTCACCAAATCTTAAAAAAATACATATAAATAGCCAAATGATAGGTAATTAGTTTTTCAACATCATGACATTTTTCATTAAATACAATGGTGCTAAAAATATGTCCAAATAAACGTGCAAATGTAGGGGTATCTGTGCAATTTCAGAAATGAAAACGACAATTCAAACCTATGCACATGGGCACTTTTGGAATTAAAGAAACATACATGACAAAACATGCAATTTTTACAAAATTTAAAAAAATAAAAAAGAAGAGACCTTCATCCCCTTCGTATGCAGGTGGCTAGGGCACGAGGGGGCGGTGGGGCGGTGCAACCGTTGCTGCTGCGTCCTTGTATTTTTTTAATTTTTTGATTTTTTTGTGATGTTTTTTTATTAATTTTGTATTTTTTGTTAATTTTCTTAAACATGTAATAACTATGTATAGTTAAAAAAGAGGAAAAAAGTGGTAGAGGGGAATGATGAAGAAGATGTAGATGGTGGTGATGGTGATGATATGATGTGAAAATGAGGATGATATAGTGATGATTGGGATGATGAAAATGATATGATGATGAGACAACAAGGAAACAAAATATTAGATAAAATAAAATAACAAGAGAAATGAGAGGAAATACTAACCTGAATTTCACCAGATTTGCGGAGCAGCTACGCTAGACTCCTATCATTGCCTCAATCTGATTGATGATATAAAAATCAGAGAAGCAATGCGAGCTCGATGGGGAACTCGTGACGTGGGAACGATGGTCGCTGCGGATCTCTCCGGAAGGAGGTCGTCGCTTGAGGAAGATGATAAGCTGCTGTCACCGACACCACATTCTAAGCTCTTTCCTATTTCTATAAGAAGGCAGATGTAGAAAAATAAGGATGGGGAGATGAATAAAAAGAGAGTAAAAAGGGAGGTTAGAAAGGTGGTGGAGTTGAATTGGAAGTTAGATTATTGGTGGAGTTGAATGGAGGTTAAATGAAGAATATGGGGTGGGATGGAAGTTGGTGGTAAAATGAAAAGAAGAGGGAAGTTAGTGTAGAGAAAGGGAAAAAAGGAAATAAAAGAGAAAAAAGTTGGCTACTAAAATACAATAAAATAAAAAGAAGAAAAAGAGTGGATAATTTACAAAAGTAAGCCCACAATATGTATATTTTTTACTTTTCTAATTTATTTTTTGTATTTTTAAGAAAAGATATTTACAACGTAAAAATAAAATAAAACACTAGAAATAAAATACAACATAAAAACGATTTTTCCTATTTTTAGTGACTAAGGAAAAAATAAAAAAAAATAAAGAAAGAATGAATATTTACCTAATATACAATGTACATCTAGGTCCCAAAATGCAAATTTTGCAAACGAGCTCCGATTTTAATGAAACCACTTTCATTGGATATATAATTTTCTAACTTGAACTTGGTGAATTTGGAGTTCATACGGAGTGGGAATTTGGCCGAGAAGTTGGACTTTACGGCCTTTTATCTTTGGGATCAAGGATTATTTATTTGAGGTATAATTTATTTTATATTTTTGTATTTTATACATATTTTTATATTCTAGTCAGAGAAAGAATTAGCCAAAAAGGAGTTGAAATGAAATTATTAAAAATACATCAAGTTTTGAGCTACTTATAGGTAAAAAACTTCTTTATTTTGCAGTTTTTTATTGTTAATTTATTTTGTACAATATAAAATATAATAATTAGAGTATTTTATTTACAAGAGTCATTTTATTAATTAATTTATTTTATAGACATTTATTTGAGATTTTACTCAAGGATTTTGCTAAGATCAATATATTGAGATGATGAATCGTGGATTCATCACCCCCATATACTTAAACTTTGTTAGTCCTCAAGCAAATAAAGAATGAATAAGTTGGATTAACCCCTAACTGTGCAAGTGAATACAATACTTGATACTTTCAAGAACTCTCGGTTTTGGAGATCCTAAAATTCTAAGCTGAATCAAGCTCTAGCCAAAAGATATCAAATTTCGCTGATCATCAGACTCTCTCTGTATACATATATAATAGGGATATGACATTAAGTGTGGACCGCAGTTACAAGAGTGAGTCACAACTTCACCCAAGGTTCCCAGTCCAAGAGATCTCCTAAGAACTCGATCCTCAACACTAGGGAATAAACCATTTCTTGCATCCAATCCACCGTCTCTTTAGTTGTCAGACTTAAAAGTGTAGATGGAAGGCCAGTTAATGGAGGGCATAGGAATGTGTCATTTCTTCTCTCCCTCTCATTGGAACAAGGATCCTCTCGAGTGCCTTATTAACTCAACACATGTAATTTTTTGGTTGTTGATCAGTGTGTCTGTCAAGAGAAGTTGGAGTTGTCTGCACTTGTTTTCCTGAGAGTACACCGAGGTGTGATTTTTTTGAGTATCTAATATACCTTCTACACCCAGACTTGAAGCATTTACGATGCAGAACCCTTTTTTGGTGCAAGCCCAACTCCTTGTCCTAAATAATCGTGGTCCAAATGGACACTTTGAAATGGTTCGGAGTGCTCGCCTCTGGTGGAAGCTCTTTGATATTTGACTTGTAGGATGAGAGCTTTTTCAACATTTGTATTTCTTTGTATTATTTTTTGGCTAGCTCTACTGCTTTTACCAGGAGTTGGCGCACACTAATCAACAATTTTTTATATTTTATCACATTCTGGTACTTAGGTAAATGTCAAGAGATTAGTATAAGAACCATGTTCTCATACTGGCTAAAAATGTTGACACTCAGGTTTCATGAAGCCTTCATTGATTTTATCCCATCCTCGAGCATCTTTAAATAAAATCCAAACTCATATCCCTCATCCCAGTAGCTTAAGTGAAATTTAAACTCATCTCATCATAACTGCAGTCGTGTATGTGAGGTGTTGATCATATTCTTACGGTAGAGACTAAGCATGCAAAATAGCACACAAATCTTTCAAACTAGGGAAATGTGAACAATTAAGTCAAAGACCCTAATGACTAAGGATGGTTAACTCAAAATCTCAAGACCTCGTAAACCAAGTTTTCTTGAACTTCACTAGTCTTGTGTGAATGTGAAAGTGTCTGGGACTAAACCAACTCATTAGATAGTTTTTTTGTATTTTGATTTTGTGATTTTTTTGAAAGGAAAGGAAAAGAAGGAAGATTTTTTTTGGAAAATGATTTTTGTTTTTTTTCAAAAGTTTTTTTAAAGAAAAGTAAAAAAGAAAGGACACATATTTTTTTGAAAAGGATTTTTTTGTTTTGAAAAGGAGGAATTTTTTTTTGAAAAGTTTTTTGTGATTTTTTTTCAAAAAAGAGAATTTTTTAAAAATATTTTTTTTCAAAAAGTGTTTTTATTATTTTAAAAAGGAGAGTTTTTATTTTTTTTGAGATGGTTTTTTGTTATACCTCTTATTTACAACAATTTACCCATAACCCCTTATGTTAATTACAAATAAGTCAAAGCACGAGCTATAGGTAAAGTATATATATAATATATACAAACCCCCCTATACTTAGCATGTGTTATGTCCTCATGGCACTAGGTGACAAAAAGCCATAGCTCGTACTAAGCATAACTGGGTAAAAAGAATAGAAGAGAAGAAGAATATAAGAACGTGGGAGAATGCACATCGAGCATCAGCCCCACTATACTTAGGCTCTGGTTAGGCTAAGTATCGAAGAGAATACAAGATTGGGTGACCGATGAGGGTGGTAAATAATATACAAAAAGAAAATAAAAAGAAGAGATGGAGAAACTGGGGTCACTCACCCCATATACTTAGGATCTTGTCATCCTAAGTATAGCCACAAAATAAAAATGATACGAAACTGAGGCGCGTGATGAGAATCATAGGGGAGGGAGGGAAATAAAAGAAAAAACACTATATAAGGAGGAATGAGAATATACAAGGATCAAGATGGTTTGTGAGGGACCTTCTTGCGGGAGCGAGAGGGTGGGTAGTATACACGTGTCACTGTTAGAATCGTCCTCAGAAGAATAATAGTGAGGTGTAGGGAACATCCAACGAGGGTCAACACACGACTGCTTGCTCAAATATGGCTTTAGAATATCCGAACTAAGCTCCCTCATATAGATCACCTCATCCGGACCTGAAGAGGACTCCTCAGAAAGTTCCTTCTCTGGTATGTCGAAGGAAACTTTCTTAGCCAGTATTCTTGAACTTGAAGCATCAAGAGGAAGAGGAGATTGATACATGTTGAGGAGTTCGGAGGAACATCTCAAGGAATCAATCCCTGTCTTCTTCTTATCATATGACCGAGTAGAGGATGGAGCAACCGATTTATCGAGATTGGTCAATTTGGTCCCAGTTGTCACTTTAGGTGTAGGTCATGGATGTGGTGTGTGTGAGGTACTGACTTGAGGTTCATCATCACATGAGTCACCATATGCATTGTAATACTCCTACAAGGTCAGCATACGTCTCTGGTATGGCACAATGTTCTCAATTGGATTGACATTTATCGGCTCATGTGTCGGATCATCTAAAAAAGTCAAGGAAATCGGAAATGATCATGTCCAACTCAAGGGAAGCTTCTGGTTGTGAGTCATCTCTAGAAGTCGTCACGGTAGTGGTGATGCAAGCAGTGATTAGTGTGGAGGTGTAGGGAATCTCTGAACCAATGGTCGTATGTACAGTCCGTATCTCATATGTAGTAGAGAGACGAGACTCAACTGTCTCTCGGAGGTCACGACTATCTGCGACTTTATCTGTTACCTTAAAATATCGTGTGTCCTCAAAGATGGGGTGAGGTCGGAGTGCTCCCAATGCAGTGAAATCAATCTCCCGAGTCTTGCAATCTATAGTTGCCTTAGGAAGGCTAAGAACAAATTCCCGAGAATGATCGAAGACTGGGTGATCTCTCCTCAGTGCTCAATGTCAATGATCGTGAAGTCTACCTGCAATAGAGCGCCTTGGAAAGTAATGATGACTGAAATGGTTCTTCTCGACCATTTAATGGACAGATTAGCCAACTGAACGATCTCTCTTGACTTCTTGGCAGATCCGAGTTTGACTTGGCAAATACGGAGGTCAGAAGGATATTAATCGGTGAGTCATCATCGATTCTTGCATGGGTGAAAGTGGTATCTTTGATTTCACAATCAAACCTAGGCAACCGCTTCACTCTGCGGCTCTTGGTTTTTCTAAATATCACCAAAGAGGTGGCTATAGACACTACATGTTTCTCAGTCCTTATCCTCTTATTGCCGACCTTTTAGGCATCAATTTACTTCTCACAAATCTTTTAAGGTTGGGAAAGTATTCAATGCCCATTATTAAGGGAAGCTAAAAAATCAACTCTCTATCAAATGCTTCCCTAACTGCAGGATCCAATTTTTTTAGATCTTTTCCTTTTTCAATTTTATGGTATTTTCTAATTTTTCCATTTTTTTGGTCTTTTTGATAGGTGAAAGTGGAATAGGAGAATGTACTGTTGATCGGGATCTTCGAGGATTGGTAATTATTAATGAATATGAAGTCATTGTTATCCCCAAAAAAATCCTGCGACAAACAAACGAATTTATTTCTCTCTCACAACAAAATTAACTAAAAGTGAATAATGAAGCAAGAGAAATTTTTTGCTACTTATTTACCTGTATACCGGACAGGATCAAACTCAGGGAGTCTACAATTCTTGAGGGTTATTCAAATAATCGATGAAAAATCAATTACGAGAAAAAAATAGGATTCCTAAAGGCATACTATCCTTGGTTTTTATTGATTTTTTATCTTTTAATTATTATTATTTTTTTATTTTATGATTTTCAAATTTTTAGTGATTTTAATTTTGCAATTTTTTTATTTCAAATAAAGAACTATATGCACGAGATAAGAAAGAAGCACACAAAACTCTTTTTGTATTTTTCAATTATATCAAAAATGCTCAGAAAATACCAGAGATTTTTTTGTGTTTTAAATATTTTGAAATATTTTTGGAAATTTTGGTAGAATTTTCATATATTTTTTTTTATTTTTTGTAAAAATCGAACAGTGACAAAAATGAGAAACAGTGCACAACCTGGAGTAATTTGCAACTGAAAAATATCTTTGGTGCCAAAATCTCCTGGCAATTATTTTTATGAGGAAATATATGCAAATATCTGCAAATCAGAAACTAAAATCATGATTTTCGGATATTTTTTAGAATTTGTTTGATTTTTATAAGTTTTTTGATGTTTTTCAATTGTTTTGTATTTTAAAAAGAATTAATGTGTGAATTTAAAAAGAATTAATGCGTGAAATTAGGATAGAAATTAAAAGGCAATATAATAAAACTAATCTATTTTTTTGAAAATTTTAGAGCACTATAAAATTTTTATGAATTTTTGAATTTCAGAAAGTGAAAAAGACATTGTTTTTAATTTTTTAGTAATATTAAATGATGATAAATGTAATGAAAAATTTATGCTAGAAAGATAAGCACATCAGGAGCATAGCATGATTTTTGTGAATTTTATTGACCAAAGAAAATATTTATTTCAATAAGAAAAGCAAACAAATGAAGGTCAGGAATTAAGGGACTGAATTGCAAATGTTAGAAGTTTTTACATGAAATAATAATAAAAATAAAACTCAAGATGGAAAATGAAATTTACCCAGGAGGGCATGCGTGAAGCACGTGATAGCTTGACGGCGGGGATCTTTGCAAAATATTCTGAAATTTCGGGGGCGAATGCAATTTACCCAATTGTAAACGTGCAATGCACGTGCTTGATTTTGGCAGGGGCTTTTCTGTAAATTTGAGAACATCCAAGGGTGTGACTATAATTTTTCCAAATTTGTATTGAAAACCATAAGGTTCTCTTTTCTTGCTCATCGTTCTTCTTCATGGTGGCCCAAGGGGGCATTGCCCTTGTTCTGCAAAGTGGAGGCACATGGGGCTACGCAGCCCCTCCCTTATTCTCCCGCAAGGATCGGCATAACCTGCGGCAGGCTGTGGCGATCTTCAATAGTCGGGCGGATGAGATGGGCGACAGGTCTGAATGACACCAGAGGCAATAGGCGGCTGGGTGGGAACATCAGCGAGTGCGGGGGAAGATGGATTTGCCAGCACGTTGGTGGCGCAGCCCCCAGGCGGAGGTCAGTTGTATGCAGTAGGCGGCGGAGGGGGCGACGCTACCACGATGGCAGCGCAGTTCCTTGCGGTTGCGGAGGGCTTCGGTTGGTGGTAGGCCGATCCTAGGAGGCTCAGCGGATACGGCTTTGCTCCACAAAATGGTGGCGTGACCTCCAAGCGGTGGTCAGAGACGGGTGGAGAAGGGCGGCAGAGGCGTCAGGATAAGCGGCTGTGGACCTGATTGCGGCGGGGTCCAGACGGCCAAGCGGGAGCAGTGCCACCCTTTTTTTTTAATTTTTTATTTTCAATTGTAAACATTAATTAGATTTTTTTTATTTTTTTAAATCTGAAATAGAGAAATTAAAAATAGAAAAAAATAGTTTTTATTTTTATTTATTTTTTAGATGATCCTGCAAAACAAATGTTAGAGAGAAATAAAACATTTTTTTTAATTTTTTATTTATAAACAAATGAGGATGCGAGCACGACGGCTCGACCCAAAATCAAAATGGATTGTGTGAGTGGATGTGGATCCTTGCGATATGTAAGATGGATCCGAGTCCCCGACCACCGTACGTGATCGGAGGTAAGAGATCGTGCGAGGTAGAAAAGAACGCGTAGAGATCGAGAAAGTGAGATGAAAAATCAGGATCGAAGATGACTCGAAATCGTGATGGAATCTACGGATTAGATAAAAAAATGACGACAAAATAAAGAGGCGAAAAATTAAACTAAGGTTAATCTAGATGAAAAAAAATGAGAAGAAATTGATGGATCTCACCTTAGGAGCGGAAAAGATCTTGATCACCTCGACGAAGGCCGATGCGCTGTCACCGGACGACTCAGATGCTAGGCACACTTCTACAACAAGAAGACTCTCAGAGATCATACTCCTCTCACCAAAGATTGATCTAGTTGGAATGAAAGAGAATGAGCCATATAAATAGAAAAGATAGTGGAGTTTGATTTTTTTTTTTGAAATTTTGAATGAAGATAAGAGATAAGAGAGAAAAATAAACGAGATAAAGATAAAGAGAGATATTAGTGTTAAAAATATTTATAAAAATTATCTATTTTTTTGTATTTTCGTCACTTTATTTATTTGAAAAATAAATGTGAATTTTTTTATTTTTTGTGTTAGTTAACAAAATTAACTATATACATATGCTATATACATATATGACATTATATACATGGGTAAATAAGCAAATTAGTTTTTTATTTTTAAATTTTTTTTCTTTTATTTTTAATTTTTATTTATTTTTATTTTAAATATTTTGTAAAAATATTTACAAATATTTACAAAATATAATATGTACAAATACATGGGAAAATTGCACAAACCACCCCAGAAAACCAACTTTTCAACCGTAACTCTAACAATTATAAAATCATAGCCATTTTAAAGATAATTTAATTTAGATAACAATGGAGGTGGGTTTGGTTCAATTTGAGTTCATATGGAGCAGGAATTTGTCATTCAATTATCACATAATGGCTTTTTCCAAGTGTGGTTGCTTTTATTCTGTATAAGATTTGATCGTGAAATTATTTTTATTATTTAGGACACATTTTTATTTACAACTTTTGTTTTGAAAATTATTTTGTTTGAGTTCAATTTATATACAAATAAAATAGTGTAGTATACAAATATACACATCACACAATTTTTTTGAATATTTAGATTATGGACCCTATCTCCCTGTACATTATTCTTGGTCGATCAGGTCAAGTCTTGACCTTTTCTCGGGGTTCAGGTCAGCCTGTATCTATTACATATATACATTCTTCGTTTTTTTATTTTATTTTCTTTTTTTACTTAGTTTCTTTATTTATTTATTTTAGGTTAAAATGGTAAGAAGTGTACAATATTCACACACATATGCAAGTTAGTGAGAATATGGAGTTAGTGTTATATACATGTATTTTATAAGGGATTTTAAACTAAAATAAATGAATAAAGATGACAAATTGCAGATTCATCATTCCCCTATGCTTTACCTTTGCTAGTCCCTTAGTGATGAATATGTGATTCATCACTCTAAAAGTTGAAAATAGAGCCTTGTTCTCGAGTAATTAGATGCATTTCATCACCTATATTTCATAATTAACATTAATGCATGCATAGATAATACCAACATTTTAGCATTCACATCTGCATTAAATAAGAAGCCAAATTCACTTGTAAAAATCACCTATTTGTATGTATTTTATACTAACTCCAAACTCCAAAAATTCTACTCTATACTGTATATAAAACTAACACTAATACAAGAAAAATACCAAAGAAATGCTAACTTGTAAATTTTACCAATAAAACCCGAGTCCAAGTATGAGACCATGAACCTTAAAATGCACATATCTCTCTCATATAACTTCCGATTTAGGCCTACTCACTTTTAAATAAATATACATTCAGACCTTCAAAACAAGACTAATTTCATTAAAATCGGAGCTCATATGCAAAACGTGGGTTTTGGGCCCTCATTGTATATTGTATGTATTTGTATTTGAACCCTTGTATTTTATCACTTCATTTGACTTCGTTTCCATTTTTGCTCAACATGAAACTTGTAGATCTCATCGAGATCTACCACTTTCATGTTTTGAGTTTTTCCAAATTCGATCATTTTCTCCCTCATTTCTCCATTTCGTTTTCACAATAATTTGATTGGGCCACGTGGCGCCTTCTAGTTGCGCCACACGACCCATCTATCCGCTCGCCACGCACCCCTTTTTCCTGGCCGTCCGATCATCTCCATGCGCTTCAGATCGCAGCCATTCATTGTCGCTTCAATCGCTGCCCTTGGATCAGATCTCAGATTGCATCTGAGCCGCCCTATAGTGCCCTCACCTCCTTCCTCCACGTGGCTCCATCATCGCCCTCCATCTCTTCTCCAGATACCTCCATCTTGGTCGTTCCTTCCGCATCTGACATCGACCATTTGATCATGTCCTAGATGTAATCTCCACCGTTCGCCAGCGCCACACCCACATCCCGCTACATGGCGCATCCATCACCCTTTGATCACACCGCCTTGATCTAATCCTAGCCGCTTCTTCGCACCAGTATCGTGGATGTTGGATCGCGAAATCCAACAGCCAAGACACCGTCTCCTACCTTGCTCTTCCCGCTGGCCCACGTCGCCCACCTCGTAAACTATCTCTGCCCCTTTCCATTTCCGTCGCTTCTCCAACCACTATCACCACTTCCCAACGAGCCCACGTCCAACACCCCAATTCCACCACCCTCGCAGAGTCCACTATCTCCATGATCCCCTACATGTCGCTCCACAATTCCCATGCAAACCACCTCCACCATCATTAGACCACCACTTTCCCTCCTTAAATACTCCGCCTCCGACCATCGTCATCCCAATCAACCCTTGCGTGAGAGTTTTTAGAGCTCGAGTCCTCCTATGTGTGACAGGGATTAGGCTAGAAAATGAGTGACGACAGAGATCCTCTCCGACGAGATCCACGGCGTCCCTTCGCCGTGTAGCAGCTCCTCCACCGAGATGCTCGAGCACCTGCCGACCCTAGAGAGAAGACCGTCGACTCCATTTCGAGTGCCAATTCTCAGGTAGATTCACCCATCTCCCTCTCCTATCTTCACGTTCTTCCACTTCGAATTTCTCCTAATTTATTAGTATTCTGCGCTTGACATCACCACCCACCGGCCATCGATCGAGCTCTGTCTCAGAGCTCCCATCTTCGCGCAACCCTCTGTTCATCTCCACGATCTATTGAGACACCTCCGACCACTGCTCTGCCGATCACGGCGAAGCAACACGTCGGCAACCACTCACTCCGTACTACAAGGCCTCCACCACCCCTGACTTCTCCATGCGAGCACTTGCACGCCTCGGCTACATTTCTAACCTTGCAGGTACCATTTTTGTCATTGGTTGGATGCTCGCCGGACTCCTACGTGTCGACCACCCCCGCTTCTTCCAAGACGTCCGGCCACTCCACCCAGCTTCCACGACCACAACCAACCACTCAGGAACCCCCAAGCATCTTCACCGAGCACGGTAGAAGGCGGCCGAGCTGACAGTCCTTCGCAAGAGCTCAGCTAAGCCCACCGTAGGAGGCTGCGGCACGGAGGAACTCGAAGCACAATTGCTATCCGATCATCTTGATCGAACGGTCCTTGGTGCTCCACGTCGCCCTCTCCTGGAGTCATCGTTTGCGATCTGACGGACCTCAGGAAGACACATCACCCGCTCCAGCCACCGTTTCATCTTTGCGATCTAACGGTCCAAGGTGCACCACGTCTTCAGCTCTGAGCCTCTTCCCCGCCCCTTAGGCTCGGAGTATCTGAACGTCATCCGAAGCACATCCGAGCCTGCAGAAGACCTGAAGCAGCATCCGAGCCTCTGAAGCCGTCCGAGCCTAGATCTACCAAGTTTTCAAAATTGCACTTCAGTCCCTACCGGGCGCATCACGTGAGGAGCACGTGTTCCGTGGAGAATTTGCACGCAAACCCTCTGCATTATAGGTAATTGCATTTTAGTCCATATATGCACGTTTCTGATTTAATCAATTTTATTCCTATTTGCATTTACACCCCTGTGTTTGCAAATTTATGTAAGCACTCACTTAGCATCATTTTATAATTCCAAAAATTTCATGTTGTAGAGAAACTTGTGCTCTATCATTATGAAGACTTGATACATTTTTTAGAGCTTCAAGGAATTTAATAAAATTCTTTTTGTGGAAATTTACATAGTTTGCCACTGTGTGCCTTTAATTCCATATTAAATTATTTGTTGCTCCAAAAATCACCAAACAACCACAATATATCTAGTTTAAGTAATTTTACTTTGTGCCCAAAAATCACATCACTTGCATGCATAACGAGGTCTTAATAAATTAATAGGTGTTTTAAGTAATTGATTTTTAATAGTTCCAATATTCATCATTTTTTAGGTTTAATAATTTTCTTGGATTCATCTCACATAGAAGTATCTAGGTAAAGTTTTGTAACTGAAAATGATGTATTTTGGTATTTATTAAAATTAATTTTGCAAAAACTACCCTGCAATCATTTTAAATTCGTATTTAATTTATTTAGAGTCTAAAACTCCAAAAAATGCAATAGCTTAATTTCATTGCATTTCATATTATGGCCAAGTTTCATCATTTTTGGACTTAATTTGACTATACTTCAAACTTTAACTTCGAATTTGGCTTGAATTGCATCGCATTTTATTGATTGCATAAAAAAATACAAAATTATTCTCCTGAAAATCTGAACATCGAAATTGACTTTAAATTAATCTAAGGAAAAAGCTGCCTCCCCGAGTTCGACCTTGGGCTTGCCCAAGTAAAATAAAAAAATTACCGCTTCTGTTTAATTTTACTTTAATCTAAGTGGTTTTAATTTGTATGTTTTTACCCAACTACAATGAATGCACATAATTAAAATTTAATCGTTAGTTCGGTTGAATTTTTTAGGGTAACCACTTGCTCAATCGAATGACGCCGTTGTCGGGGAGGCACAGCTTAGGTTAATTTCTATAAAATTTGGATTTTAGGTTTTCTATCCCCGGGTAGTATGATTCCCGGTTTTGTTCTTGTGAATATTTTTCTGTCCAATTTTTATTTGTTTATTTTTGTGTCATCCTTTTTCTAAACAGCATTTATTTTAGTGCGAGGAATAGGAGGAGTCAAAGGCGCTTCACCAAGTGAGCTGAATAACCAATACTAAAATAAATTGAGTGGTTTTTGAGAGGACTTGTAAAAAAGTTTTTTTTTTTGCATTTTCATTTCCAGCTGTTCCCGTTTGGGTTCTCGCGCATGTAATTCATAATAAAACGAGTCCCAACGTGCTGTGTGGTTTCTTAACGTAGGATAAGACCTGCACTTGCGGCTCTTAGATCTCTCTTAGGGCTGTTTGTGCTCGTAATATCTAGGACCACACTTCACCACCAAAAGACACACTTAGACCACATGACTTTAGCCAAATTTAACTTGTTCTTCACTCGCTAATAGAACTGCTTGTTTAGAAGCGACTTTTTCGCTTGCATCCATATAGTGTGAAATTTCAATTCTTTTTTGTATCCCGCATGTAGAGCGCGAGGATCATTGTAAGTCTTTTAAACTTGGCATACATCATTGCTTTATCATGCGTCGGCTTTTCTCGACTCCTTCTCCCTTGGTTTTTTAACTTAGGATTAAAATAAATTGGGACTAGACGATAGACGTGCCTTGTGTGTGGACTAATCAAGTGGTCACCTAACTTAAAATCGGACTGCTAAACCTAAAAAATAAAATAAAATCAGAAATTCTGTTTGCGTGAGAATAACCCTGACCTTGATTTCATGCTGAGTGAGGGTACAGGTTTGTGTGCACACCCTAAGGTAGAGCCAAAATCCCCGCCTTTTATATCACGTACCCCGATCTGAGCAAATATCGCATGCTGAATTATGGGTTCAACTGACTAGCGCCACGTAGCCTCCGCCTACTCCGGTAGGTAGATAGGGGTGAAATTGCGGTGCACCGTGACAAGTTGCTAGTAGCCTCTGCCTTCTCCGGCAGGTAGATAGGGGCAAAGTTAAAGCCTTGTCAGCCTCTGCCTACTTCGGTATGTAGATAGGGGCAGGTCCTTGAACTCTCGGCTAGGGATAGGAGCGAAGAAAGCAAGGGCCTTGGTATCTTAGGAGACAGGTTAAACATGGGAGACGCATCCGGCTTTGAGCCGACTCTCCTATAGGTCGCGTAATCATTGCTATTGGTATGAAAAATCACACTTAAAATCAACCAGACTAATCGAACTCGGTTTCGGGTCCTTCACCGTGTTGAGCGTGAAAATCAAGATTTGTGATTCATTTGCTTGCTTCAGGTATGAGTAAAATCCTATCTTTACACACTTATACTCCCAACTCTTCTTCCGGCCAACAAAGATGACTCATTGGGGGATATCTACTCACACTTTGCAAATCTCTCCTTGAACCCCTCACGAAGTTCATCTTCATCGTCTCAAGCGCAACATGGGCCAACCCGATCTCATGACCCTCTTGAGTTTGGGATCCATCACTCTCAAGGTGGTTACCCTCAAACCATCCCTTTTCTCTCCTCTCATCTCACCGAGGAAAACCATCGCCTCAGTGAGAATGTATTTATTAATACATCCTCTAACTTAGACCAAATTCTTTACCTAGTAGAAGAGGACGAACCAGAGACCAAAATACCGAAGAAACACCCGGACGAAAAGGAACCCAGAGATGATCCTATACACCAAGTCCTTGCCCGATTAGCTAAAGCCGAGCAGCTGAATGTAGATCTAATGGCTAGGATGGGACAGGAAATCGAGGTAGGTGGAATTGACCGACCAATGGTAGATGCCTACAACTCCGCTGAAAACGAGATACATAGTTGGCTTGTACCTGAGGTGCCCCTAGAAGCGTTCGAGCTGAAGCCCCATTTTCTGAGTCTACTACCAAAGTTTAATAAGAATTCCATCGATGAACCATATGCTTTCCTGAGAGACTTCAAGCAGGTTTGCAACAACCTTAGTCACCCTGGGGTTGGACAAGATTACATCAGGCTGAAGGCTACCCCATTTGTCTTTGGAGATAAGGCTGCTCATTGGTTGAAGAATCTCAGGGTTAGATGTACGACCTGGATACAATTTAAAGATTTATTCTTGAAGAAGTTCTACCCATTCAGTAGGACTAACCAGATGAGGATAAAGATCTCTAGCTTTTTCCAGGGCCCCCACGAACCATTCCATGAAGCCTGGGATAGAATCAATGATTTGATTAAAAAATGCCCCTGCCATGGCATTACCAAGGCGATCTTAGTCCATACCTTATTCTGTGGAATGACCCCTGAAATGTAGGGGTTAGTGAGTGCAACCTGTGGAGGAATATATCTAAATAAGAACGAAGATGTTGTATGGAAGATTCTGAGTAGATGGCGGAAACAGGAAGATCTCAGGCCACCAGGGCCTATCAGTTGTCTCCCTCAAGCTTATCTAATGAGACAAGTAGGAGGACAGTAGTGGATCTGACATATGACCTCATCCCTAGCATGGGGATAATAGCTGATAAGCTCACTATGGTAGAATAGATCCACAAGAGGGTCACTGACCTTGAGGTGCTTTCATGATTGCCGAAACAAGTAGAGGAATTGACTGAGAAGGTAGCTAAGATACGACTACCTGCCCCTTCTACACCACCTATACATGTACATTGAGTTCATCTTGTACATGAGCAGGTACAGGGGCCTCAGAGCAACTGGGTTGCGGAGAAGCAGTACACTCAGCAGGAGCAGCACACACCCCCACAGGTGGAGACAGTCTACGAGGAGCCTCCGCAGCTGTTCGAGATCAACGGGCTGTGGTACAGCCATGACCCCATCGGCAGACAGTCGGGGATAGGGAACTGTCAACCACATCAACCGGCCCTAGCTTACCAGGAAACCAGCTCTGTCCCCGCACCGTGCTTCGTGCAGTCCCGGCCAGGACAAGGATACCAGCTTCAGCAACACCAGCAGCAGTGCACGTTCCACTCGGGACAGCAGGGCCCTCCACCACCTTCCCACCAACAATAGTATTGGCACGACCAGTAGGGCCAGTATAGACAGTCGAATCACTCGTCCTCTATTCAGCAGCAACAAGCCCCGCCCACCAATGAGTTGGAGTCCCTCACCTTTACCATCTAGACCCTGACTGATAGGGTCCAGCAAATACAGAATGATTACCTGGATATCAGAACTGATTTGAACGTGTTTCACGTACCCAGGACCAACAGATGGAGCCAAAGACCTCAATTTCTACCTAGGTTCAGGACAACCCAAATAGTCTGAATCAGGGTCAGCACCGACCACGCGATCAGGTGTTCTATTCAGATTATTCTCTATCTGAACACGAGATCCTTTCGTATGATAATGTAAATCATATGTCCCTCAGGAGCGGAAGGACCGTGACCGTTCCTGATCGGGCACATGCACATGATGAAGATGTCGCCAATCTCTACCTGGGGAGAACTTGGAGGCAGAGGAGTAGTACCACCATCACCATCACCAGCAGAATAAAAAGATTTCCATGTCCTCAAGGCACCATGGAAAGAAGAAGGAGAGGAGCACTAGCAGTGAATCACGCGAAATAGATGAGGAGCCCACACCTCCATCCGAGGAGGATGTCCCAGAAGTCGTGGTAGATGCATCACCTGTTTCGCCAAAGGAATTTCTTTTTCGCCCGAGTCCATGTCAGAGTCAGAGTCCTGTACAGAATTCGGTTTCCTGTTTGAATGAAAATCTTTTAGTTTTAGAATCTGAGTTATCATCAATAATCCCTTTTTACCGTGATCTAAAGGGTGGAAAGAAGAAAACCAATAAAATCCAAAGAGATGACCCTGAGATGGTAGAGATCTGCAAAAAGTATATCAAGGTCACAATCCCCTTTGATAAGTATGTGGACATGACACCTGCATTTCAGAAATACCTTAAGGTGAGATGCACACCTACTAGGGTCAGCAGGAAAACCAAAAGTCATGTTGAGAAGTACGTTTTGTAAGTAGCCACTACTTGTGCCATTAAGAATGTGTTTCCAAGGAAGCGAAGGGACATGGGTGCCCATTATGTGGTGAGTTATGTCAATGACACTGCGTTTTCACACACTCTCCTAGATAATGGATCCTCAAGTAATCTGATTCCCACAACCCTCTATGAGCGGCTAAATCTAGGCCCTCTTAGGAAATCCAGAGCCGTACTTCAGTTCTCAGACAAATCAACCAAGAGGTCCAAGAGAGAATTGAGGAATGTTATCATCAAAGTCGAGGGGCAGGATTACATGGTGGCCTTTACAATCCTTAATATGGAGACCCCTCAAAATTGGAGAGATTCTCAGATCATTCTAGGAATGCCCTTCCTCAGAACAACAGGGGCCTTATTTGATTATAAGATCGGGAAAATCCAGTTCCAAACTCCATGCAGAGATGAGGAACTTGAGATGAATCAGACAAGGTGGCAGAGGCCAGATTCTGAATCTAGCACTGAGCACTCTTTGCCAGAAGCAGATTGTGTTCATGTAGACAGTGTTGGGCCATGGAGATAGAACCCAGCTAGTAACGATGAGTCCCTCTCCTTCGGAGAAGATCTTGTGCGTAAGACAGTTTGCGAGAACCTTAGGAACAAGTACAATGCAGAAATAGCATCCCCCTACATCTTTGATGATGTAAAGGCTCAACTGAGCATGTCAGTCCTTCCCTGTTGATGACCAGATCCTAAGTAAAGGGGGGAGAGTGACCCGAGACTATTCACCATTCGTTGTACATCCTCCAGATCTCATCGGTTCTCACATCCACTCATGTCCTATACTTAGGCTGACCTGAGCCTAAGTACAGGGGGAACCGATGCCCGCCATGTATATACTCCTTCATTTCCCCCTCTTAACCTCGCCCGCCCAATTTTTGATCTTCTTCTACACTTAGGTTGTCAGAGCCTAAGTATAGGGGGTGGAGCGACTTCTATACTTTTCGTTATTTTATGCTCTCCTACGCTTAACACGATCTATGTCTTTTTCCTCGCTTTTCGTGCTCTGAGGACATAGCACAAACTAAGTATAGGGGTGATGGGTCACTAAATACGATAAATAATTCGGTCACGTTGTAGCACGTGTACTTAGCGATTCGGTCAGAACCGAGAGAAGATCTCCGTGAAGAGTGTCTCGGCTTAATTTATATCCCGGGCAAGTCCAGGGTCGAACTCAGGGAGGCAAAGGAACAACTTTGGGGTTAATTCAAAAATTTAAGATCTAGATATCCAAACGGTATTTTTTTGTATTTTTTTATGCAAGTAGAATGCCAAAAACAAAATGCGGGTGAATTACAACACTAAGAAAACATACAACAAGGCCAAATTAATTTTAATGGAAAAGAAGTCCAAATTAGCCAATTCGTATTTTTCCTAGAGTCCTAATCCAGAGATGAACACAAAACACATTTTTTAAAAATTTTAGAGGTTAAAATGCAATAATAAAAATACACACTTTTTATGGGTTTTTTCGCAATTTCTCACACAAACAGTAAGCAAAAATTATGAAAAATTTACTGGAATGAAAACATGATGCAAGAAGACTACAATAATGTTTTTGGAATTTTTTGACAAGTTGTGAATTTTTTATGAATTTTTTAATGAAAACAGAGTGGAAATGAGTAATTAATTCCTATTAAATCCACGTTATCAAATTAGTCAGAGAGAGAATTATCTCACATTGATATTTTCATGTGCAATCCAGGAGACTTGAAATTTTGTGAAAAGAATGTATGTGGATTTAATTAAAAAACAAATACTAATTTCACTCTATGATTTATTTCAGGCACAAGACAACTCCATTTTAGATGAAATTTGGACAGTACATTTATCACATTTCAAGGCATAATTCCTAATTTTTGTGGATTTTTTGGAGCAACCGTGTGTGAGGTAAAATTTTAAGAGCACTGAGTGGGTAAAATATGCAAAGTTTTAGTTAATCATTTTTAATTAATTACCCAACTACCATAAAAATATAAATAAATATCCACAATGTAGAGAATTAGTTGCTCAACATGAAAGCATATTTCATTGAATATAAAGATGCAAAAGAGAGGTCCAAATTATTAGTCAAATACAGGGGTATGCTTGCAAATACAGAAAACAAAATAAACAAACAACTTTATACAGGGACCTAACAGTAATTACAAAAACTTGAGAAATAAAACATGCAATTTTTACAATAAAAAAATTAAAAAGAAATGGACCTTCTCCTTCCTCTTCTTCCTCTGGCTTTTGTAGGTGAACCCAACGCAGGGAGGTCGGCGCGCACCTCGCGCGGGCGGCGACGGAGAGTGGAGGCGGTTGGGCTGGTCGGAGAGGCGCGAGGGAGGGCGACGGCGACCGGCGGCGAGCGGAGGAGGTTGGCGGCCAACCGCGTGCGCGAGGCGGCGGAAGGGGGGAGCTGCTAGCGGTGGCGGCGGTCACCGCGCGGCTGCTGGTGGTGGCGAGGACGGCGGAGGGGCGCCGCCTTGCGCGGCTGGTGGCAGGGGAGGCAGCGGTGGCGCCGCTTGAAGGGATTGGGGAAGGGGCGGCGGCGGTGGGAACCTCCCCCCGCCGCTGCTGCGTGTAATTTTTTTTGTTTTTTTTTGATTTTTTTTACTGCTGTAATAAAAGAGAATTTTTTTTGTTTTAATTTTTTTATTTTTTTTAATTTTCTTTAGACAGGAAATAAAAACACAAACATATGGAAAAAAATATGATGATGATGGTTATGAAGATGAAGATATATAAACAAATGGGAGAAAACAAAAGGTGTGATGGTGGTGGTAATGAAAGAACCTTTTTTTGTTTTGAATTTTTTATATTTTTAAAATTTTGTTAAAACAGGGAATGAACATGATGGAAAAAAAATATGATGATGGTAATGTGATGGAGTAGAACAAATGGAAGATGATGAGTGGTGCTATGATGAACTAAAAAAAATGCCAATAAACAAATGATGACGAGAAGATGAAAAATAAAATTACCTAAGATGGACGGTCGCCTATGGTGTGCTCTCGTGAGCACGGTTTTCGCTCGAATCGCCGGCGTGCGATGAGCTCGAGCAGCGCGCGGTTGCGTCTGCGATATTGGTCAAAAAACCAACGGATCACACCGGAGAGAGGGCCGTCGTCGCTCGACCGCGGTTGCGTCGCTGTCACCGATTCAACTCAGGGAACTGGGCTCTCCTCACATAAAGATGGATCAAAGGCAAAATTGAGGAGAATGAGAGGTATATAAAGAGAATGGAATGAGAGGTTATTAAAGTGGTGGAGTTGAATGGGAGGTTGATTTATTAATGGGGTTGAATGGGAAGTTGTAAAAAAATGGTGGAATAATGGAGTTGAATTGGTGGTTATTGTAGAGAATGTAAAATAAAATAAATAAATAAATAAATAAAATAAAGTTGTCTACTTTAATTACAATAGAATAAAAAAAAGAATAAAATAGATAGTGGACAATTTACAAGGGAAGACAAACAACATGTACACATTTTTTTTACTTTTCTAATATATAATTTTTTTTATCTTTTTAATAAGAGATATTTACAACAGAAAAATACAATAAAATAGTACAATTAAAATACAACACAAGTATGATTTTTTTGTATTTTTAATAATTAAGAAAGATATAATAAAAAATGGAGAAAGTATGAATATATACATAATGTACAATGTACATCTAGGTCCCAAAACCCAACTTTTGCAAATGAGCTCCGATTTTAATGAAACCACTTCTGTTGGATAGATAATTTTCTAACTTGAACTTTAAAAGTGAGTTTGGTGAATTTGGAGTTCATACGGAGCGGGAATTTAGATTGGAAGTTGGACTTTACGGCTTTTTCTCTTTGGGATCTAGGAGCATTTATTTGAGGTAAATTTTATTTTGTATTTTTGTATTTTTATATACATTTTTATAAACAAGTTAGAGAAAGAATTAGGCAAAAAGGAATTGAAATGAAATTATTAAAAATCCACGAAGTTTTGGCTATTTACAAGTATAAAACTCCTTTATTTTTGCGGCTTTTTAGTGTTAATTTATTTTGTACAATCTAATATACAGTAATTAGTGTGTTTTATTTACAAGAGTCATTTTGTTAATTTATGGATTTTATGGACATTTTTCGGGGATTTTACTCGGGGATTTTGCTAAGACCAAGATATTGAAATGATGAATCGTGGATTCATCACCCCCCTATACTTAAACTTTGCTAGTCCTTGAGCAAATAAAGAATGAATAAGTTGGCTTAACCCCTGACTGTGCATGTGAATACAAGACTTGATCCGTTCAAGATCTCTCGGTTTTAGAGATCCTAAAATTCTAAGCTGAACCGAGCTCTAGTCAAAAGGGACCCAATTCCCCTAATTATCAGACTCTCTTTGTATACGTATATATAAGGGATATGACTTTAAGTGTTGACCGCAGTTACAAGAGTAGAGTCACAATGTCACCCAAGATTCCAGTCCAAGAGACTCTCCTATGGACCCGATCCTCAACACTAGGGAATGAATCATTTCTTGCATCCAATCCACCGTCTCTTTAGTTGTCAGACTTGAAAGTGTAGATGGAAGGCCAGTTGATGGAGGGCATAGGATTGTGTCATTTCTTCTCTCCCTCTCATTGGAACAAGGATCCTCTCAAGTGCCTTATTACGCAACACATTTTTTTGGTGTTGATCAGTGCGTCCGTCAAGAGAAGTTGGAGCCGTCTGCACTTGTTTTCCTGGGAGTACACCGGGGTGTGCCTTTTTTGAGTACCTATCGTACCTTCTACACCCAGACTTGTAGCATTTACGATGCAGAGCCCTTTTTTGGTGCAAGCCCGACTCCTGGTCCTAATAGCGGTGGTCCAAGTGGACACTTTGAAATGGTTGGGAGCGCTCGCCTTTGGTGGAAGCTCTTTTTATAATTGACTTTGTGGAATGAGAGCTTTTCTTTGACATTTCATTGCTTTGTAGTATTTGTGGCTAGCTCCACTGCTTTTACCAAAAGTTGACGCACACTGATCAACATTTTTTTTATTTTATCACACCCTGGCACATAGGTAAATATCAAGAGATAGTACAAGAACCATGTTCTCATACTGGCTAAATGTGCTGACACTCAGGTTTCATGAAGCCTTCATTGATTTTATCCCATCCTCGAGCATCATTAAATCAAGTCCAAACTCAAATCCCTCATCCCAGTTCCTCAAGTGAAATTTCAACTCATCTCATCATAACTGCAGTCGTGTATGTGAGGTGCTGATCATATTCTTAAGGTAGAGACTAAGCATGGAATATAGCACACACATCTTTCAAACTAGGGAAATGTGAATAATTAAGTCAAGGACCCTAATGACTAAGGCTGGTTAACTCAAAATATCAAGACCTCATAAACCAAGTGTTCTTGAACATCACTAGTCTTGTGTGAAAGTGAATTGGGTCAGGGATTAAACCAACTTATTAGTTAGTTTTTTTTTTAGTTTTTGTTTTTGTTTTTTTTATGAATGTTTTTTTTGTTTTTTTTAAGTTTTAGAAAAAGTTTTTTTCTTTCAAAAAGGGGTTTTTTTGTGTTTTTTTTGACAAATAAAGGCAAAGAAGTTTTTTTTTGAAAAAGATAGGTGAATAAGAAAAGACTTTTTTTTTGAAAAAGTTTTTTTTTAGCAAAAGAGGATTTTTTTTGAAAAGTTTTTTTTAGCAAATAAAGAAAAAGAGTTTTTTTTTACGAATTTTTTTTACTTTTGTTTTTTTACCCACCCCATAATTATTGTATAATATATATAAAAAATACGTGAAAGTACGAGGTATGGGTAAAGTATATATGTAATATATACACGCCCCCCTATACTTAGCTTGTGCTATGTCCTCATGGCACTAGGTGACAAAAAGACATAGCTCGTACTAAGCCTAGGAAAGCTAAAATAATAGAAAGTATAGAAGTCGATCCGCCCCCCCTATACTTAGGCTCTGGACAGCCTAAGTATAGAAGAAGAGCAAAAATGGGGCGGACGAGGTCAAGAGGAGAAATGATGAGTAAATACACATGGCGGGCATCGGTCCCCCCTATACTTAGGCTTTGGTCAGCCTAAGTATAGGACAAGAGTAAGTGTGAGAACCGAAGTGATCTCGAGAATATACAAAGAAGGGAGAATATGTACAAGAGTGATGGAATCTTCTAAGATGTTGAATCTTGATGCTGCATCTTCATGAAGAGTAATAAGATGTATCTGCTTTGTGCTCCCTCTGTATGAAGTTGATGACTTCGACTTGGACTAACTGCTCTTTGGAATCAACAAAATGCTTCAACAGTTGTCCATTCACTACATGAGATTGTGCACCATCTGTGAGATCAGCTATCTCTACACTTCCATTCTCGTGCACTTTCTTAACCACAAAGGGACCCGTCCATTTAGATTTGAGCTTCCCATGCAACATCTTCAACCTGGCATTGAACAACCATACCTTTTGTCCAGGGACAAAGTCTTTGCACCTAATGTGCTGATCATGCCATCTCTTTACTTTGTCCTTATAAATCAAACTGTTGTCCTATGCCATGTTTCGGATTTCCACAAGCTCGTTCAAGTTCAAGTCTCGACAAAGTTTCCCTAGGTGACAACTCCAATTAATCTTCTTAATTGCCCATTCGGATTTATGAATCAATTCTGCGGGCAAATGGCATGGCTTGCCATAGATCATTCTAAATGGTGAAGTACCCAATGGTGTCTTGTAGGCTGTCCTATAGGCCCACAGAACTTGGTCCAAGAGCTGAGACCAGTTCTTCCTATCGGGACGAACCAATTTCTGCAAAATACTCTTCACCTCTCTGTTCGAAACCTCTGCCATGCCGTTGGACTGTGGGTGGTAAGGACTAGTAACTCTATGCTCGAATCCATAGTCCTTAGCTAAAGATCTCATATCTCGGTTCACAAAATGGCTACCCCCATCAGATATCAAAACTTTTGGCACCCCGAACCTAGCAATAATATGGTCTCTCACAAACTTACAGACAGTCTTGCTGTCTACGGTTCGGGTTGGGATAGCCTCCACCCACCTGGATAAATAATCAACCGCCAACAAAATGTACTCATGTCCTTGGCTGTTGGGAAAGGGACCCATAAAATTTATGCCCCATGCATCAAAAACATCACAAATAATCATCGGTTGCATGGGCATCTCATCTCTCTGTCCAACTGTCCCTCCCATCCTTTGACAAATCGGGCACGACCACACAAAATCAATGGCATCTCTAAACAAGGTCGGCCAATACAATCCACATTGAAGTACTTTGTGAGCGGTTCTCTTTCCCGAATGGTGTCCTCCAGCCTCAAGTGAATGACAATATGTGAGGACACTCTGGTATTCCTCCTGAGGAATACACCTTCTCCAAATACAATCCGGTCCTTCGAAGAAAAGGAAAGGATCGTCCCAGTGGTATCTCCTCGAATCCGACTTCAGTCGATCAATGCTGCTCCTAGTCCAACCATGGGGAACCTGCTTGGAGAAAAGATAGTTCACCATGTTGGCATACCACGGGAGGGAGTCAATAACACAAATTGACTCATCTGGGAAGGTCTCTCTAATCCGCTCATGATCAGGAGAATCCTTAAGTTCAATCCGAGAAAGGTGATCAGCCACAACATTCTTCACTCCAGGTTTATCTTTAATCTCCAAATCAAATTCCTGGAGGAGTAGAATCCACCTAAGAAGACGCGCCTTCGCGTCCTTCTTTTCCATTAAGTATCGAATGGCTGTGTGATCAGTATAAATTGTCACCTTAGAGCCCAAAATATATGATATGAACTTCTCGAGGGCCCATACTACCGCGAGCATTTCCTTTTCAGTCACTGTATAATTTTTCTGTGTAGGATCTAAAACTTTGCTCGCATAGTGAATCTCAAACGGAATCCCCTCTCGTCGTTGTCCTAACACAGCTCCTATAGCGAAATCTGAAGCGTCAGTCATGATCTCAAAGGGGAGAGACCAGTCAGGAGCTTGTAGGATAGGCGAGGCACAAATCTTCCTCTTCAAGAGCTCAAAGGCCTCCAGACACCTGTGATCTACAATGAACTCTATGTCTTTTCCTAAGAGCTCAATCAGTGGGCGGGCGATCTTTGAAAAATCTTGAATGAATCTCCTATAGAATCCAACATGTCCTAAAAATGACCGCACTGACTTAACGTTGGTAGGTGGATCGAGTTTCTTGATCACCTCCACCTTGGCAGGGTCAACCTCCATTCCCCTTTTGGAGATGACATGCCCCAACACGATACCCTCCGTCACCATAAAGTGACTCTTCTCCCAGGAGAGTACCAGATTCACCTCTCTACACCTCGTGAGGACTCGGTCCAAGTGCGCTAAACATGTATCAAAAGAATCACCATGGACCGAGAAGTCATCCATGAACACTTCTAGGAAATCTCCCACCATCTCGGCAAATATGGCTATCATGCACCGCTGAAATCTGCCCGGGGCATTGCAGAGCCCGAATGGCATGCGCCTGAAAGAATAAGTGCCGAATGGACATGTGAATGTGGTCTTTTCCTGGTCCTCAGGGGCTATGGCCACCTGGTTGTAGCTTGAGTACCCGTCAAGAAAACAGAAGAACTCTTTCCCTGCAAGTCTCTCCAAGATCTGATCAATAAATGGTAAGGGAAAGTGATCTTTCTTGGTCGCAGCATTCAGGCGCCTGTAGTCGACACAGACGCGCCACGATGTAGGTACTCGTGTCGCGATCTCTACCCCCTCCTCGTTGGTGACCATCTGAATTCCTGACTTCTTCGGGACAACATGAAGTGGGGCCACCCACTTGGAGTCAGAAATAGGGTATATAAACCCTGCTTTGCACCATTTCTCAATTTCATTCTTCACCATTTCCCGTAGATTGGGGTTAAGTCTCCTCTGAAACTCACGGGAAGGTCTCACATTATCCTCAATAAAAATGTGGTGCGAGCAGAGAGCGGGGTTGATGCCCACGAGATCCGACACTGTCCAGCCTATTGCTTTGCGGTTCCTCTCTAAGACTTCTAACAACCTAGACTCCTGTTCTAAAGTCAAGTTTGAGCTAATGATGACAGGATATCTCTCTTTGGGTCCCGCAAGAAAGGCATACTTAAGTGTAGGAGGTAGTGATTTCAGTTCTGGCAATGTGGTATCATCAAGCAGATCTAGCTGAACTGAATTTGAATCTGGTTCCGTGCTGCATGAAGGTGGGCTAAGCTGAGTAGTATTTGCCACCAAATCAGAAGTATCGGGAGTCGGATCGTCAAAAGTATCCAAACAATCGGCAAAAGCCATGTCCGACTCGTCATCTATGTCCCATGATTGTTCCGAAGAGGATGGAACTGACAGATCCGGATGGATTTCTAAGTCATCATGAGAATAGGTTGATGCATCTCTAGCAAGATCAGACAACACCTGGCAAACTGCATCATGCACTATATCCTCTCCAGATGAAAGGATCTCGCTCTGTCCTGAAGGAATCTGTCCCCAAATCCCAACTGTGCTAATCATACTACAATCTGCCTCTGAAGATGAGTACTCTGTGCTACTCTCTGAATCGGGTCGCTGACACTTGGTTTGCTTCATCTCAAGGTTCACTTCTCCGCATGGAGAACAGAACTTCATCATTCCCGTACCATAATCGAAAGCTGCGCCTGCGGTCCTAAGGAAGGGTCGCCCGAGAATGATCTGAGATTCTCTCCAATGATTGGGGGTCTCCATGTCCAAGACTGTGAAGTCCACCTGATAGTTCTGCCCCTCAATCGAGATAACGACGTTCTTCACTTCTCCCTTAGGTCTCTTCATTGAACGATCTGCGAATTGGAGTAAAGCTCTAGATTTGCGAAGTGGTCCCAACTCCAATTTCTGATATAAGGCTAAGGGAAGTAAGTTGATCGAAGAACCGTTATCTAAGAGTGTGCGTGCAAACGCAATGTCGTCAATACGACTCTCCACATAGTGAGCACCCATGTCTCTCTTTTTCTTTGGCAAAGTCTGATTCTTGAGACAATAGGTTGTGGCTACTGATAAGACATGTGTCTTTATATTTCGGTTATCTTTCTTCCTGCTAACCCTTCTAGGTGTGCATCTCACCTTAAGGTATTTTTGGAAGGCAGGATGGTTAGCCACATATTCATCAAATGGCACCTTAACTGTGATGTTTTCTTTGCAAAACCGTGCCATATCGGGGTCATCTTTCTGAATCTTTTTGATGCGCTTTCCTGCCGTAAGAGAACGGGGGAAAGGGATTGAATCTAGGGAAACAGAGGATGAAGAATCTGAATCACAAACTGAAAGGTCATTCTTTGACTTAACGGAAACAGAGTTCTTCATACATGAATCTTTTTGATGCAACATGGAATCGAAATCAAAATTATCTACTAAAGGTTGTGGAATAAAAGCTGGAGTGGTATCCGCCACAACCGGAGATGCAAGGTCCTCCATAGACTCAGAAGAATATCCATGCTGACGATGCTGCATACGTACTCTCCTCCTCCTCTCGACTCCCTGAGTAGAAATCCTCGAATGGTGCTGATGGGGCTCTGAAATATGATGCCTCTCCTCCTCGTCCTCTGAAGACTCCTCAGGTAGAGCTCCAGAGATGCCCCTCCTCGTGTCCCTCGCCTGGTCAGCTACGACCGCGTTCCTTCCGCTCCTGAGTGACATGTGGTTAGCCTCGTCACACGAAAGAATCTCATGTTCAGATTTAGGAGATGCTGAATAGTATACCTGACCAAAGTGCTGCTGAGAACTAGAACGGTTCAGGCTATTGGGGTTAGCCTGAACTTGGGCTGGGATCGAGGTAGAGGGTGCAGTCTGCTCGTCTCGCCATCTGGACAGGCGGTTGACATCCACCCGTAAGTCATGAACCTCGTTCCTGTAGGAACGTAGCTCGTCGAGTATCTGCTGCTGAATATCCACGGGACTAGACGATGAAGGAAGTGGATAAGATTGGGAAGGAGAACGGGAAGACTGGCCCTGTTGGCCAGTGTACTGCCTCTGCTGCTGCTGCTGGGGTTGCGGGCCCTGCTGGCCCGTCTGGTAATGGCCCTGTCGGCCATACTGCTGGTGCTGCTGCCTCTGCTGCTGGGGTGGATGGAATCCAGGGCTCTGCTGTGAAGGAGGTGGTGCGGAGGTGAATGCGGTGTTGTGAAAGGTCGGGGGACGCTGATAGGTCTGTCGGTCTCCCGTACTTCCCTGCCTGGCAGGGTCCTGAGTATACCATATCCCATTCACCTCCCAAACTGGTGGAGGCTCCTCCTGGACTGTCTCTGCTACTGGAGGTGGCTGCTAGAAAGAGTGGGTGTAGGATTGGTCCTGCTCCCACGGCTGGGGTTGCCCTGACACCAACTACTCCTGAACATGGTGAACTCGATAAATGGGAGCAGCGGGTGCAGTCACGGCAGGTATCTTTATCTTAGATACCTTCTCAGTCAACTCCTCCATCTGTTTTGGAAGTTTGGAGACGCTCCGGTCTAACTCATCAATCCTCCTGTAGATCCTCTCGACTACAGTAAGCTTGTCAGCCAGAAGTCCCATGCTAGGGATCACGTCCTGAGAGAGATCGACTACAGCTGATTTTCCCCCTCCATATGAGAGTGAACTGGGGGATGGTATATAGGCCCTGCTGGCCATCTGTGAGCGGCTAGTTTCAACCATCTGGTCGAATACCCTCCAGACGGTATCCACTCCTCGTGATGTATAACTGCCTCCACAGGCAGCGCTCACTAAACCCTGCATCTCAGGGTTGAGACCAGTGAAGAAGGATTGGACGAAGATGTTGTTATTATATGGTTAGATCCTCAAGCGCATCACGGAAGCGTGAGCGTCGTATCGAATACGACGAGGAGCGACTAGTCGCACTAGTTGCTCGATGCGGCGGAATTTAAAAAATTTTCTTACGACGAAACCACATGATCCAAGAACACTTCTCGGATCGTTTCGTCTAAACCACAAAGAAGTTATAGGATTACCTCTTGAAGCGTGGTTGCGATCGAGTCTCTAAACGAAGAGACCTCCTGTCTCAAGTCCGATCCGACGGAGGAGACGCTTGCGAGCGCGGGGATGAACCGCGTGCTTCTCGCAATCCATGTTGATGATCCAAGCGGCGGATCTCCTGATCTCGACACACGAGATCCAACGTCTTCTTCACGAGCGAGGCACACCGAAGGAGACGGAGATCCACGAGCAGACGATCGGGCAACATAACGACGATGCTACGGCGATGGAGAACCTCTCCATGGCATCCATGGTGGACGGCCATGAGAGGGAGAGAGAGAGGGCTGACCTCTAGAGAGAAAGAGAGAAAGAGAGAAGTGTTGTGTAAAATAGAGAGCATGGTATGCCTCTCTATTTGTAGGGTTTTGGGATCCATGGATCTCAATCCATGTGACATATAAAATCAATGGATGAGATTGATTTATGTCAATCCAATGGTCAAGATTGTTGTTGGTAAAAGCCAACAACTTGTGATTTAAATTGGATGAAATATATCAAATATATATTAACACCAAATTAAATCAATCAAATAAGGAGAGAGAGAATAAAGGAGATCAACCTTCCCTTTTGGAGGGAGGGCAATCTCATGGATTCCCATGAGATTGCACATCTCCTTGATTTTCTCTCTACTTATTTTCCAACAACTATTTGTTGGGATTTTATTCACCAAAATAATTCTCAATTAATTTTGGGAATATTGCAATCTTGACATTGGAATATTGTGAATCATATTCACAACCCAAAACAAAATGTAATATACATTTTCAATTAATTAGACAATGTGTATCCAATACACATTAATAATTAATCTACTAATATAAATTATATTTAACTCTCTCTAATACATTATAAATCACATTTATAATATATTATGAATAATTGGATATTACTATCCACATTATTCTTATCCATAATAATTAAATCACATTTAATTATATTGGATAACTTATTCTCTTGTGCTCAAATAATATGAATCACATTCACATTATTTACATCTTTGATAATCAAATCACATTTAATTATCTAAGATAACTCTCCTTATAATATGAATCAAATTCATATTATTCATGATAACTAAATCACATATAATTATCCATTTTCTCAATGCTCGGATACATATATCAACAATAGAATTATCCATGAACTCTTTCAAGGATAATGCGCTTTCTCCGCGAATACTTGGAGATAAGGACAGGGCGATTGTACTGTTCCACGTATAGTGACATGGATATTGAGATCACATCTCAAATCCAGATCTCGGGCCTCCCATAGATGCTTGATTAAATCAAGACCGTAAATCTAATCTTCTCATTGCATCTGAATCACATTCAGATCAATGTCCAATATTTGGACTAAGATCAGATTACTTCTCTACTGAGAGGAGTCACTAAAATCCAGACCCGTTTCATCACTCCCTAGGAATGGAAGCGTCATGGTTATACAATCGTTTATGATCACATCACCCTCAGGTATTCCTAATACCTGTACATCCTGCATACTGGAAGACTCGGAGTAAACCCGAAGTATTAGATCAACTTTACACTGTCTACTTCAGGGTTTTATCAGTAAGTTTCTCATTCGATCAATGGGAGTCGGTATCGATCATATACTTTCCAAAAGCATATATCATACCTAGATCTTGATCATATACTTTCCAAAAGTATATATCAAACCTACAAATTCAGTCAAGCTTCCAAAGCGAGACGACCATGCGCATGGAATTTGATTCTTCCCAATATCTCATGAGTGAGCTCATGTCTTCCGGTTCAGTAACTGAACCTGTATGATCCCTTTGAGAGATCGTATTACTCATATGCCCTTATATGCACACCAGCGCGCCGGTGTATAGACCTTGATTAGGTCATCAACCTACTGGTCTGCCAAATGTACATACTCAAACATATGGTAACACATCTGTCTCCGGTCAGAGGATGTGTGCCTGTATCGTGACAACATACGATATAGGACTTTGGTTATCTCGATCTCGTTAAGTCAACTCTTTGACGTAACTAATCTGACACCTCCGAATCTCTATTCCTATGCAGAGGACTTGCATCAAGAGGTCGGTCAGATATCAGCCTTTAGAGAAAGGATTGCCATCTCCTTCTCAGGCTAGAGATCATCTCTTAATAATCATTTGATGGTGCTTGATGAGTCCTCAATCTAACTCTTTAGATATTCATCCAAGCACCAGCCTCTATGATTCAATAATTGAATCAACAGCTGTATGATCATCAAGATGGCCATGGTACACAACCCTAATTGTACTAAGAGACCTATTATGCAAATTATATACTCTTTATTTCAGATCAAGGAGTGAATTGCAATAACATTTATTGCATAATGGCTCGCCGTGGGCTCGCATGTCCAACAGTTGTCATCTAGTCTATGACAAGGACACTTTTGCAGGATGTCCTTGAATCTTTCCCAAGCATCACAGAAGGCTTCATTGGGTAATTGGGAAAAACTCGTAATTCGCATCCTCATCATGTTAGTTCTACTCAACGGGTAGAACTTCTTTAGGAATAGGTCCTTGAACTGGGCATAAGTGGTGACGATGATTCCAAGATTCTTCACCCAGTAATCGGCTTTTCCACCCAAGGCAAATGGAAGGGCTTTGAGCCTAATATAATCCTGGCTAACATTATTATGTTTGAGGTTAGCACATATGAGCTCAAAGTCCCTTAGGAATGCATATGGCTCCTCAGAAGCATTCCCATCAAAATGTGGCAGCAGGTTCAGGAAATGCGGCTTCAGCTCAAAATCAACAGTGGGTTCAACCGGACTCAAGTAGTTATGAATTTGATATTGTCCGGGGTTATACGCCGCATCCATTGGTAGTTGGACCCCAACATTTAACTGTCCCAACTGAGCTCTCAGTAATGCTTGTTGTTGCTCAGATGCAGCTAATCGGGCTAGTATACTTCTCATCGGGTCTTCATGGTTCTCTTCTTCCTCTTCTTTCTTCTTCGGCATTTTACTCGAATCTTCTTTATGTCCTACGTCAGCAATGTTTTCTTGATTAGAAGAGGATTTATGAATCATGATATTCTCACCAAGGCGATGGTCTTCCTCGGTGAGGTGGGAAGAGAGAAATGGGATGGTTTGAGGGTAACCATCTCGAGAGTGAGTGATCCTGGGCTCAAGAGGGTCATGAGTCTAGGTTGGTCCAAGTTGCGCTTGGACCTTTGAAGACATACTTGTTGAAGGGTTCAACGAGAGATTTGCAAAGTCCGAATAAATATCCCCCCAATCAGTCATCTTCGATGTCAAAAGAACCGATTAGATCACGATAATCAATGAGGCGCTAGTTCTACGGTGCACGTAAACGTGCGGAGTGAACTCACACAATACAAACGCAATTCAAACCCCCAATTTCACCAACTCAACACGTGATGGCCGTAAGAGTTCGGCCGATTTATCTGGTCAATTTTAGTTGGTGAGAATACAATCTTGGAAAGATTAACGAGCTGTTAGGTGCCCGTATTTTCTTACAGACTGGCCCGGTTCTTACGACTAGTTTGACCTACTTTCAGCCAGTATAGGAGTAAGTACGGAACGTATAAATACGGCTACCCATTCCTTGTGGACTAAGGCGTCCTCTAAACCTCACACTCTGCTAAGGAAGTCCGGACCGTTTACCGGCTACCCGTATTCCTCACTGAAAAGTAGCTAATCGCCTAAAAATAAAGAACCAGTAGTAAGTAAGAAATCCAGACTTGGCTCTATCCTAGGGTCGTCTCTCTCTCACTTGCAATTTAAAACAAACAATGAGGGCTTTATGCACCCGAGAACAAGGGTTCTTTTTATTCCAATTAATTAGATCGACCTGCTCAATTCAGTCCCAATTTTAGAGTTAGGTTATCACTTGAAATTTATGTGAACACACACGCACGTCTACCGTTCAGTCCCAATTTCCTTTAACCTTAAGTTGTAAAACAAGATGGGAACCGGAAATCAGAATGCAAACAAGAAACTATGATGCATGCTCAGAAGAAGGTATACTTACAGTGAATCCCAGCACTCTTCATGCATTATGCAAAACTGAATTTGTAAATATTACACTAAATGCATGCAGATCGAGAAAACCGCACCTAAACAATATACTATTAGCGGGAAAGAATTAATTGAATTTGAGCTAAGTAGTACGTGTCTATGTGCGTCTCATTATGAATCTTATAAGATATGTGAATCTTCTAAGATATGTGTGGCCTAAATTACGATGGGCACAAACAAGTTTGATTCTATACTACCGTGTGCCTAATCCTTAATTTCGCCACTCAAGTCAAGCCCCACCCTCGCCGGAGAGTGAAACAGGCTCGACACACCACAAATAATGTCCAAGTCTTTTTACATGCGCGAGCTCTCAAACAAGAGCCGCTATAAATGAGCAACTACCTAAATAATTACAATAATTTACAAAATTCTCTCAAAAATAAATTGCTTTATCCTCGCACTTCAGCAGTCGGCACTCCTCGCGTCCGTCGACCTCCGATGCACTCCAAGTCCACTGGGCCCTCGCAAGGAAACAAAGATTTATATTAGAGAGATAAACAACAAGATATATACAAAAATATGAAGAGAAATAATTGCAAAAAAATGGAATAAATACAAGTGGCTCGGGGGTCAGACTACCCGAGTAAATGGAAAACTAAATCCAAATTTTTAAATTAGTCCCTAAGAAGTTTGCCTCCCCGGCAACAGCGCCATCTGACGGGTCGCTACATACGATAAATAATTCGGTCACGTTGTAGCACATGTACTTAGCGATTCGGTCAGAACCGAGAGAAGATCTCCGTGAAGAGTGTCTCGGCTTAATTTATATCCCGGGCAAGTCCGGGGTCGAACTCAGGGAGGCAAAGGAACAACTTTGGGGTTAATTCAAAAATTTAAGATCTAGATATCCAAACGGTATTTTTTTATATTTTTTTATGCAAGTAGAATGCCAAAAACAAAATGCGGGTGAATTACAACACTAAGAAAACATACAACAAGGCCAAATTAATTTTAATGGAAAAGAAGTCCAAATTAGCCAATTCGTATTTTTCCTAGAGTCCTAATCCAGAGATGAACACAAAACACATTTTTTTAAAATTTTAGGGGTTAAAATGCAATAAATAAAAATGCACACTTTTTATGGGTTTTTTCGCAATTTCTCACACAAACAGTAAGCAAAAATTATGAAAAATTTACTGGAATGAAAACATGATGCAAGAAGACTACAATAATTTTTTGGATTTTTTTGACAAGTTATGAATTTTTTATGAATTTTTTAATGAAAACAGAGTGGAAATGAGTAATTAATTCCTATTAAATCCACGTTATCAAATTAGTCAGAGAGAGAATTATCTCACATAGATATTTTCATGTGCAATCCAAGAGACTTGAAATTTTGTGAAAAGAATGTATGTGGATTTAATTAAAAAACAAATACTAATTTCACTCTATGATTTATTTCAGGCACAAGACAACTCCATTTTAGATGAAATTTGGACAGTACATTTATCACATTTCAAGGCATCATTCCTAATTTTTGTGGATTTTTTGGAGCAACCGTGTGTGAGGTATAATTTTAAGAGCACTGAGTGGGTAAAATATGCAAAGTTTCAGTTAATCATTTTTAATTAATTACCCAACTATCATAAAAATATAAATAAATATCCACAATGTAGAGAATTAGTTGCTCAACATGGAAGCATATTTCATTGAATATAAAGATGCAAAAGAGAGGTCCAAATTATTTGTCAAATACAGGGGTATGCTTGCAAATACAGAAAACAAAATAAACAAACAACTTTATACAGGGACCTAACAGTAATTACAAAAACTTGAGAAATAAAACATGCAATTTTTACAATAAAAAAATTAAAAAGAAATGGACCTTCTCCTTCCTCTTCTTCCTCTGGCTTTTGCAGGTGAACCCAACGCAGGGAGGTCGACGCGCACCTCGCGCGGGCGGCGACGGAGAGTGGAGGCGGTTGGGCTGGTCGGAGAGGCGCGAGGGAGGGCGACGGCGACCGGCGGCGAGCGGAGGAGGTTGGCGGCCAACCGCGTGCGCGAGGCGGCGGAAGGGGGGAGCTGCTAGCGGTGGCGGTGGTCACCGCGCGGCTGCTGGTGGTGGCGAGGACGGCGGAGGGGCGCCGCCTTGCGCGGCTGGTGGCGGGGGAGGCAGTGGCGGCGCCGCTTGAAGGGATTGGGGAAGGGGCGGCGGCGGTGGGAACCTCCCCCACCGCTGCTGCGTGTAATTTTTTTTTGTTTTTTTATTTTTTTTATTTTTTTTACTGCTGTAATAAAAGAGAATTTTTTTGTTTTATTTTGTTTTATTTTTTTTAATTTTCTTTAGACAGGAAATAAAAACACAAACATATGGAAAAAAATATGATGATGATGGTTATGAAGATGAAGATATATAAACAAATGGGAGAAAACAAATGGTGTGATGGTGGTGGTAATGAAAGAACCTTTTTTGTTTTGAATTTTTTATATTTTTTAAATTTTGTTAAAACAGGGAATGAACATGATGGAAACAAATATGATGATGGTAATGTGATGGAGTAGAACAAATGGAAGATGATGAGTAGTGCTATGATGAACTAAAAAAAATGCCAATAAACAAATGATGACGAGAAGATGAAAAATAAAATTACCTAAGATGGACGGTCGCCTATGGTGTGCTCTCGTGAGCACGGTTTTCGCTCGAATCGCCGGCGTGCGATGAGCTCGAGCAGCGCGCGGTTGCGGCTGCGATGTTGGCCAAAAAACCAATGGATCACACCGGAGAGAGGGCCGTCGTCGCTCGACCGCGGTTGCGTCGCTGTCACCGATTCAACTCAGGGAACTATGCTCTCCTCACATAAAGATGGATCAAAGGCAAAATTGAGGAGAATGAGAGGTATATAAAGAGAATGGAATGAGAGGTTATTAAAGTGGTGGAGTTGAATGGGAGGTTGATTTATTAATGGGGTTGAATGGGAAGTTGTAAAAAAATGGTGGAATAATGGAGTTGAATTGGTGGTTATTGTAGAGAATGTAAAATAAAATAAATAAATAAATAAATAAAATAAAGTTGTCTACTTTAATTACAATAGAATAAAAAAAGAATAAAATAGATAGTTGACAATTTACAGGGGAAGACAAACAACATGTACACATTTTTTTTACTTTTCTAATATGTAATTTTTTTTATCTTTTTAATAAGAGATATTTACAACAGAAAAATACAATAAAATAGTACAATTAAAATACAACACAAGTATGATTTTTTTGTATTTTTAATAATTAAGAAAGATATAATAAAAAATGGAGAAAGTATGAATATATACATAATGTACAATGTACATCTAGGTCCCAAAACCCAACTTTTGCAAATGAGCTCCGATTTTAATGAAACCACTTCCATTGGATAGATAATTTTCTAACTTGAACTTTAAAAGTGAGTTTGGTGAATTTGGAGTTCATACGGAGCGGGAATTTAGATTGGAAGTTGGACTTTACGGCTTTTTCTCTTTGGGATCTAGGAGCATTTATTTGAGGTAAATTTTATTTTGTATTTTTGTATTTTTATATACATTTTTATAAACAAGTTAGAGAAAGAATTAGGCAAAAAGGAATTGAAATGAAATTATTAAAAATCCATGAAGTTTTGGCTATTTACAAGTATAAAACTCCTTTATTTTTGCGGCTTTTTAGTGTTAATTTATTTTGTACAATCTAATATACAGTAATTAGTGTGTTTTATTTACAAGAGTCATTTTGTTAATTTATGGATTTTATGGACATTTTTCGGGGATTTTACTCGGGGATTTTGCTAAGATCAAGATATTGAGATGATGAATCGTGGATTCATCAAGGGGACGTGTATATATTACATATATACTTTACCCATAGCTCGTATTGTCGTGTATTTTTGTATATATTTTGCAATAATTACGGGGTGGGTAAAAATTGAATTTTATTTGTAAAATACATGTATATTTGTAATACGCTTGTATAATTTTGTGGAAAAAAATTTCAATATTGAAGGCTTCTTATCTACTCTTGGATATCATCCCTACATTTAAAGAAAGAAAAAAGAGTCTTTCATTCATCTACATAGCACGTCATCTACACCTCATCTGCATATCTAGCATTTGCAAAGTGAAAAGTTAGTGGGTTCTGAACCAAGTGAATAGATGTTGAGGATGGATTTGATTTGACCTTAATATACCAAATTACAAGGGAACCCTATAGGAACTGGAGTTAAGATTTCTCAGGTCAAGTGACCTAATTCTTTAAGTCCGCAAGTCTTTGTTCACATGTCATCTTGATTGGTCTAAGTAGAATATCTTGTGCACACGCATGATTCTTACAGACAGTGACCTAACTTGGACAAACACCATGCACGTAGCTCTTCATTAACGAGGCAGCGAGGAGATAGAATCCTTTGGCTTAGAGTAGCACACGGGTGGAAACATCCGTCCTCCTCTGGGGAAGGAAGTGCATCTCAACCTAGTCTGGTGGTGTTGACATCTAAGGACGGGATGTTGTGGGTTGAAATAATGCTTCAAAAGAGGGATAGTCTACTGGCTCAAAAGGGAAAAACTCCTGATGTACATGCTGCACCTTGTATATAGTTCAAAACAAATGCAAGAACTCCAAAAAAAATGGACATGCTTGATTGAAAATAAAATGCCTACCGGAGTATGAATATTAGCAAGAAGCTTGCAGCTGGATGACATGGCTACACTGGTCAGGCATCCTGGGATAGGTAGCTACACTGGCTACCGTCCATTCTTCTCTCCACCCCTCTTCTTGACCTGGTCGCACTTGAACTTAGAAGGGAATACCCCGCTCCTCGAGGAAAGAGTTACTGACCAGAGAATTAGAGTTACCTTGTTAAAAGGAGGCTGGTTCTTTTCCATTTCTAATGTGGAGAGCTAAATTTTACTTACACAGTATAAGTAAGAATCATAGTCATCAGAAATTTGCGTATGAGGATTTGTTCTGACCTGACTATTGAGGCGTCTTGAATAGAAGACTTGTAGAACTTAACGTCTGTTAAGTATTAAGTCCAGATTCCAATAAGGTTCTGCCACACAATTAATCCAAAGGTCGAGTCTGGCTCCATTTTCAACTTTTGTTCATGACCATGGTATGGAACCTAAAATCATTTCACCTTTGCATTTCATTTTAGTTGCTCGGGGACGAGCAAGGTTTAAGTATAGGGGGTTGATGAATTTGTGATTCATCACTCTAAAAGTTGAAAATAGAGCCTTGTTCCTGAGTAATTAGATGCATTTCATCACCTATATTGCATAATTACCATTCATGCATGCATAGATAATACCAACATTTCAGCATTCACATCTGCATTAAATAACAAGCCAAATTCACTTGTAAAAATCACCTATTTATATGTATTTTATACTAACTCCAAACTCCATAAATTCAACTCTATAGTGTATATATTACTGACACTAATACACGAAAATACCAAAGAAATGCTAACATGTAAAATTGACCAATAAAACCCGAGTTCAAGTATGAGACCATGAACCTTAAAATGCACATATCTCTCTCATACAACTTCAGATTTAGGTCTATTCACTTTTAAAATAATATACATTCAGAGACCTTCAAAACAAGACTAATTTTATTAAAATCGGAGCTCGTATGCAAAACTTGGGTTTTGGGCCCCCATTGTATATTGTATGTATTTGTATTTATACCCTTGTATTTTATCGCTTCAGTTGACTTTGTTTCCATTTTTTGTCAACATGTAACTTCTTGATCTTATCGAGATCTATAATTTCTATGTTTTGTGTTGTTCCACATCGGTCATTTTCTCCCTCATTTCTCCATTTCTTTTTCGCAATAATCTGATTGCGCCATGTGGCACCTTCTGGTTGCACCGTGCGGCTCATCTATCCGCTCGCCATGCGCCCACTTTTCCTGGCCGTCTGATCATCTCCATGCACTTCAGATCGCAATCGCAGCCCTTGATCAGATCTCATATTGCATCTGAGCCACCCGCTAGTGCCCTCACCTCCTTCCTCCACGTGGCTGCATCATCGCCCTCCATCTCTTCTCCAGATACCTCCATCTCGGTCGTTCCTTCTTGCATCTGACATCGACCCTCCGATCCTGTGCAAGATGTAATCTGCACCGTTCACCAACACTGCACCCACATCCCGCCACGTGGCACGCCCATTACCCTTCGATCGCACCGCCCTGATCTAATCCTAGCCGCTTCTTCACGCCCCTATTGTGGCCGTTAGATCGCGAGATCCAACAGCCA